>JARGCV010000112.1:25562500-26025000 GCA_034064705.1 Bothrops alternatus
AAATAAGAACATAGTATAGAAAAAAGAAAAATTATATAAAGAAATGACTTCCCACCTTCATTGCAACACATTTAAACAATTTTAGTAATATATCTCTTATTAAAATATATCAAATAATTCTTTTTTTTCCTATCCCATCTCTTATTATTAAACAAATCTTCAACTCTTGACATTTCAGTTCTGGTCAGCAAAATTCCATTAAGGGTTACCAGAGATAACAACATATCTATTTTAAGCTTGTTCAAATAAACCAACTTTATATTCCTTCCTTTAATTTTTAATAATATGGTTCTTTAATCCCTTCAAATTTTCAAAACTTTGACCTTAAACTTTGGACATTTTTTTTACTTTTATAAATCCAATATAGGAAAGTTATTCTCTGTTTTGATTTGTTATTTGTATATCCCTTTCAATTTTATTTATTTATTAATTTGATTTCTACAGCTGCCCATCTCAAAAAGTGATTCTGGGCAGCTGAATTTATTAATGAGGAGACTCAGCTGATTTCATTATATATCCAGCAGGGCATCTTTTTATATATCATCCTTATAGTCTGTCATTTTTAAAGCCACTTTCAAATTGTTGGGCTGGCAGTTTGACACCCATGGCATAGATAGTGAATACTTGCCTATGGCCCCACTGTCTTTGGGCACTTGCAGAGCCATGGCTGCAAGGCCATGGGAGGTCACCCAGGGAAACTCCCAATGGCCCAGGAGACCCGAGAACATCCAGTATCCAGTGTGGTAGGGAACCACACAAAGAAACATCTTAGCTATTTCTGTTCTTCCTTATCTTATCTATAGTGTGGCAGCCTTCCTGGATTTTCTTGGGTGAATTCTTTATATTATGTGTGCCAGCTTTACTCGATGGATTGCTTATGTAATCAAAAAGTATAAATGTAAGGATTGCTTGTCATTTGGGGATTCCTCTTTTTTAAAGGGGCTCATCTTTGTTCAGCTGAATAAAAATGCAAAGCTTAAAAGGCAATTTCTGTTTTTTTGCACTTTTACCAAGCCACACCTCAGACACTGCCCACCATGATGAGTCTTGTTCTTGTGTGGTAAACCTTATTCCTCTTCCAGTACAACTTTTAAACACAATCTTTCTATAATAGTGGACACTTAAAATTAACTTTCTGTGTTCATTATTCACAAATATCCTTTGGTACATTACAATAATTATAATCCTTCAATAATTGTAACCTTTACTTCCTTATACTTCTCTTTAAGTCTTCAAAGTTCCATCCTATTGTTTTTTTTTTCAAGAATTCAAAACAATTTTTCCATGGGAAGGATTCTTATGATTAATTTCAAAATGTTGTCACTTGTTTTTGGATGTTATCAATGATGATTAATTACTATCACCACCACTGCTATTATTACTACCACCATTACCACCACCATCACCTCCTCCTCCTCACACTCCTCCTTCCCTCAGAATGAGATATCTATTTTAAATTCAATTTTAACTTAAGAAAGGATTACAATCACTTAATTTTAGTAATTATACATTATTCAGATAATTGGTCACCCAATATATTATTTTTATATGTTAGGAGCATGGAGTAGTGACTTTGGGCCAATCCTGTCTCTAAGCCCTAGGAAGAATAGAACGTCAAACTACTTTCAAAATCTTGCCAAAAAGTTGCTTCGACTTGCACAGAGACCAGTACTCAGCATTGACTTCAAGGTACCCCAAAACATTTTATTTGAACTATAAAGCTCAGCACTAGCACCAGATAGCAGCAGAGTTAGCAATTTCTGTATAATTTTTGCAGCCATTTAGTTGCCATCCAGATTTTTTTTTGCCGCTCAACTATAGTCTTAAGTAAATCACAATGAGTGTTGTTAAAAAATACAAAGATGTGATTATAAAGAATAGAAAATGAAATTAAAACATTTATTAATAAAGAGACTGAAAGGGGAAATGAAAGAGGAAATATTTCATAAACTCTTATAAATAGACTCTGCTAGCAGATACAGTACTTATTAGTAAGGCATTAGTAAAATGACCTTTAATGCTGGAAAGTCTATTAAAACAGTATAAAGTCTAGTATAATAATCAAGAGGTCTGCCTGCCCTTAAGCAAAATTGCTTTAAAAAATTAAAAACTGCCTACCTCTCACCTTCTAATATAACCATTTTTTCTCAGAGCTCTCTCTGTCTCTGCCTCTGCCTCTCTCTCTTTCTCTTTTAATCAACCCTGAGATTGTAGTAGCAGTTGGATAAATTGAGGGTCACCTTAGTCAGCTCCATGGTATATACATTTAATAAGCTAATGTGATTTGATCTTTTAGTGCTATTTATATGATTTCCTTGGTGTAAAGTAAGTTTGAAAGTGTGACAGGCTGGATATACAGTATAATTAGTTTTTGTTCTCAATTCACAGAGGACTCCTTTCCTCTTCAACCTTTTATGCCTGGTAATTATTATTCTTGTCCTGAGTTACTTCAATCATATGAGCAATTTATTTGAAGTTGTTGTCTCATAAATGCTAAAAATGGGCTGAAGGAGTTAATAAACTGTGTGTCAATCAGTGGCAGCAGTTATCAAATAATGATGTTTGTCATAATGGAGACAAGTAGCATTGCAATGGATGCTGGAAGGACAGTAGAATTTGTTCACATGCCAGTTTTTTCCTATTGTGGTTCCAAATTGAAGAACATTTTGGAGTTTTCTTCAGGTGAAAAAATGCAGGTTCCTTTGACCTTCCAAGAATCATTGACAATAACTGGCCTTGTCAAGATGTCTGCGGCTTTTCAAATTGTCAATGTCCTATGAAAGTCTTTTCAGTGTCTAGGACAGTGTTTCTCAAACTTGGCAATTTTAAGACCTGTGGACTTCAACTCCCAGAATTCCCCAGCTAGCATGATGGCTAGATAATTCTGGGAATTGAAGTCCACAGGACTTAAAAGTTGCCTAGTTTGAAAAACACTGGAAAAGGAGGTTGTTGTAATGGAGCTGTAAGGACCCACTTCAACTAACCACCCAAGAAAGCAGAACTCTTAAAACAGGTATTGTCTCAAAAGGATACTTTTATTAGGGGTCAGTGACAGTAGGGAAGTCAAGGCAAGATCTGGGGAAAAGCCCACCAAAACAGTATAGTTAAATAAGCAATATTCCTCCCCCCCACCAAAGTCATAATGTCCATTTGAAATCCAGCCAATCCACAGGTGGTCTGAAGAGCAGGTAACTGGCACAGTTGGCGCTCATCTCAAAGTCTTCTCCAGCTTTTGTTTCTCTGTAAATGTCTCCCTGATATGGGAGACACATTCCTTTCTCAAAGGAATGGAGAAAGCAAGAGAGAGTAGAAAGTGAAAGTTATCCCAAGCTAAATGTAAAGTTCCCTCTCCCCCAAGAGAATGGCAGGCCCCCAAAGTAGGATATATATGCAAGGTAAAGAATAAGGGTTTGGGGACCTGACATACAGCCCCCCCTAGAAGAACAGGAAATCCACATAGAAAACAAGAAGGAAAAGGGAACAACTATAGAAAAAGTCAATGAGGTTTATCAGAATATTTAGAATGGAAGCATTGTAACAGTCTAGGGGCTCTAACATGTCTCTTATAAACCCACTCATTTTGAGCAGAAGAGAGATTCTTCCATGCAAAAAGGTACTGTGTCACCCCATGGTTTGTGCAAGAGTCTAAAATGTCTCTGATCTCAAAATGCTGTTCACCCTCAACCATGATGGGAGTATGCACTGGAGCTGCAGGATGTCTGAGATTGGATGTAACTTCTGGCTTGAGCAAACTGCAATGGAAAACAGGGTGGATTTTCCGCAGATTCTTAGGTAAATCAAGCTCAACAGTCACAGGATTGATAATATGTTTCACTGAAAAAGGACTAACAAATTTAGGCCCTAACTTCTTGGAGAGCTGCAATGACTGTAGGTACTTGGTGGAAAGGAATACTCGATCCCCTACTTGATATGGTTTCTGCTCCACCCTACATTTGTCAGCTTGAGCCTTGTAGGCTTCCTTGGCTTCATCCAGGGCTTTCCTAACTACTGGCCAGGTATTTTGCAGTTGTTTGATCCATTCCTGCAGGGAGGAGGATTTCAGGCTCCTTAATAGGGAGTTCAGGCATGGCAACAAAAGTTTGACCATTTGCTACTTGGAATGGGGCAAACCCAGTACTTGAATGTACAGCGTTATTGTAAGCAACCTCAGCAAATGGCAGCAAGTCAGTCCAGTTGTCCTGTTGATAATTAATAAAGCATCTCAAATATAGTTCTAGACCTGAGTTAAGACTCTCTGTCCCCCCATTTGTCTAGGGATGGTAGGAAGCTGATAACTCTTGACTAGAATCACTAGGTCTAGAAAAGCTTTCCAGAACTTAAAAGTAAATTGTATTCCCTGGTCTGAGATTAAGCAATGTGGTGCCCCATGAAATCGATATATGTTCTGCACAAAAAAGTTTTATTAGGGTTTTTGCAGTAGGAATCTTAGGGCATGGGATGAAGTGAACTTGTCTGGAGAACAAATCTGTGATGACCCAAATGACAGTATTGCCAGCACTTTCAGGCAGTTCCACAATGAAATCCATAGAGATCTATCTCCTGGGTGCTGACAGACTGGCAACCGACTGCAGTAACCCAGGGGATTTCTTTTGTCATCTTTTTGCTGCAGCACAAGTGGGACAGCTAGCCACATAGCTTTCTATGTCTTTTTTAATGCAGGCCACCAGAATTGTCTCTTAATAAGATACAAGGTTTTTACAAAACCAAAGTGTCCAGCTGTTTTTGAATCATGACCTGCTTGCATTACTCTCAGTCTCAATGCTGCTGGGACATAAAGTTTCTCCCCAATCTGTGCCAAACCATCCTTTAATGCACACAGGTTATTATGGTTACAATACCATTCATCAGTTTCTAAGGCTGTTTTAAATTCCTGTAATAGAGTCTTTTCAACTGAACCTACTGGTTTAGACTGGGCCCTGGTGATTACAGGGGCCACTAATTGGTGAAGTTGTAGAAATGGCTTGGCCACTTCTGCTTTCTTGCTGTTGTATTGCAGGAGTCTGGATAATGCATCAGGTAAAAGGTTTTTTTTCCCAGGGAGGTAGTTAATGGTAAAATTAAAATGATGGAAATGCTGGGACCACCATGCTTGCTTAGGGGAGAGTTTTCTGGGAGTTTTCATAGCCTCAAGGTCCACACCTGGAGTGGTATTTTATTACCTTCCAGGAAATGCCTCCAGGTCAGTAAAGCCCACCATACAGCATAGGCTTCTTTCTCCCAAGCTGCCCACCTCTGCTCAGTTTCTGAGAGCTTTCTTGAGGTGTAAGCACAGGGCTGTAATTATCCATCGTTATTTCTCTGTAATAAAACTGCTCCCACCAGCAACATCACTGGCATCATTTTGAATTATAAAGGGTTGGTCTGGGTCCAGATGTTTTAAAACCGGCTCCATAGAAAAAAGTCTCTTAACTTTCTCAAAAGCTGCTTGACATTCACCTGTCCATTTCAGCGGTTGACTGGGGTTAGGCTTGTCTCCCCCTTTTGTCTTCAATAAGTTTGTGATTGGAAGGGCAATTTGTGCAAAAGATGGGATGAATTGCTTATAAAAGTTTGCAAATCCTAGGAACCTTTGCAACTGTTTCCTGGTTTGGGGAGGGAGTTCAGTCCAAGACTGCCCTCACTTTCTCAAGGTCCATCGCTATTCCTTCATTTAATATGTGATAACCCAGGTAATCTATGCGATCTTTGTGAAATTCACACTTTGACAGCTTGGCATATAGTTTAGCAGAGTGCAGTTTTTTCAATACTGCTCTGACTAGTTTAATATGTTCATCTTTGGTCTCAGTGTAAACAAGGATATCATCCAGATAAACAAAAAACCCATTATACAGATGATCATGTAGGACTTCATTGATCAGCTGCATGAACACTGCAGGGGCCCCTTGTAATCCAATGGGAGAACTTTAAACTGGTAGCAACCCAATGAGCAATTTAAAGCAGTTTTCCACTCATCACCTTTCTTTATTCTTATGTGGTAATAAGCCTCTCTCAAGTCCAGTTTTGAAAAATAAATCCTTTCGATAGGTGTGCTAGCATATCCTTCATTAAAGGTAACGGATACATGTTTTCATGCACACAGCATTCAATATCCTATAATCCATGCAGAGACGAAAAGAGCCATCTTTCTTTTCTCTGAATAGAACAGAGGCTGCCACCTAAGGTCTGGCTGGATCAATAAAACCCCACTCTAAGTTCTTTTTGATAAATTTTTCCAGTTTAGTTAGCTCCCTGGGAGTCATCAAGTACATTTTTGGCTTTGGTAATTTCGCCCCTGGAATGATCTCAATAGCACAGTCTGTGGGTTGGTGAGGGGGGGAGTGCATCTGCCCTCTGCTCGCTGAACACTTCAGCTAAATCTCTGTATTCCATTGGGAGGCTTTGCAAGTCTGACTCACTGAGGGTGGAGGCAAAATCACGATGTAATCCACATCTCCCAATGCCTCTGCCATGAGGCCACGGAACAAGCTGGGTGGTGGTAAGGAACAGGTATACCGGTACCGTGGGTTAGATCCCCCCTCCCCCATTGGCTTCACTTTGTCACAGAGGCACTGGCAGATCCCCCCTTACCTTATGTCTATGGTGAAACCAGATGGAAGCGGTGGCAGGCCATCTGTGCAGACCCTTAAGTATGGCTTACTTTCAGGGACAGGGCTTATATTAGGCCCACCCCCCAAAAATCAGCTGCGGCTTACTTTTGGGGGCAGGTTTACTTTTGGGGAAACACGGTCTATAGAAAAATACTCCAGCACCTCAGCACTCAAATCAGCATAGATCAATTCCAAGGTCACCTTCAGACATAAATCAAATAAGCAATAACCCAATCAAGAAACTACCACAGAGTCATTAGTAAAAAACCCAACCAAAGAATCCCTAATACCGCTCGGACCCACCCAGACAGGCAAGACACCAGAATATAAACCAACAGCAAATAGCACTCCTTACTAGCACTGATGATGTTACCAAGTTAGGGTAATGAAATGTCTGCAAGAAAACAAGCAAAGTCAGAGAGCATACTGCTCTCTATACAAGACAGTCCATTCTACAACATTTTCTGATTTTATATATTGCAAAATTATCCCCAGGAAACTCTATTCTGGTCTAACCAGTGGGCTAATATTCTATTGTTCAACCAGTCAAGGATAATCATCTACATTTTGCTTGCTTTTGAGGGAAAAATGAAATATATAGCTAGCAACAGATACACGGCTATGGGGAGATAAGCAATAAATATAAGCCATAATTTTCTTGAAAATTAAAGGCATTTGAAGGAAGCAATTCCATTTTCATTTTGACACATTCTGTGTCCCACATAAAACAAAATATGAGGTTCTTGTTTCTGGGGATCAGAGTGCAGAGATTGGAATTCTCCCAATAATTCTTATTTTTAATTATCATTATTACTGCCGTCAGCAAAGTTCTCTGTGAAATTAAAATGTTTTCAAAGTATGTCATCTTTCAAATTTACTATTAGTCAGATGGTCATAAGTCAATAAGTCATAGCCATCAATTATAGAAGCAAAGTACAAGTTGATCTGGTTCTTCATGATATAATAAAATTGTTTCTCTATTGTTACTATGTGTTTAAACTTTTTCCTAAGATTTGGGTGGGCAGACCATAATTCTTATAAACCTGCTACCTGCAGATTTTCTACCAACCCTATATTGCAATTTGGACCATGGTCATTTTCTGTTTCTTTGTATAAGAAATAAGAGTAGAAATAAGAATGGGAGATCTTGGGAGATAAATTATTCCTATTTCTACCTTTAATACCCTTCAAAGATTCCTGGGGGGGGGGGAAAGCCACCAGAATTAAGCTGTAAAATGAGCATCCCTTAGCAGTGTAATTTGGGGGCCCTTTTGGAAAATGTTTAGAATCAGGAAGAGATTTATTTCCCAGTGCAATTCCCATCCTTAAAAGACACCAAAATGGTCTGAAAAAAATACAAGTAGTCTTCGACTTACAACAGTTCATGTAGTGAACGTTCAAAGTTACAACAGTATTGAAAAAAGTGACTTATGACCATTTTTCTTACTTATCACTATTGCGGCATTCCCATGATCACATGATCAAAATTCAGACACTTGGCAACTAAGTCATATTTATGACGGTTGCAATGTCCCGGGGTCATGTGATCACCTTTTGCAGCTTTCTGACAAGCAAAGTCAATGGGGAAGCCAGATTCCCTTAACAACCATGTTATTAATTTAACAACTGCAGTGATTCACTTAACAACTGGGACAAGAAAGGTCATAAAATGGAGCAAAAATAATTTAACAACAGAAATTGGGCTCAATTGTGATCGTAAGTTGAGGACTACCTGTATCAATTCTCTTCCTTAGTGATGTCACCAGAAGGTGCTCTGTAATCCTTCAGCTTGGTAGAAGAGCAGGTTTGGTTCCTAAGCCAGCAAAACATTACCCATCACCCTAGGACAAGTCTGAATTACATCTCCCATTATTTCCATTGAGCAGATCTGATTGCAGTTGTATCTGAAAGGCATTAGCAAACTTGCCCACTTCAGCTCCTCCCTATTTATTTTAAACAGTTACCTTAACTGTTGCCTATGTAATAGTTTATATACATTACCAAACCAGTTAGGGTAACACACTGTAAATGTGTTTGTGTTGGGAACTTATTGTTACTGTATGTGCTGTATGTAACTTAATACATTATGAACAAAGGTTTTCCTATGTTTGATGGGATTTTGTGGCAGTGACTGAGTTTCTGGTTTCATAAAGCATATAGGACATAAAAGTCAGATAATGGCAGACCAGTTAGTCTAGGCTATGTTGCAATTGTGCAATCCATTTGTAAAGGTAAGTTTTAGGAAGAGATTATCAAAGAAGAAATTCCTGCATTGACATGTTTAATGAAGGCTTGAAATATAACCTTGCAGAACCTCTTGTGACAGAATGGGTATGGGGCTGCTCCACATATAAGATTTGGTTAATTTTTTATTTAAATTTTTACTTTTGTTGTAAGCCACTCAGCTGTATTAATTGAACTGTAGAATAGCTGGACTCTGTAATAGATATCCAATATTAATTACAGATAGTCCTTGAAACATAATCATCATTTGTTTATTGACTGTTCAAAGTTATAATGGCACTACAAAAATGGATTTATGACTATTTTTCATACTTAAGACCGTTGCAACATCCTCATGGTCATGTGATAAAAATTTGAGTGCTTGACAACTAGCATGTGTTTATGATGGTTGACCTGCCTCGGGCTCATGGGATCACCTTTTGTGGTTTTCCCAGCCGGCTTCCGATGAGCAAAGTCAATGGGGAAAAACAGATTCGCTTAACAATCGCACAATTTACTTAACAACTGCAGAGATTTGCTTAATAACTGTGGCAAAAAAATGTCATAAAATGGTCACAACTCACTTAACAACTGTTTTGCTTAGTGATGGGAACTTTGGGTTCCATTGTAATCTCCTGTATAATTATGAACATGTAATAACATATATGAAGAGTAACACTGTGAGATGCTCATCCTTTTGTACTTGATTCTAATATTAATGATGGACATAAGTTATGGGGTTTGCATTGTGACTTTGTGACAATTTTTTTATTGCTTTGCTTTGATTGCAGACATCAATGCTTAGATTCATCTGGTTTCAGTCTAATTAATCCATCACCACAGTTTGCATAAGTAATTGTCCTTTAACAAGATAGTACCAATATGAATTTTCAGCTTTTAAATACTATCCTTGGCATCTTCACTAATCATGCCAGACATGCAAAGACATCCAGCATTGAAAAGGTTAACGTTCTTATTGACAGGAGTTTTTAAACTGCAAGTAAACACTTATGTTTCAAGTAAACAAAAAGCAGTTATTTTAACTTATACTTAAAAGGACAAGATACAGGTTTAGTGAATGAAGATGAACCAAGCAGTATTATAGGCATCTACGGTATTAAAAGAAAATAAAAACGTTTATTTTCAACCTAACTGATTAAGAAGAAAAAAACCCTAATTCCAGTTTATTTGGAATTTTTTTAGATTCCTTCCTTCTTTTCTTCTTTCCATTCTATATGTGAAGCAAAATGCTCCCAATATCAGTACATTTTTCATGATTAGTGAATCATTGTTATGTGACATCAGACTAAGAACAAAAATGTCATTAAATTTTATTTAATTATCCCAGTTCCTCATTTTTTTAACCTTAAATCTGTTCCACTTATGTTTGCTTGATTTCTTTCCCTTTTAATATCAGTATATTCTTAGTATACATTTTTGTGTACATTTCTCTTAAAATATGCATGGTAGGCATTATTTTCTCACACTTATATGATCTTTTGTGATTATGTTATGAGTTTTGTACATTTTTGACAGGCCACTTCCATTGAAAAATTCAGTAAATAGAAAATATCCACATACATCTACATTTATTTTGATTTAAGTGTATGTTTAGAATGCATAAGTTATATAATTCCACTTTTATTTATGAATTAAATAAATAAAAATTACATTTAAATAAAAATTACATTTTTACATGGAAATATCAGCTATTTAACTCTGACAGACCATGAAGTTTTATTTGTATAAAGAAATGGAAGTAACAGAAATATGACAATTATTTATCCATTCAGAAGATGTAATTACATTTAACATTAAAATGAAAAATAAATCATTTGCAATTAATTTTAAGACCTTTAATTCTTGGTGTTGAAATACGATGGGGCTTGGGAGAGGAAAAAGGGAATTCAAATATTTCAAGCTATGAGCTGTTTTGTTGTCCCATGTGATCACAATCCAGTCTGAGACTGAATGACATTCAGGGCCAGCAAACTGAAGAATCCTTGGTCAAGAAAATGAGCTGATTACTCATCTTAGAAAGCAGAACACCATTTTAGCCTTGCATTCCTTTTCTCAGAGGCAGGAATATAAAATTTTGTAAATAAGGTTAAGAACACCATTGGGTTATTTTCATCCCAACAAAAATAGATTCCTTTTGCGAAAGAAAAAACAAAGTTACAAAAAGGTGGTTTGGTTTTATATGGCTATCTGTGAGAAATTGCAACTTTTTTCCACTGAAAATAATATTTTACATTATTAGTAAATTGGTCGGGAGGGGGGAGTTAAAAAGGAAATTTAAATGTTAAATGAAATTGAAAATATCCTGAACGTCATTCATGCGTTGATTTTCAGCTCTTATCTAAGAATGGCAGAATTCAGTCTTTTTAGGAAAAAATGGCAGTATCTGTTTTATCAGGGTAGAATATTTGTCCCTTATTCAGCTGATTACAATTTGATATTTTCTATCATCATGATTTGTTATCCTAGCTTGTTGCCATTATTCCAAGAAGATAAACCTAGACATTTTCTCCAAAAAATATGAGCTTTTAGCACAGGTTCTCTGATGAATATATAATACATATACTCTGCCAAAGTGGATAAAAATTATATCAGTAAGAGAACCATATAGGTAACTACAGGAGAACTGGGATGTATCCATATTGACTTGATATTAATATAATTTATTCATCCAATATCCTGAAATTGAACCAAATTGCTATATATATTCTATTGTTGATTCAAAAGGTCTTTTGGATGGTTATATGTGAATATCATCAGCATATAATTTGAGTTTATATTTTTTATTTACCAGTTTAATTCTTGAAATTTTGGGTCCTGCCACAATTTCCATGCCAATGGTATTCGTGTCAATAATGACAACCCAGAAGACAGATGCAACCTTCTTTGTCTCTTTTGTTATAATACATTTTTGTAATAAAAACCAATTTACCATTGGTTTCTTGTACATCATAAATACTCAGTATCTATGTAAAACAAAATTGAAATGAAGATTGCTATTCTTGTGAACCAGTGGCTGAATTTACGTTATTCATTAATACACATAACACAGGTGGATTTAGTTGCATGGATTTAGTTGCAAGTCAAGTCAAGTAAGTTTATTACAGTCAAAGAACAGAGATCAGAACACTCAAGGAATATCCAGTTACAAATTCTAGAATAAAATAATAAATAACAGATAAAATCTTTATGAAAATCACAATTTGGCATCCAATCTGTCAGTTACACATGAGCAAAACACAGCATGGCCTAACTATACTATAATATCAATCCTTAAACTGTGAGACCCCTAGTCATTAAATACTAAAGTGGAAAAGAGTAGTAATGTAAAAGGGTTTGCTGCCTTAGTTGTGTAAAATAGCTATGGTGTTTCTTCATGTTTCCAATGAAGCAAATATGCTTTCGACATTAATGGCAAGCAAAGATGGGGGCATATATCTCTATTGTGCCAGAAGTATTAGCTTTACACTGCTATTAGTAGTTCATTAGTCTGAAGTCTCTTTCCCACAGAGTGTTTATCCAAATCTAGCATATAAGATTCAATAAAGGCAAAGAAGGATCTTTCAGTATGCTTATGAGCAAAAGCTTCAAAATAAAAGCTTCATTATTCAGCGAGTCTAGATGTTTACTGAAATAATAGTTTAGACTTTGAGAAGGCACTGCTTAGCCATAAAATCTAAGCTTTCTTTTGACAGCATCTTCTCCCAGTCATGCCTCCAGGTTTCCTGGTCATCCTTGAGTATACAAAATCAATTAGAAAGAGGGGCATATGGAGAGACTGAGAAGAAATCTGACCACTCAGTTAAATGGAGACTGAGAGGTCTGACAATTTTTATTATTATTGATCATCTCACAGTCAGCTAGATGTTCAGATGGGGTTTGGCATTTTTGTCTACCTATCAAGTCCTTACCAAGAACCTGGTATAGGCAAATGTGGATATTTGACGGTGTTACAGATATCGTTGCAGTATGGAAGCTGTTCCCAGTAAGGCTGCCTTTTGCAATTGACTGATGGTGAATTTGTCAATGTCAGTGGTATTCAAATGGTGCTCCAGTTGTTTTGGTATTACCCTTGCTTGCTTTTGCCACAGTCATTCTATTTCTATTTGTAGGCCTTTGTATTTTGTTATCTTATCCAGTTCTTTCTCTTCTATTCTGCTGTCTCCAGGCACTGCCATGTCCTCTATCTAAACTTCTTTGTCTTTCTTGTCAGCAATTGTTAAGTCTGGGGTGTTATAAGGCAGGTGCCTGCCTGTCTGTTTGAATTCTAAAGTCCCAGAGCAATTTAACTTTTTCATTTTCTATGGCTTTCTCTATTTTATGATCCTGCCGGTTCTTGCTTGCAGGCAAATGAAATTTCTTGCAGATATTCCAATGCACCATTGTTGCCACTTTGTCATTCCCCTGCTTGTAGTCAGTCTGTGCAATTTTCTTTCAGCAGCTTACCAGGTGGTCCAGTGTTTCTTCAGCTTCTTTGCATAGGCGGCACTTACTGTCTATTGCTGTCTTCTCAAATCTGGCTTTGTATGCATTGGTCCTTAAGGCTTGATCTTGTGCAGCCAGAATTAGTCCCTCAGTCTCTTTCTTCAACTTTCCTACTCTTAGCCATTAGTCTTAGTCTTATTATTATCTGCTTCCCCAGTTATTGTTTAATGTGTCTTCCCATGCTTTCATTCTGTTCTTCATTTGGTCTTTCTTGTAGGCCAGTTTAGTCTCTCCAGTAGTCAGTAAGCCTTCCTGATATATTAACTTCAGGGCATCTTCATCACTGTCCTTCAAATATTCTTCCAAAGCCATTTTTTCTTCTTCAACCATCTGCTGTACTTGCAACATTCCATGCCCACCTATTTGCCTTGGTAGGTAGAGTCTATCAATGTCACTGTGCGGATAAAGAGCATGATTCATTGTCATTATTTTTCTGGTCTTCCTATCTATTGCTTTTAGTTTTGCTTGAGTCCAGTCCACTATTCCAGCTGTGTTCTAATGACTGGAATTGCCCTGGTATTGATTGTCTTGTTGGTATTTCCTCCATTGAGTTTGGACTTTAAGATCTTTTTCACTCTCCTGATGTATTCACTTTTAATCTTTTTCTTGACTTCATTTTTCACTATTTTTCCTTGTTTGATAGTGAGTGTGGCACATTTGCCCAAGCCAAACTCCATTGCAATATCTTGGCTATATATACAGATTGTGTTGAGCAGCGATTCTATTTCAGATGAAGTTTTTCCATACAGATTCAGATCGTCCATGTAAAAGAGGTGGGATAGTCTGGCAGATGTTTTTGATGTTTGATAGCCATGGCCTGAGTTATTCAGTATTTTTTTTAAATATGTTTTATTAATTTTTAAACATAATCACCTTAATATTTGGTAAACACTGTGTTGTCTGGGTTTACGTTTAAGAAACATTCACTAATCGCTGATTTCTATAATCTATAATTCACATAATAACTTTACTTGATTTCCTCTTTTCCCCATAATGTTCTCTTTTACCAACCTTAAGTTAATACAATTCTTGTTTTAATGAATGATGATTGAGTATAAAAATTTTCTAATATTTCTACAGATAATAATCACATCAATATAATATTCCTTTTCTATCTAGTCATTCTGTTTGTCTCATCATAGATCCTGTTTGCAGTTCTTGTTTACATTTGTTTTTCCCACAATGTTCAAAACATTCTTACAGGTTAAGATTTTCTCAAAGTTAATTACATTTAAATATTTAAGTCTATTTTTTATCATGTAAGCCAACCCAATACTTTTACCTTTCTTAAGGAATAAATAAGACTAAAAAAAAAGATGAATAAGAATAAAAAATAAATAAAAAGATAGTACGCTACTTAAAATCCCTATTTCCTATAAGCTAATACATATTCATTTAAAAAAAATATTATTTTTACCGTAATTAAAATATATTTAATTTTTAAATATTCCATTTAATAAATCTAGTCCTCTAGTCTTTTAACTCTAATTCAAAACATTTTTAGTCCATTGTAATTTTCTTAAAGTCAATCACCTTTAGATATTTAAAACATTTTCTTTATATAAGCCATTCCAACACTTTTATATTACTCATATCAAGAAATAAAATCAAAATAGAAGAAAAAGAAAGTACTATGTTACTTGAGGGGCTCTTATCTCTTAAAGTCAAATTCACATCCAAATTTTTTCTATTTCTTTTTTTTTCTTTAAAGATTTTATTGTTTTTCCCCATAAAAATATGTTAATTTTTCCAATCAACAAGTTTTCTGGCATTAGCTATGCTAATACAAATTCAATTCCTAATTCTTCATTCTTTCCTCTAACCAACAATAAAATAAATCCCAAATTTGATAGTAGTCTGTGTCTTCTTTATCTTTCAGTCTCATAGTTAGTCTGTCCATCTCTGCACATTCCAATATTTTCCTGATTATTTCTTCTTCTGATGGCAATCCTTCATTCTTCCAGTATTGTGCAAAAATTATTCTTGCTGCTGTGGTAATGTGTAAGATTAAATATAGACTCTGCTTATTAACCTTTTCAGGCATTATACCTAGTAAAAAAAGTTCAGGTTTAAAATCAACTTGTTCATCCAATATTTTTTCTAACCACATATGTATCTTTCTCCAATAAGCCTTAGCCTTGCCACATAAAATAAGAAAAGATAACCTTTATTGTCATTTTTATACTGTGGGCACAACGGCACACATCAAAAATGAAATTTAATTGCCCGCTCTCAAAGTGAAACACATACATGACACACACCTAAACATACTATGAACAACATATGTATAGACCCACATCCCTACATATACGTAGCAAATAAATATTAAATATTGTTCATCTTGAATATATAATGGAAGGAGGAAGCTTGAGAGTTCACAAGGTTAATGCTGTATGGAATGAAACTATGGCTGAATCTGGATGTTCTGCTTTGGATACCATGAAGCCTCCTCCCAGAAGGTAACAAGGAAAACAGGTCGTGAAGAGGATGTGTGGTGTCTCAGATAATCTTGCAGACCCTGCTCAAGCAGCGCTTCTGTGCTATGTCCTGGATGGGAGGGAGGGAACTGCCAATGACCTTTTCGGGCATTCTCACCACTCTCTGCACTGTCTTCCTGTCTGAAGCAGTGATGCCTCCAAACCAGACTGTGATGCTGTATGACAGGATGCTCTCGATTGTCCCCCTGGTAGAAAGTGGTCAGGACAGGGGAAGGAAGATGTGCTTTTCTCATGTGGCGCAGAAAATGCAGGCACTGCTGTGCCCGCTTCACCAGTTTCTCACTGTTGAGCGACCAAGTCAGCCTACTCATTAGCTGCACACCCAGGAATTTGATGCTGGTAACCATCTCCACAGGTGAATCATTTATGCACAAATAAGTGTGGCTGTGCCTACCTTTTCTGAAATCAACAATGATCTCTTTGGTTTTTCCAGTATTTAAAACTAGGCTCTTTTCCTTACACCAGTTCACCAACCCTTCAATCTCCTTGCGGTAAGCTTCCACCTTGTCATCCTGAATAAGGCCCACTACTGTTGTATCATCTGCAAACTTCACAATATGGTTGGTGGCAAACCTAGCACAACAGTCATGGGTCAACAGGGTGAACAGCAGCGGACTTAAGACACAGCCCTGAGGAGAACCTGTGCTCAAGAAAATGGTATTAGAGGTATTTGTTCCAACTCATACATATTGGGGTGAGTTGGAATATTTGTCCACCAAATGTGGTAGTACGTGCCTATATTATGTTTACATTTCCAATATCTATCTGATATATATTTAAACATTTTTGCTAATCTTGCTGGTGGCAGGTGCCATCTATAAAACATTTTATACAAGTTTTCTTTATATGAAGTTGACATTGTTAGTTTGTAGTTTCTCTCCCATAACATTTGCCATTTTTCTAGTTCTATATTATAGCCAAAAATTTTCGCCCATCTTATCATTGTTTCTTTCACTTGTTCGCTTTCCATTTCCAAAATTAACAAAAATTATTCTTTTTCTTAATTAATTTCTCATCTGAGGTTAACAAAATCTTATCAAGCACAGTTTGATCCTTATAAAATCCATACATTTTTACATCTTTTTCATATCTACTTTGCATCTGTAAATGTGCCCACCATGACAAGTTGATTCCCTGATTTTCCAGTTCTTGTTTAGATTTTAAATTCCCATCAGTATTTAGAATATCTCTATATGACCATATTTTTTCAAAGTCTACCAAGTTCGGATGTACAAATGCCTCCATCATTGATAACCACCCTGGAATTTTTAGATATATTTTAGCTTTAATTTTTTCCCATAATGTTAACAAGGCATTTCTTATAAAGTGATTTTGAAAATAGTTATGGACTCTATTTTTCCCATACTATAAGAAAGCTTGCCACCCCAATTGTAAATCATGTCCCTCTAAATACAACAATATTTTGTTTCTAAGCATTATCCATTCTTTCACTCATGTTAAAACAGATGCTTAATAGTACAACGCCCATTCCGGCAGCCAAAATCCTCCATTTTCCTTAGCATCTTGTAGTGTTTTCATCTTAATTCTAGCTTTCTTCCCCTGCCAAATGAAGTTCAAAATTAATGAATTTAAATCTTGAAAAAAAAATTCTCAAGTTTTATCGGAATAAAATCTTCGGCAATACTGTCATTTTTACTGTAGCAATTCTTCCTAATATTGACAGCTGCAGATTTTTCCATCTTTCCAAGTCTAGCTTTATTTGCTTCAATAATTTTGTATAATTGTCTTCTTTTATTGACGAGCATTTGGCCGAAAGATGAATACCTAGGTATTTAACATTTTTCACTATCTGTACCTCTGTTTTCTCTAGCATTTGCCTTTTTTGTTTATCTGTAAGGTTCTTAACTATTACTTTAGTTTTTTCTTTATTTATTTTTAATCCCGCCATTTCTCCATATTCTTCTATCTTTCCCCATAGCTTAGGAATCGTCTCTAAATGTTCTTCCAAGATAAATACTAGATCATTGGTAAATGCTTATAACTTATATGTTTCGTCTTTTATTTTCAATCCTTTAATTTCTGTGTCCTGTCTAATCCTTCTATTTAACACTTCCAAAGTAAAAATAAATAATAATGGAGATAATGACACCCTTGCCTCGTGCCTTTTCTTATCTCAAAGCTCTCTGTGTAATCTCCATTCACTATCACTTTTGCTGTCTGATTGCTATATATTGTTTTTATCATATTTGTAAAGTTCTTCACAAAGTCTATTGTTTGCAGTTGCTGAATCATGAATTGCCAAGAAACATTATCAAATGCCTTTTGAGCGTCTAAAATTACTAATGCTAATTGTTTCCCTGGATGTAATTCATAGTATTCTAATATGTCAATTATCACCCTTAAATTGTTTTTGATTTGTCTCTTTGGTAAGAATCTGTTTTGATATGGATGTATGAATTCAATTAAGTATTTTTTTCAATCTCTCTGCCATTATTGAAGTAAAAATTTTGTAATCCACATTAAGTAATGAAATCGGTCTGTAGTTCTTAATATACGTCAGGTCTGAATCTTCTTTTGGTATCAAAGTAATATTTGCTTCTATCCATGTGTTTGGAAGTTTAGCCTCTAACAATAGTCCATTACAAATATCTTTCAGTGGTTCACTTAATATGTCTTGTAAATTTTTATAAAGTTCCACTGGGAACCCATCTGGGCCCAGTGTTTTCCCATTTTTTTGTCATTTTATAGCCTATAATATCTCCATCATTGTTATTCTTTCTTCTAACATAGTTTTAAATGTCTCTGGAATTTTTGGCAATTTACTTTCTTCTAGATATGATATGATGAATATTGATGTCTTCTCTGTTAATTTTTCTTTGCCATATATGTTATAGCTATGCCTCTAAAATATGCTTTGGCTGTGTCCCATAGATTTTGTAGTGATGTATCTTCTTCTTTATTTTCTTTAAAGAATAATTCCATTTCTCTTTTCGCTAACTCTATGAATTCTTTGTCTTTTAGTATGGATTGGTTTAAAGTCCATCTTGGGTTTTTTTTGTATTCCTTTCCATGTCACTTTTAGAGGGTTATGGACTGCCCATGTACCTATTTCTATCTCAATTTCCTGTATATCCATCCTCAATTCAGAAGTCATCCAAATCATATCAATTCTTGACCAGGATTATGGCTATTTGAGTAAAAAGTGTATTGTTGGTTTTGTGGATTAATTTCTCTCCAGACATCTTGTATTCCAATGTCCTCTGCCATATCAAAAAATGTCTTGGGTAGTCTTCTTCTTGCAGGTTTTCCTGTTTTGTTACTTTTATAATCCATTGTTCTGTCTACTATCACATTAAAATCCCCTATTAAACAAATATTTTGGTATTCCATTTCTATTATTTCCCTGTGTAATCTTTGATAAAATTGTTCTTGATTGTTATTTGGGGTATAGATTGCCACTAACAGTATTTGTTTTGGATGTAGATATATTTCAACCATTACAATTATTCCTTCTTCATCTGAGTATACTAATTTAGAGTCTATTGTCTCTTTAACATATACGGCAACCCCTCTTTTTTGTTGTGCTGATGTGTAATAAAACTTCCCCATTTTCAGGTATTCCAATAGTTTATAATGTTGTTTTTTTATGTGTGTCTCTTGTAAACAGATTATATCTGTGTTTAATTTCTGAAGTTTCCTAAAAACTTTATTTCTTTTTGATGGGGAGTTTAGTCCATTTATGTTTACTGAAAAAAAAATCCATTTTTTTTCTCCATTTCCTTTTCCATTATTTATATTTTGGTCTAGTCGATCTTGTAGTCCTTTGTTCTCTGGCAGTTCCTTCCCCTTCACCCTTTTCTCCTTCTGTTGTTCTACTTGTGCCGTTGCTCCTTGGGCCATCTCTCCTGTTTGCTTATCCCCTCGTTGTTGGTGTAGTCCTTCATCCAAGGTTGCTCTGTTTCTTACTTCGAAGTCCTCTGCTTTCTAAATTGAATCCAGTCGATATCTTGTATTATTCCAGTTTATTAGAATGCCTTCCGGCATTAGCCATCTAAAATTTATGCCTTTGGCAATCAACTTTGTAGTTAGAAAATGGTAGTGTCTTTGAGATACTCTCTTGGGTATCTGCTTTAGGACCACAATTTCTTAATTTTTGTATTGTAATGGTTCCTCTCTCATTTTTCTCAATACTTCATCTCTTGTTGATTTCTTCATGAATCTCACATGTACTTCTCTTGGTAGTCTGTTTTTTGTTGCATAGCTTGAATTCATGCAGAATATTTGATCCGTCTCATTTTGGATATCTGCTCTATCTGCATTTAAGAGTTCTGCCAATAATCACCATTTCTATATTTCTTCACTATCTTCAGGAATATTTGGGAAACTCAAATAATGTTCCGCTTTTCCCATTTCTACCATTGCTATAGCCCGTTCTAGCTCTTGATTTGTTTGTTCTAATTCTTCATTCTTTTGCAATAACATTTCCACCTTTTTATCAATGTCCTCAGTTTTATTTTCCATTTCCTGGATTTTCTGTTCATTTTTAATGATCTTTTGATTTTGGGCTTCAAATTGTACCTTTATATCCAGAATTTCTTCACTTATTTTCTCCAGTTTGCTTTGTGTCTCCTCATGATTTCTCTGCATCATTTCTTGAATTAGTTTTAATGAGGCCTGTGTTTCGTCTTGAGCAGTGCTTGCTTTATCACATTGTAGCATTGTACCAACAGAACTCTGAGTTGTTGGGCTAGCTTGTCCAATAGAGGGTGCCAAAGAGGTTTTCTTTGCAAGTCTGGAAATATTGGATGTACTCATTTTGTGGCTCACAGTCTTAAACCTATATCCAAAGTGTAAACAGAAATCAGCTGTTGTGAGGCAAATCCACCTCCTCCAGTCACGTCTTAAGTCTAAAATGTTCTTTTTTTCCAGATAGTGTCAATTTGGTTTTGGCCAGCATCAACAAGTATAGTATAAACAGTCTTTTCACTTGTAATCTCAAACCAAGGCACTATTTTGTTCTCACGTTTACCAAGGTCATCTGTAATATAAACTTTTTTTGTTTTATTTCTTGTTTTTCACCACTAGATGTCCTCCTCGGCTTATTTATCAGTCTCCAATACTCCAATACTCTGATATTCATGAACTGCTTCCCCTTAATGATAAACTGCCGCTTTTGAATAATTTCTCTGGGGGTCTTTACTCTTTCAGGTTCTCCCTTTCAGGGTCTCAACATTTTCAATCACAAGGAGAAGGAAAAGACTTCAGCTCACCCAGACTCAGCTCGTTGTTGAAGATCAGCTGTTTTGCATAGCTTCCCTTCCGGCTGTAGACAACTTGGGCTGCCTCAGCTCTCCCGGCAGCCTTTCTTCTGCCCCTTTAGAGGGGGCTCCAGTTCACCCAGATCGGTCACCACCAGATCCAAGCTCCTGAAGTATCCCTCTTTCTTCGTTGCCCCTCCAGGACAGCTTTCCATGCTTTTAAGAGACACTGGGCAAAGCGAAAGCAGACTGAGAAGCTGGAGTTCCAGCCTCTCATGTCTGTCTCATTCTCAGCCAAACCGGAAGCCCCCCCAAAATTTTCTATTTCTTTTTTCTTTTTTTAAAAAAGAATTTTATTAGTTTTTTAATTTTTACAGAAAAAAATGCTCAAGGCACACCGTGGTGTTAGGGCAAACAAACATCCAAAATCAAAACATTTATACATATTTCAATCAAAACATTTATACATATTTCAATCAATATCAGTATTCCCTCTCTTATTCCCTTAAATAGCATAGCTTATTAAAAGTAGTCCAGTCTAGCTTAAATTCAATCAACCTATACCTGTTTTTAAAACTTTTAGAAATTTATAGTACCATAGTCTAATTAACTTTAAATGTAAACCTTAACAATTTGGGTATCCCTTCCAAATATATTCTAGTTCCTTAATTTTTTCATAAATTTCATTTAATTCTTCCACTAATATCCCTTAATTAAAATAAAGTATTAGTCTATCCTATACATATCTAGTCTATCAGTTAATCAATTTCTTTTTACTGACAAGAGAAAATCAAACCTTAAGTCCTTTCAATCCATTAAACAAAATTCAATTAATTATCATAACTAATAACATCCATCTTATCAAACAAACAAATCATCTTATTTGATTAACTCAAATTTACATAATCAATTTCTTGCAAGTAACCCTATTGTCCTAAAGAAAGAAAGAAAAGAACAAACATATTCTTAATCCATTTAATATATATTTCATTAATCGCCCCTTTTTCTCTTACTTCTAACTCACAATCTTAATCCTGAACTCAATCCATGATTCTGAATTACCTTTAACCCATTACCTAAAAATATCTCCTTTTTAAGTTGAAATGATAATCTATCATAACTAATAACATCCATAATATCAAACAAACAAATCATTTTATTAGATTAACTCAAAGTTACATAAAAAATTTCTTGCAAGTAACCCTATTGTCCTAAAGAAAAGAAAGGAAAAAAAACCAAAAACATAATCTTAATCTATTTAATATATATTTCATTAATCACCCCTTTTTCTCTTACTTCTAACTCACCATCTTAATCTTAAAATCAATCCATAATTCTAAATTACCTTTAATCTATTACCAAAAAATATCTCCTTTATAAATTGAAATAGTAATCTATTCTAAAACTGTCTAATCCATCAATCAATCTCTTTAAACTGACCACATAGCATCAAACTTTAGATTATTTAAATTCATTAGTCATCAAACAAATAAATCATCAGTAATTTTCATATAGGTAAGTCTTATATATCTTCCATTGATCGCACATCTGACTCATAATCTTAGTCCTTAAATCAGTCCATAATTCTAGATTGCCTTAAATCCATTACATAACACTTTAATTTTCACTCTTTTTTTAGTCTTATTCTAGGTTTTTTCAAATGCCAAGTGGGTTTCCATAGCAAGGCTTCCCTTCCAGCTGATAAGTCTTTTTTAATTGTTTGTAGTAGTATTTGGATCAATAAGAGCCATCTTGATCTTTGCATTGGCCCTCTGATTTTCTTAACCATGAGAACTTGTTGCTTTAAGATTTGAAGTCCTAGTCTTTGCTTTTCCTGGTTCTCAGCATCATAAGTAAATTGTTTATAAGGCAAAATCAAGTTCTCTTTATTTTCAGTTAAGTCCTCTCCTTGTGTAATCTGTTTTTGTAAAAAAGTCAGGTATAGTCTGAAATTCAATTTTGGAGTTTGAAGAAGAAATTCTAGTTCTTAATTCTGTAGTAAGTTCTTTCATTGTAACACATATTTCCACTTTGGTCTCATAGATCTTTTCCAAAATAAGTTTGCAGTTTAAATGTGAGTGTAGCTCCATTTTTTAAAAGTTGTTCAACTTCATCAGATTAACTTTCTCATAAAGAAATCATCTCCTCTCCAATTGCCATATTAGCAATTAGCAAGTTACAGCAGGCTCAAATAAAATGCATTCCTGAAAGAAGAAAGAGGATTGGAAAGTCCAAGAGAATACCAGTATGGCTTACGAATGAGGTAAAGGAGGTTATTGGAAAGAAGAAAAACTCATTTAAGAAATGGAAGGCTCTTCCTACCGAGGAGAACAGGAGGGATCACAAACTCTGGCAGACCAAATGCAAGGCGATAGTCATGAAAACCAAGAGAGACTTTGAGGAGCATATAGCCAAGAATATTAAAAATAATAACAAAACCTTTTTTAAGTACATCAGAAGCAGGAACCCAACCAGAAAATCAGTTGGGCCACTTGATAACAATGGTCAGAAGGAGATAATCAGAGAAGACAAGGAGATTGCTGAGAGGCTAAATGACTTCTTTGCCTCCGTTTTCACCGAGGAGGATAGAGAACATTTGCCTGCCACTGAACTAGTTTTCCCAGGGAGGGAAATAGAAGAATTAAACCTGATAGAGATAAACAAGGAAGATGTTCTTGCATGCCTTTCTAAACTAAATGTCAACAAATCGCCGGGTCCAGATGGCATCCACCCCAGAATTCTCAAGGAACTCAAGTGTGAAATTGCTGAACTTCTAGCTAAAATATACAATCTTTCTCTAAGATCAGGCACTGTACCGGAGGATTGGAGGGAAGCAAATATAACCCTGATCTTCAAGAAAGGATCCAGAGGTGATCCAGGAAACTATAGACCAGTCAGTCTAACCTCAGTTCCAGGCAAACTGATGGAAACCATTATTAAAGATAAAATTACAGGGCACATAGAAAAACAGGCATTGCTGAAAGAAAATCAACATGGTTTCTGCAAAGGCAAATCATGTCTTATTAACTTGTTAGAATTCTTTGAGGGTGTAAATAAATACATAGATAAAGGGACCCCAGTTGATATTGTATATCTTGACTTTCAAAAGGCTTTTGACAAAGTCCCTCACCAAAGGGTCATAAAAAAGCTCTCCAGCCACGGAATTAGAGGACAGGTCTTGTCCTGGATTGGTAACTAGCTAAATTGTAGGAAGCAAAGGGTGGCAATAAATGGACAATTCTCCGGATGGAAAGAAGTGAGAAGTGGTGTACCCCAAGGTTACGTTTTGGGGCCTTTACTTTTTAATTTATTCATCAATGATCTGGATGTAGAAGTTAATAGTGAGGTAGCCAAGTTTGCTGATGACACTAAATTGTTCCGGGTTGTGAAAAGTGAAACTGATTGTCGGGAGCTCCAGAAGGATCTCTCGAAATTGTGTGAGTGGGCAACAAAGTGGCAAATGCATTTTAACCTAAACAAGTGCAAAGTTATGCACATCGGGGCAAAGAACCCCAATTATACTTACCAACTGATGGGGACCAAACTTTCTGAGACAACCCAAGAAAGGGATCTTGGGGTTTTGGTGTACAGCTCGATGAAGATGTCAACCCAATGCGCAGCAGCAGTAAAAAAAAGCAAATTCCATGCTTGGCATGATTAGGAAGGGAATTGAAAATAAGTCAGCAAGTGTTGTATTGCCTCTGTACAAATCGATGGTGAGACCACACTTGGAGTACTGTGTACAGTTCTGGTCACCGCACCTCAAGAAGGATATAATGGAACTGGAAAAGGTGCAAAAAAGGGCAACAAGAATGATCAAGGAAATGGAGTGCGTCCCTTATGAAACCAGATTGCAACGCCTTGGTCTCTTCAGCCTTGAAAGACGGCGTTTAAGGGGTGACTTGATCGAAGTGTATAAAATCATGCATGGGATAGAAAATGTGGATAGAGAAAAATTCTTTTCTCTATCACACAATACCAGGACAAGGGGGCACTCCCTAAAGCTTATAGCTAAGAAAGTGAGGACAAATAAAGGGAAATATTTCTTCACCCAGAGGGTCGTTGATTTATGGAATTCACTTCCTGAAGGGGTCGTGACAGCTGTCAGCCTTGACAGGTTCAAGGCAGGGCTAGATAGATTCATGGATGCAAAGTGTATCAGTGGTTATTAAAACGGATGTCCATGTGCTGTCTCTATGTTGGTTGAGGCAGGCAGGATTCCCTTGAGTACCATTTGTTTGGGGGTCAAGGGAAAGGGAGGGTTTTGCCTTCTCTTTCTGCTCAAGATCCCCATGTACATTTGTTGGGCCACTGTGTGACACAGAATGCTGGACTCGATGGGCTTTGGCCTCATTCAGCATGGCTCTTCTTATGTTCTTATGTAGCTTTTAACCAGTAGATGTCCTCAGTAAGCCAAAAAATCTTTTTTCAAATATCATTCATTTCATTTCATTTTTTTCCTTTTTTCCTCCCTCATCCCTTTTTTTCTGTTTTTTCAGGGAAAAATAGAGGAAGAAATATTTAAAAAAAAACACACACCAACATAGGCTGATAATAAAGTTCTTAGGAAAAAAATGTTTTTGTTCCAGTACCCCAAAATAAACTTATATTAAAAAAAGTAGTTTTTTTAAAACTTTGTTCAATTCTTTTTGTTCGCCTTTCTTCCCAGACACGTAGAAGCTGCCTTTCCAAGCCAGGGAAATAGTACCAACAGGGCTCTTACAGGAAAAAAAAATAGAAAGCAAAAGAGAGGGAAAAAAGAACGATCTCACCCGGATTCACCACGGTGGGCTCAAAGCTTACCTGTTCTGTGACTTACGGTTTCTTGCGGCTAGGTGATCAGCCATTTTACTGGCCGATCTTCTTCTCCGTCGGCCCTCAGAGTCTGGCCCGGACAGCTGGAGGAGCCGCCGCTCCTCCGCGGCTGAGCAAAGCCTCCTCGACAGAAATCACGCCCTCCAGGGCGACTTTAGACCTGCATAAGGGTCTACCGATGGAGGGAGGCTAGCTGACAAGGAGACGAGTCTCCTTGTACAACTAGAGGCGCCGCGACCCGGAACCGGAAGTCTTTTCTATTTCTTTAACCATATTCGAACAGGTGTTTCTTTTTTAAATTTTCTCTCTGATAGGCCCCATTGTCTATTTTCTTAATTTTCACTTTACCCTTTTCCTTTTGCCCAGTATCTTTCTTAATGTGTTCTATTGAGTCAAAGAATCTTTCCATATTCTTGTAGGTGTTACTGTAGATCAGCGGTTCTCTACCTGTGGGTCGCGACCCCATTTGGGGTCGAACAACCGTTTCGCGGGGGTCGTCGGACACAGCAGTCCACCATTTTTCTTTTCCCCATTTCCCCTCGGCCATCACGCACGGCACGCATGCGCGGTTCGGCCCGTCGCTCCGTGCATGCGCATGCAACAGGCCGAACTGCGCATGCACGGCGTGACCGGGCTGGCCAGCTCAAGACCGGGCTGGCTTCGCCTCCCACCACTGCCTCAGAGACTCTGGCAGGCACACCGAGGAGCGGTCCGGAGCAGGCGGGCGCAAAGCTACCTCCTTCCCGCTCCGCTCTGCCACGTCCCAGGCCCGGCCTCCTCCTCGCCCTCTGGCAGCCGGCCAAGCGGTCGGGGCAGCCAGACCTTGAGGCGGGCCCGCACTTCACCGAGACCGGCCTGGCTGTGGCGATAGGTGCCCGGCGGCCAGAGAGAAGCGAAAGGCGCCCGGCGGCCGCCTCCGGCCCCCACGTCTGCACTCCGGATCGGTGTCCAGGTTGCAGCGCTCCGCCTGCCATGCTTGTGTGGCCCGTCGCGCCTCTCCTCGCCCTCCTACCGGGCCGGCCCTCGTCAGCGCCGTCCCCTTCTCTCCGCGGCGGCCAATGGGGGCGGTGGGGCTCCGGCTCCCCTTCCTCCTCCCAGGCGCCACGGGTGGGCGACCGGGTGCACGGGGACGGCCTCCCTCCCTCGCTCGGCAGCGGTGGCCGAAGCAGGCAGTAAGGCGCCCAGCCAGCGGGCACTTTGGCCGCGCCAGGCGCGCAGCGGACCGGCAAGATGAACTACGTGGTAAGTCTCTGCCGGACATGGGGTTAGGCCGAGCTGTGGAGGGAGCTGGGGAACCTGGCCAGACGCCCCCCGCCCGGCTGGCCGGCCCGGCCCGACCCGAGCAGGACTGGCGCCGAGAGCGAGCTGGCCTGGTCGGGCTCCCCAGTCCTGCCGCCCGCCTACCTACCTGCGGCCACTGCCGGCCCTGCAGATGGCGTCGGAATCCAAGACAAGCCGGGCAGGTGGAGCGCTGCGACCTGGACGCCAGTCTGGAGCGTGGACTTCCGGGCCGGAGGCGGCCTCCGGGCGCCTTTTGCTTCTCTCGGGCCGCCGGGCGCCTCTTGCCACAGCCGGGCCAGTCTCGATGAAGTGCGGGCCCGCCTCGAGGTCCGGCTGCCCCGACCGCTTGGCTGGCTGCCGGAGGGCGAGGAGGAGGCCAGGCCTGGGACGTGGTGGAGCGGAGCAGGAAGGAGGCAGCTTTGCGCCTGCCTGCTCCAGACCGCTCCTCGGTGTGCCTGCTGGAGTCTCTGAGGCAGTGGTGGGAGGCGAGGCCAGCCCGGTCTGGAGCCGGCCCGCCCGCCCGGAGCATGAAGGAGGCAGCTTTGCACCCGCCTGCTCTGGACCGCTCCTCGGTGTGCCTGCCGGAGTCTCTGAGGCAGCGGTGGGAGGCAAGGGAGGCCCAGTCTGGAGCAGGCCGGCTCACCCGGTTGCGCTGTGCATGCGCAGTTCGGCCCGTCATGCTGCGCATGTGCGGGTCGGCCCGTCGTGCGTGCATGCGTGCATTGGCCCATCGCATGCGCGTGCGTGGCGCGGGTCGGGGTCGCGCCACGCATGGGCGGCGCAAGTGGGGTTGAGACCCACTGCTGTAGATATAAAAGGTAAGCCAAGTACAATATCTTTGTGAGAGGCATTTGCCTATTCATTATTGTTGAAAATCTTTTTCTTTCTTTTTCTGTCTGCTTCTCTTATCATGTTTTGTCTCTCCAGTTCTAGTGTTTTTCCTGGCATCTCTGCAGTCCATTTTGTCCAATCTTTTTTCTTATCCTCAAATTTGTTTTGTGATGTTAAACTATAAGTTGTCTTTTCCAAATCCAGTAGTTCTTGTAAATTTTTTCCACTTGGGTTATATCTTTAAGTTTCTATCCTCAAATTTGTATTCAATTGTCTGTTTTATCTGTTCCTTCTCTGTTGTTGTTTCTGTCCGTGACAGTCTGTGATCCTGGTAGTTGAGTCTGAGGAATCAGAGAAAGAGGAGGGGCCTGGAGAGCCATCAGAGTCGGAGGGAGGCTCTGATGAGCTGCAGGACTTACAAACTAATGAAGAGGCTGGTCCTTCCACTCATGATCAAGCTGAGAGCCAGCTGTGCTGAGAAGCTGAGTTGGACTCGGAGGAAGCACAGCTGGAAGACCTCAGAGACCCTCATAAACATAGACAGGAGTAGGACAGAGGGAGGCAATGGGGTGACTCCAGGGAAGGAGGAGAAAGCAGTAAGAAGCCATGCCTTGGGGGATGTGTAACAAAAAGGGAATGTGTGGGCAGGGCTGATTGCTGAGGCAATTGTTTGCAAATAACTTCAGAGTCAAGAGATCATGGTTTGTTTATTTTGTCTGTGAGTTATTTCCTGTTTGACTCGTGCTCTGTTTTGCTTTTGGACAAGGTCTTCATTGGAAGTGTTCTGTTGCTTTGGTTTTCTGGGACAATTATCAGATCTGTAACTCAAATAAAAAGGGTTTATTTTCCAGTCTACTGTTAAAAGAGGGGTTGTCTTTGTGAAGTAACAAGGACATATGTAGGCTGGGACAGAACAGTTTCCTGGGGGTTTTTTTGTTGTAAAGTGAAATTGGAGGTGAATTGGTTTATATTTTCAAAGTTATTTTGGATTTCTTTGTGGTTTGAAATCATTGTTATTTGAATTAGTTGCAACATATCATATGTCTCCTCTTGAAAAGTATTTATTTTTTCTTGATAGGTTCTTTCTATAAATCTCTGATTTTCCATGGTGACCAAAAATCCAAATTTTCTTTTCTCTGCAAATAGCTTTGGGGTCAGAGTTAAATGGATACTTGTAATCCAGAAAGTTCAAAAAAGTTTTTTTTTGTTCCCTGAAGTTTGTAAGTCTCACTTTGTCTGTAGCCCAGATTGTTTTCTTTTTGTCACAGCTGTTCTCTATTGTTAGAGCTTTGAAGGTCACAAGTAGAGTTTATTTTTTTCCAGATTTTGCCAAGTCCTGCATGAAAGTTATAACTGTCATAGCCTTCACCCACCACTTCAAAATGAACAAATTGCCTTTAAAATGAGAATCTTAACCATACAGTGACTTCAAATTTATCCAAATGTAGGTTTTATAGTCATTTCATTTCATTTCAATACCTTTTGGTCCTCCATAAAAGGTTTAATTCGCCACTTTCATTAGGAAAAGGGTGGAGCAAAAATCCCCCTCCTTCATTTTTGGAGGTTTTTCTTTTTTGCTTCTTGGAATTTTTTTTCCTTCAGGAAAGTTGATAAGTAGGATAGAGAAAATTGATGTTTTTACCCAGATTCAAACATGCTGCTTACAATCAGCTTAAAATAGTGCTTTTGACTTTGGTTGCTTGCAGCTTGGGCTAGACTCTGAAGTTAGGCTAGCCTTTCTCCTGTTGGTTTCTGGACAGCTTCTCCTGGACCAATCAGTCAATCGCTATCTCTCTGAGATCCCCGGGACTTCTTTCCTTCTTTGCCACCTCTTCAGGGTGGCTTCTGGCCCATTTAGGGTCCCTTATCAGGAAGAAACTCAGCCAAAGGGCACAGAGCCCGAACCCCTTGACTGCTGCTCTGCTGCACAGGACTGGAAGTCTGAGTTATTTAGTATTGTTGACAGAGGAAACAGTACAATGACAAATAGTAGTGGTGATAGTGAATCTCCTTGAAATATTCCTCTCTTGATATTAACTTCTCCCAGTCTCTCACAATTGACCTGTGACTGTGTCTTCCATTGCGCCATCGAACTTTGCATAAACTTTCGGATATTTCTACTTACTCCTGTTATTTCTAGGTACTTGATTATCCAGCCATGTGGCAGAGAGTCGAATGCCTTTTTATAGTCAATATTATTATTATTATTATTATTATTATTATTATTATTATTATTATTATTATTATTATTATTATCAACCCCATTCAAGGATCTCAGATCTATTGGAGGCTGGGATATTCGAGGTAATCTTAAGAACTGACTTTTTTCCCATTAAGAACAAATCAAATGCCATCAATGGTGTTTAATAAATATCTAATATTATTTCTCATATATATCTTTGGAACAATCCCAGTCTAATCAGGATAAAGAAAATCATGAAGAAGTGTCAGGTCTTCAAGTAGGCCAAGTCAGGAAACAGACACCACAAGAACTACTGGAATTCTACATTATTGTTGCAGAATATAATAGAAGCTTGAAAGTCTGACAGATTCTTTCTCCCACTATCCACTCCTATACCAAAGAAAATCAAGACACAACAAATTTAAGTTTATTTTCAGTGTCTTCTTCCTTTCAGCACTAAGCTACTCTTTATGTAACAGCTACTGAATACTTCTTCAACACATTGCATTACTCCTCTACAAAGAAATCTACATGTAATAAAGAGATTTGTCTCTACAACTTTGGATAAGTTGGATCATTCACCCCTTCATAAATAAATACATTTCTCTTGCCAAGAAGGTGGAAGTACCTGATGCTGTTCAATCTCATTATTACCCTAGGGCTAACAGTTACTTCAGAATTCCTTTGAAAGACTGATAGTATATTGGAGAAAAAAAATCTGAACCTGGAGATTTATTCAATTTTAATTTCATTTTTTTAGAAAATGTTATTGATTTTTTTAGTTTTACATTTAAATATTTGAAAAGCAATTTGACGGATGAGTTGATCAATAATTCAATAACATTCAAATATCTTTAGTACAGATCTCAAACTATTACATTAAATATTTCCTCTCTTTTCTCCTTGGTATTTACTGTCTCATATTTAAATTAGTACAATTCTTATTATATCAATTAAATAAAAATAACTTTCTTACATTTATCAATAATTTTTAGTTTATACATATCCTAGTTGTTTTAACATTCAATCTTTTTAGACAATCAATGTCCTGGTTAGTTTTTCCCAATTTTTAGTTTCCCATTAATATTTAAATTTAACATTTGATATTTATAATTTCCAAGTTTTAAATAACCCCAATTCCCTTTATCACAATTCATCACAAGATCTAATGTTCAGGATACACATCTTATCTATTTGAATTGTCACCATCTTACATCAACTAATTAATATAATAATATAATATAATATGATATGATACAATATGATACGATACGATATGATACGATACGATACGATATGATACGATACAATACAATACAATACAATATTCTTATTTTCTGGTAATTTCCAAATATCTTAAATATAGTAATCAAAATTTCTCTTATTTCAACATTTAATACTTCCTCTCTTTTTCTCTTGATATCTACTATCTCATATTTAAGCTAGTAATTTTTATTATTACCACTGAATAAGAACATATTTATCACATTCATCGATAAATTTTTAGCTTATATATATCTTAATTACCTTTACATTTAACCTTTATAAGCAAATCAATGTTCAAATTTAACTGTTAATATTTATACTTCCAAGTTTTAAATGACCAAAGTTTTCTTTATCTCAGCTCATAACAATATCTAATATTCAAAGTACACATCTTATCTATTTGAGTATATTCTACTTTAATTCTCACTAGTAATTAAAAACCCCAATTTTCTTCAGTCTTATTCTATCTTTCTTTCTTTTCCAAATTGTCTTCCAGGTCTGTGCTTTTGAGTCATCAAATAAATCTCCCTGTGTTGTTGTGTATATTATTTGACATAGAAAAAACCATCCAGTCACCATTTGTTTGAGAGGACTAACAAATCGTCTTTCTATTTTTCCATTTCAATGTAGTTGTTCTGAACTGTTCATCTCCTCTTCAGTCTGTTCTTGTTCTTGATCCTTAGGTTTTTTCTGATTTATGTAGAAAGTCTTTTCCCCTTTCCATATTGTCAGTCCCTTTTCTGGATTTTCCATTGACTGTATTTGTTGATCAATTGAATCTTCTGTCATAATATTTAATTGTTCCACTTTTTCTGTTATATTCTGTGTACTTGATTTTTTAGTTGTAATCAAAGTTTGAGTTTCTGTATCTGGGCTGACATCTTGTTCTTTTCTGTAGCCTCTTATTTCATCAGTAGCTGTAAGAATAGTTTGATAAATTGCTTTCAACATAAAGAGAATCTTTTCCTGATCTTCATCCATATTCTCTTAGTAGTATATTAGGTTAAAAGCTTTACAATCACAGAATGCAAAAACAAAATTTGTCACTGAGGATGGAACACAGTTGGGCTTCTCACAGCTGATATCTCAAGGTTACATAAATCTTACCCAATGTCTGGGCTGCTGACCAATCCTCTTTTAAGCAATAAGAAGTTGTAATATCAGGTTTAGCCCCTACCATTTAAAGCAGTGGTTCTCAACCTTTCTAATACTGCAACCCCTTAATACAGTTCCTCATGTTGTGGTGACCCCCAACCATAAAATTATTTTCGTTGCTACTTCATAACTGTAATTTTGCTACTGTTTGGAATCATAATATAAATATCTGATATGCAGGGTGTATTTTCATTGTTACAAATTGAACATAATAAAAGCATAGTGATGAATTACAAAAACAATATAGCAATGCTCACTGGAGAAGCTTACTCTTCCTTGCTCAAAAATGTTGGGAGGTAGAGAAGAGGAAGGAAGATTGAAGGGGAAAGGAAGAAAGCAAGCAAGGAAGGAGAGAGATTGAAGGGGAAGGGAAGGAGATGGATGGATGGATGGAAGGAAGGAAGGATCTTCGGAGAGTCATGTTTTCCCAAATGGTGATGAACTGCAACTCCCAGCATTCCCCACTCTTCCAGTGCTTCTTAGGGCTGCTGGGGATGGTAGTCTGGAGCCCCCATCCTCATCCTGGCACCTCTTGTGCTCTCCCAGCTGCCCCCCGGGACCTGCCCGCCCCTCCAGCCTCCTGAGTGCCATCGCAGCAGCAGGATTGTGGGAGCCCCTTTCCACGCTGCGCAGCCCTTCACCGCCAAACCCTTCCCCGACTCATCACATGTGACAGGGGTGCATCTGGAGCGCCAGCTGCCGCTCGGAAGGCGCCACTTCTCCCCTCCCGGCCCGTCTGGCTGGCCTCCGATGCACATGCGGGCATCGCCTCTTCCCCGCCACCTGGAGCCTGGCAAGCCGGGAAGGAGCTGCTCCTGCCCACCAGCCCCAGGGCCACGCCGGGCGCCGGAGGGCCGGGAAGGCCTCCGACGGTGAAGGAGGTGGGCCGGGTGGCGCGGGGGGAAGCTCCATTGTGGAGGCTGGCCGGGGCGGCCTCCGACAGTGAGGGAGCTGGGCCGGGTCATGCGGGGGGAAGCTCTGTTGCAGAGGCCGGCTGGGGCGGCCTCCGACGGTGAGGAAGGTGGGCCGGGTGGCACGGGGGAAGCTCCGTTGCGGAGGCCGGCCGGGGTGGCCTCCGACGTTGAGGGAGGTGGGCCGGGTGGCGCGGGGGGAAGCTCCGTTGTGGAGGCCAGCCAGGGCAGCCTCCGATGGTGAGGAAGGTGTGCCGGGTGGCGTGGGGGGAAGCTCTGTTGTGGAGGCCGGCCAGGCCTCCGAAAGTGCAGCAGGTGGGCCGGGTGGTCCTCTTTTACTTATAAGTAGGAGATGGCGTAGTTCAGCAGTTCTCAACCTGTGGGTCGTGACCCCTTTGGTTTCAGAGGGGTCGCCTAAGACCAGGGCTTTTTTCTCATAAAATGCCCAAAACCACGTTCCGGCACCTTTTTTTGATGGATTTTTTTCAACTTTTCCATGAGCTGCGCTACACCCTCTATTTTATTGGTTTTCGAAAACCAATAGAATAGACTCTATTGAATAGACTCTTAATCTATTGAATAGATTAAGAGTCTATTCAATAGACTCCATTCTATTGGCTTTCGAAAGCCAATAGGAATTGTCCAGACCTGGTCATTAACGGCTGCCTCTGCACTGCTGAGCGTGCCAAAAGACCCAGCCCGCAAATGTTGCACTTGCAAGTTGTCTGCAGCAAAGGCAAGTTTGCAGGAACTTTTCATCTCTCCCTGCTGAGCAACTACGCCATCTCCTACTTGTAAGTAAAAGAGAACCAGGGGTGGGATGTGAGGAGCAGCACTTAATTCTGCCCTGCTGAAAAAGCGGAGTCCATGTGCACTCCTGCCTCGTGCTCACCCGTGTCAGCCAGGCTCTCCAGGGTTGCGCTGCAGCTGGTGCTGTGGGAGCTGCGGGGCCCACTCTACACTGAGGGGCTGCGCGGGGTGAGCGGCGGGGTAGCTGCAGGCGGGGGTATGGGGGCAGGGGCGGCCAGTCCGAGCCAAGCTAGATCTGGGCTGCTGCTGGTGCTACTGCTGGGCTGCTCTGCCGCTGCCGCCGCTGCTGGGTGAACTGAGCTGTGGTGCCGAGCTGGTCCCCATGCCTCCTGGTTGCCCAGCTGCACTCTGTCCCCGGCCGCCCTCCACACCGGAGCTTCCCCCCACACCACCCGGACCACCTCTCTCACCGTCGGAGGCTGCCTCGGCCGCCCTCCACACCGGAGCTTCCCCCCGTGCCACCCGGCCCACCAGCCGGACGGGCCGGGAGGGGAGAAGTGGCACCTTCTGAGCGGGAGCTGCCGCTCCAGCCGCACCCCTCTCACATGTGATGAGTCGGGGAAGGGTTTGGCGGTGAAGGTCTGCATAGCGTGGAAAGGGGCTCCCACGATCCCGCCGCTGCGATGGCGCTTAGGAGGCTGGAGGGGCGGGGAGGTCCCAGGGGGGCGGCTGGGAGAGTGCAAGAGGTGCCAGGATGAGGATGGGGGGCTCCAGACTACCATCCCCAGCAGCCCTAAAAAGCACTGGAAGAGTGGGGAATGCTGGGAATTGCAGTTCATCACCATTTGGGAAAACATGACTCTCCAAAGATCCTTCCTTCCTTCCATCCGTCCATCTCCTTCCTTTCCCCTTCAATCTCTCTCCTTCCTTCCTTCCTTCCTTTCACCTTCAATCTCCTTCCTTCTCCATCTCCTTCCTTTCCCCTTCAATCTTCCTTCCTTCCTTCCATCTCCATCTCCATCCCTTCCACTTCAATATCTTTCTCCTTCCTTCCTTCCTTCCTTCCTTTCCCCTTCAATCTCCTTCCTGCTCCATGTCCTTCCTTTCTCCTTCAATCTTCCTTCCTCTTCCCTACCTCCCAACATTTTTGAGCAAGGAAGAGTAAGCTTCTCCAGTGAGCATTGCTATATTGTTTTTGTAATTCATCACTATGCTTTCATTATGTTCAATTCGTAACAATGAAAATACACCCTGCATATCAGATATGTATATTATGATTCCAAACAGTAGCAAAATTACAGTTATGAAGTAGCAATGAAAATAATTTTATGGTTGGGGGTCACCACAACATGAGGAACTGTATTAAGGGGTCACAGCATTAGAAAGGTTGAGAACCACTGGCGTAGTTGCTCAGCAGGGAGAGATAAAAAGTTCCTGCAAACTTGCCTTTGCTGCAGACAACTTGCAAGTGCAACATTTGCGGGCTGGGTCTTTTGGCGCACTCAACAGTGCAGAGACAGCCGTTAACGACCAGGTCTGGACAATTCCTATTGGCTTTCGAAAGCCAATAGAATGGAGTCTATTGAATAGACTCTTAATCTATTCAGTAGATTAAGAGTCTATTCAATATTGGCTTTCGAAAGCCAATAGAATAGAGGGTGTAGCACAGCTCATGGAAAAGTTGAAAAAAATCCATCAAAAAAAGGTGCCGGAATGCGGTTTTGGGTGTTTTATGAGAAAAAAAGCCCTGGTCTTAGGCAACCCCTGTGAAACAGTCATTCGACCCCCAAAGGGGTCGCGACCCACAGGTTGAGAACCGCTGATTTAAAGATTTCTTTTATGTCCAAAGTTTTTATAGTCTTTTCAGTTTTGCTTCTTTTTTATAAGTAAAAACCCAGATCTTCAATAAGAATAGAAAATCTTTTAGTCCACAAACTTTAAAAAATATAATTCCAATTAGGATCAAGTTATTCTTGCAATGTTTTAAACTCCCCTGAATAGTCAGTTGCCGCTGTTTCTAGAGGGAGGGGTAAAATCTCCATTCCCTCTCTACAGGGGGAAAGTACTTTAAGCAGCTTTTGCAGATAAAAAAGATACTTAGGATTTAAGAGAGGTAGATCTCACCCAGTCTCATCTGTGCTGCTTTATAGTTGCCTCGTGGTAAATGTGACTTTGGCTGTTTGCAGCCTAGTGATGAGCCATATTGCTATGGCCGGTCTTTCATTCGCCGGTTTGGAGGGCTACCCCAGATTGAGCGGAAGGGCTACCGCCCTCCCGTGATCCAGCGGGGATCCCCTCCTTGCTGGTCACCCCTACAGGGCAACTTTTGACCCATTCCAGGGTCCCCCAGCAAAGCAAAACTGGATGTGGAAGACAAAGCTCACATTCCAGACGTCCATGGCAGCCGTGTCGGCAAACTGGAAGTCTATTCAGTTTTAATTTTTGCATTGCTTCTTTTGCTTCCTCTTCTGTGATTTTAATGTAAATTAACATTCCTCTTACTGTACTGAATAATTGGTATTATTTGGCTTAAATAAGAAATAATTTGACCCTTGAACAATTTCACTTGTATCTAAATACATTAAGTACACTGAAAATCAATAGACACGATATTAAATAATGAAGTATTGAAAAATACCTCTATCTACAGCTATTTTCTGAAAATCAATCTATCTGTAAATGTATTGAACTTGATAAGGCCTTTAACTAAAAAGTCTGAGGTGATTACATCTACAAGCTTCCTTCTAACTCTGTTATTCTGTATTCTGTACATTTGCTCTGAGTTTCAAAGACAACTGTGACCTAATTGCAGACACCACTTTGTTTTAGAAATTGACTTCCTTTTGTTGCTCTTTTACTTCTCCATACACTTCCCCAATTTCTTCTTTTCAAATTTCTTGCCATCATACATTAACAGCAGCAGTTTACAGCTTTGTAAAATAAGTAGATTCAGTACTAGGAATCATCAGGAAAGGAATGAAAAATAAATTTGCCAGTATAATGCTTTAGTGAAATTCTATTTTGACCACATTTGGAAGGCTATGGACTCATCTCACTTCCTGCTTATTTCAGTCTTCTTCTTGTGCCATATCCATTATCAGACGTTGGCGATCATGTTGGTGATCCTGTTTTTATCAGCAGCCGCATGAAAAAGTGCTGCTGAGTTTTGTCCAAACCAGTCCCTTAGATTTTGAAGCCATGATGTTCTTCTTCTGCCTGGACTTCGTTTGCCTTCAGTCTTTCCCTGGAGGATTAAATGGAGTATGCCGTATTTTTCTGGGTGTCGCATCACATGTCTGAAATATTCTAATTTTCATTTTTTAATTGTTTTAATGATTTCCCTTGGCTTTCCCAGGTGGCTTATCACCTCCTCATTTCTGATCTTGTCAACCCAGCTTATACGTAACAGCCACCTGTAAATCTACATTTCAAATGCTTCTAGTCTCTTCAGGTGGCCTTCTGTCAGAGACCAACTCTCTACTCCATAGAGCAGGATAGAAAAAATATAGCATCTGACAAGCCTGATTTTCAGTCTTAGGCTTATGTCGTGACTGCAGAAGACCTTTTTCATTCTGAAGAATGCTTTTCGAGCTTTCTCTATCCTTGTGTTTATTGCAGTAGAAAGATGCATTATTAACTATGTTAATAATTGCATACATTACACTGGCTTTAGTCATACCCCCTCCCCCACCATCAGCCATAGGAAGCAGATCAGAGCAAGTAATAAATAAATAGAATCAAGATAGAATTAAGATCACGTGAAGTATTAGTATTGCTTCATAAAATCTTAGTAAGACCACACTTAGAATACTGCATCCATATTATAAAAAAATATATAGAGACCCTGGAAAGAGCAACAAAGATGATTAGGGAGCTGGAGGCTAAAACATATGAAAAACAGTTGCAGGAATTGGATTTGTCTAGTCTAGTGAAAGTGAAAAGAAGGACTGGGGTGACATGATAGCAATGTTCCAATATTTGAGGGGCTACCACAAAGAAGAGGGAGTCAACCTATTCTCCAAAGCACCAAAAGGCAAGACAAGAAACACTAATGGAAACTAATCAAGGAAAGAAGCAATCTAGAACTAAGGAGAACAATTAACCAGTGGAATGACTTGCCTCTAGAAGTTGTAGGTGCTCCAACACTGGAGGTTTTTAAGATTGGACAACAATTTGCCAGAAATGGTATAGGGTGTTCTGCTTCAGCAGGGGGTTGGACCAGAAGACCTCCAAGGTCCTTTTCAACTCTGTTATTCTGTTATAAACTGTGTGGAAGACTAAACACGATTTTTATTGAGATTGGTTATAGTAACATAACCTTGCAAGTCTGATTGTGCCCCCACGTCTCCCTTTTATAACTAAGCAAATTAAGGAGATATCTATGTTGCTCATTGTGGATATTGTTGATGACACAGTCAGGAGTTGCCCAGCTCCTATTGGTCATCCAAGTCCTCTATTTTGTCCATAGAAACCAAAAAGATTGGTAAACCTGTGAAATGAGGACTTAGACCAAGCTTATTTTCTTTTCAGCTCCATCCAATATCAGTATTTGACAAATATTCTTCCCACCAACTGGAAACATTTGGTAAGAAGGCAAACAAGTCCAGGACAATTCATCAATTGATGTCCTTAATTATCTCATATTAAAATTGTATTGTTAGCATCACTCTCTGTCATTGTTACCAAAACAGAATAGGATTCAGCAGTGAAAGTTGTGCAAGTAAAGCATTTTGGCTGCTTAAGAGACAAACACTATACAGGCAGTCCTCAACTTACAATAGTTTGTTTAGTTTCAAAGTTACAATGGCACTGAAAAAAGTGAGTTATGTCCATTTTCACATATACAACCATTACAGCATCTTCTGGTCACATGATCAAAATTCAGATCTTGGCAACTGATCATATTTATGACAATTGTAGTATGCCAGGGTCATGTTATCACCTTTTGTGACATTCTGACAAGCCAAGTCAAACAGATTAACTTAACAATTATGTTACTAACTTAACTACAGTGATTCACTTAATAGCTGTGGCAAGAAAGGTTGTAAAATGTGCAAAACTCACTTAACAAATTACTCACTTAGCAACAGAAATTTTGAGCTCAATTATGGTCATAAGCTGAGGACTATATGTAATATAATATTGGGAAGAGCCTCTATCCCTCTAGTTCAGTGGTAGGCAACCTTGGCTCTTTTATGACTCGTGGGCTTCAACTCCCAGAATTCCTGAGCCAGCATGGTCCACGAATCATAAAACAGCCAAGGTTGCCTACCCCTGTTCTAGTCAATACATCTTAAGAACTACATTATGAAACCAAAAGACTTTAAGGTCTAGAAAAATTTATAATAGATATTTTTTTAAATGCTTGTGTTGGAGAGAGTAAGGATTCTTTTTTTTTCTTTTCTCAAAGTATTAGAAAGTATTAGAACTTAAGCTCATTTAAAGAAGCCCAAATTATAAAATTTATGATAGGTAAAAGAAAATGTTTCTTTGAAAAGCAGCATTGACCAATATGATGATATTGCAATGGCTACAAAGGAATGAAGGATAAAATTACCAGATTTAATGGCTATTTTTACCTTTACTATTATAAGCAATGGGCATGATGGCTAAGCAGTTACAGATGCTGAGCTTGTCAGCTAGAAAGTTGACAGTCCAGCTTCAAGACCCAAGCGCCGCATGATAGGGTGAACTCCCATTCTTGCTCTAGCTTCTGCCAATCTAGCAGCTTGTAAGCATGCAAATGAAAATACATAAATAGATGCCATTCCAGTGGGAAGGTAACAGCATCCCATGAGCCTTTGGCTTATACTCATGCTGGCCACATGTCCAGGGAAGCGTCTTCAGACAGCTCTGTCTTCTTTGGCTATGAGACAGAGATGAGCACTGCCCCCTAGAATTAGACATGACTGGACAGGGAAACCTTTATCTTTTTCATAAGCATAAAACAATCATTGCTAGTTCCAGAGAGCATGAGAACCTCCTGCTTGGGGGCTTTTGGTTGGCTAGCCAAACTAGCACCTGGTAGTTTCTATGGCAAAAGAATGCTGAATGAAATAAGCTTTTTGATTTGATAAACAATGATTGTTCCTGTATTTTTGTATGATGAATCTTGGCTAATTTTTGGTCTTGTACATCTTGATCTCATTTTTCTGAATTTGTACATTTGGTTTCACTTGATAATATTCATCTTGTTTTATAAATAAAAATTAGAAGTTTATCAATTATATGACAATGTGAAAGAAAAGGAAATTATAAACTTGGTAGCATTAATCTTTTTTTTCAGAGTAGGAAATATTTTTCTACTGATTAATCTGGAAATATTAGTCAATGTTTATTTGCATACAAAAATCTGATTTCATTGCCAACCAATTCATTTGTCTGGAATTTAATAGACAGCCACAGCCTGTCTGTTTATGGAACATCTTTTTTGTGACATCCAGACAACTCAGATTTCAATCATTTAATCTCAGTGAATGAATTAAAAGCCTCAAGCAATAACTGATAACTTGTATTTATAAATTCACTAAACATGACAGGAAGATCCTTTTCTGTATGAACTTTGTATTTTTCTTCTATGCCTGAATTCTAGAATGTGATTTTCAAAAGAGCCTTTCTGTATTTCTGTTAACCCTTTGTAATTGCCCATTTTTTTCCCCCTGAAACAGGTATCAACTTTAAAAAAAAGGTTCTTCAAGCAGGATATTCTAGGAGTTGTAGTGTTTCAAACAGAGCTTTGCAAGGACATACCTGTATTGGAACACTACAGCTCCAGGAACTTCCTAGTGTCATCTTCTTCGTGATTAGAATAGGTAGGAAACTGATGACAATTACCACAGTAGATTGTGAAAACATTTCAGTGTTGGAATAATTGAGAATTGTAACATATGGAACAATTTGTTATGTTCTATGTACTATTTTTATATTTTGCTATGATTTGTGGGTAAATATGGGATTTACAGTAAATATGGATAAACTGTTTTTTCAAGTTCATTCAATTGGAATGGATGAGTGCTCTAAGCAAAGCAAAATGTGTGTGCATTTGAATAAATTAACATTTCAAATGAGTACAGTTTGTTGCTTTCTTTCAGATTAAGGTGGCAATTGTTGTATGCTAAAGTTTTGAACATCAAGATTTGGCATACTATGAACATGTATTCCAATATTATCATGAGTTCTCTTTTTTCCCTCTTTCTCTCATTCTTCAGATTGGAAGAAAATTATTCCCTTTCTTCTCATGTAACAATAATGTATTTTGTCTTGAAATCTATGGCATTGTTAATGTCTATTCAATAAAGAATTAGGAATGGGCTCTAGAGATGTTTTAAAAAATGCTCTGTACAAAGTGAGCCATTTCATTGGGAAATCAGGAATGAGATGTTCGTATCTCTTGGAAAGCTAGCAGGCTCTCTTGGAAATCTAGCAGGGATAGCACTTAGATGGGACTTACCTTCCTTTAAGAACTGTCAGACTGATAAAGAGAAAGACAGATCCAGTGCAGATATGCAGGATTTGTAAAAGCTTAGCATGTCTTGAGAGAGAAAAGCTTGCATCTTTATCATATTTTACACTGAATATCAAAAATCAGTCAATATAAGCAAAATCCAGTTTTAAGAAGTAATTCCCTAAATATCCGTTGGTGTAAATATCTGTTGGTGTAAAGTTTTATATTTAAAGCAAGGCTTTGGACATCTCAAAACATGGAAAGGAACATATGGGAAGAGGTTCTTTTTCCTCTACTCTGACCCTAAGCCATATTGAATTTACTATGTTATTACCAGCACTTTGAAGTGAGCTTGGAAATAAACCGAAAAGTTAGGTGATGCAGTTAATAATAGCAGAGTCATAATATCCATATTCCAGTCAGCATAACTAGCATATTTTGCCCAAGATAACTTTCTGGTGTGATTTTTAAAAGCAGTTGTGTATGCCGTCCAAATTGTAGTAATCTGAGTAGGAGGCATAGATCACTGCTTCCTCTACTGAGACAGAGACTTTCTCAAGTATTAACAGTCATAAGAAAGAATAGAATTGAAGTAGTAGAGAATCACATGATTTGACCAAGACATTTGGTTCATTTTTACAGGCTTTATAATAAAGAGTATGCGTACATAGGAGTGGTTTTTATTAAACAAATATAATAAATAAATTGAGTTAAAGTATATTCTGAAGTTCTGTCATTTCTATTTTCTGAAAGGAACATTGCTCTTGATTCATTATTCTTTAAATCAGTCATGTGAATTAACTACTCACATGAGGTTCTAAATGTTCCTTTCTTAAGTATGGATTATTCAAGAAGTGTCTAAAAGTTTTCAGACAACAGTATAATCACTTTGTGCAAAAAAATGGTTTTGAATGTTAACTTTCTTATCAAGTAGTTTACATTTATTAAGCATTCACAGTATGGCTTGTGATAACCCATTCAGCAGGAAAATGCATTGATAGTAAGGCCACATAGACACTTAATTTTAACATTGAAAGTCCACAAAACAAGATGCTCCTAAGACTTAACTTATTTTACTAATTCATTGATTGATAAAAAGAGTTAACAATATTGCAAGGCAATTTATTTAAAAGTAGTTCTGAAATGTTGCTTTATAAAACATTCTTAAAAATGAATTGAATGAAGTCACTTATCTAGTTTACCCCACACACACAAATGTTAGTAAAGGCTTTCTCTCTGTGTGCATTAGTATTTGCAAATTATTACTTATAATAAATTTGTTAAAAAAAACTCCTTAAAATAATTTTGACCTAGACAAAATTCCATCCACCAACACATAAATGTAAAGAGTTTAATTCTACATATATTTATTTTAGAACTCATTTCTAAAACATCATCATTTCAGTCCTGGTGTCATCAAAAGTCTATTAAGGGTTGCCATAAATATCAACATATCTATTTTAACCTTGATCAAATAAATTAACTTTATATACCTTCTTTTTACTTCTAATAATCTTAATACTTATGCTATTAAAGTAATATTGTAGAACTTGATTTCTTTACATTTTTTTTGCCAGTTTTCACAAGATTTAGCCAAGATTTAAATCCAATATAAAAGAATTATTCATGTTCTTGGTTTATTATATGTAATTCTGATTTTTATTTGATTTTTAATCAAACAATTTCTTTTGTATGTCCAATAAAACATCCTTTTTTTGTAACCTGCTGCTTCTAGACCTACTTTCAGTGTCAAGATAAAACCTGTTCCTCTTCTGCCATTTCTTCCATATCATCTTTTGGACACAATCTATCCATCGAAGCAAATATTACTATTTACATTGTTGATATTGACCTCTGATTCCATTTTCCAAAAATGTGCTTCAGTATTTCCAGTGTTATGATAATTTGCATCATTCTGTAGTTTTAATCAGTCTGTGCATTCTTCTCCTTTAATTAAAATATTTAGTTCCCTCTAGTGTACAATTTTTTAAATTGCTTATCTCTATAATGACTTAGAAAAAAATTAAAGCAAATCCTTGGAAGTCCCACAGGGAGGATTCTTTTTTTAAAACACATTTTATTGGTTTTTTAAATTCTTAAGAAAAAGTACTCAGGTTGGGTGGTCCAACATTCAAAAGTAAAAACATATATAAACAAGTCAACTCAACACATTTCACTATCCCCTCTCTATTTCCCTCGATTAACATGATACATTTAAATATTCCATTTCTATTTTAAATTTCTATTACTACTAAACCTGTTTTATAACTTTATCAGTTTACAATTACCATAGTTTAAGTTTAAAACAACAAATTATCAATTCTAATTCTTAATCTCTCACATTCCTCATTTTATCACCAATCTCATTTATTTCTTCTTCCACTACACAATAGTTATCCTAATAACAATAAAATATTAATCAGCCCTATACATATATAATCCCAAAATCAATCCATCTCTTTAAAATAACAAGATAATATTAAACCTTGCTTCTAACTCTAAATCTTAATCCTTAAAACAGTCCATAAATCCAGCATTGCCTTTTAATCCATTACACAATTTTAAATTTCTCTTTTCAGTCTAATTCTGGGTTTTTTTCCTGTGCCAAGCAGGTTTCCATAAACACACTTCCCTTTCAGTCAGTAGGTCTATTTTTGTTGCTTGGAATGGCCTTTGAAGAAGTAGGGGTCCCATCCTCTGCATCAAACGTCTGTTTCTCTCCTTCTTAAAGTATCGTTGCTTTGTAGTTTCAAATCTCAATCTTTGCTTCTTCTGTTCCTCAAAGCTACAAATGAGAGATTTGTAAGGTAGGATGAGTTCCTCTTTTATCTTTGTTAATTCCTCTTCTAGTATATCTTGATTTGTAAAATAGTCAGATGTAATCTGAATGTTTGAAGTGAAATTTCTGGATCTTAGTTCTGTAATAGGTTCTTTCAATATGGCACAAATTTCTGCAGTGGCCTCATGTATCTTTTCCAGTATAAGATTATAGTTTAATTGTGAATGCGGTTTCTCCATTTTGATAGTAGTTAGAAAAAATCTCTTTTTGTGGAGGCTGTATTTGATGAAAATTGGTCTATATCCACCCCCACAATTCGCACAGCTCATCTTATCTTTTTTCAGAAATAATTTGAAGGTCAAATCTGGCCTAGTTTCAAAAAGTAATCAGAAAGTGCAATATTACATTTTCGCCACTAGATGTCCTCAGTAAGTTAAAAAAGAATCTTTTCCAGGCACCATTTCCTTATTTCTATCTTTAAAAGTATAGTGTGAAAGAAGAAATAATCTTCCAACACCAGGTGATAATACAGTTCTTAGGGAAAAAAAGAGAGAGTTTTCTGTATCCCAAAAAATATGAAAGTAAAATTTAATCTTGTAAAACACCTTCCTTCCCAAAGACATAAAAGCTGCCTTCTTTAGCCAGGGAAATAATTCCAACAAGGCTCTTACAGGTATAAAACAAAGTCAAATAGACAGAGTAGCAAGGAAAAGTCTCACCCGGATTCACCATGGGAGCTCTTACAGCTTAGATGTTCTTGACTTGCGGTTTGAAGCAGCAGGGTGATCGGCCATTTTACTGGCCGATCTTCTTCTCTGTCGGCCCTCAGAAATTGCCCGGACAGCTGGAGGAGACGCTGCTCCTCCGCAGCCAAGCTGAAGCCTCCTCGATGGAAGTCGCACCCTCCAGGGCAACTTTCAACCCGTATAAGGGTCGACTGGCGGAGAGAAAGCTAGCCGATGAGGAGACAAGTCTCCCGTACAACTAGGAATGCCGCGAACCGGAACCGGAAGTCCCACAGGGAGGATTCTTTATAATTAATTCCACAATCTTATTTCAAATTTATCTAGATCCTTAATCCATTTATAACTTTCTAAAATCAAAGTCTTAATTAGTTTTTTGCTTTTATTTCAATTTTTTTTTATTTTCTTAAGCTGGTAATTTTTTTTTTTTTAGGTTTGAAGGCAGAGTCAACCAGTCTTTTCAGACTTGTCAATCCAAAAGTCTTTAATAGCTGAAAAGTAGTTAACAAGCAATTTCTGAATGTGATTAGAAAAGGAAGTTTGCAAACTCGATGTCTTTTTAGGGCCTAACTGCACTTATAATAGGATGGCTATTTGCTTATCTCCCAGGGCTCAAAACCCTCCAGAGATTGTTGTCTAGTGGTCTCTCCAGAGGAATCAATTTTCTGGAGCATTTGAGGATAATCTACCATTCAAGTAAGGGGGACCCTGCCACTGTTCTGAGTCATTTGGTTCCCCTAATTGCTACCTACCTTTAAATTAAATGCATTGTTCAAATCCTCTTTTCTAGAATGACAGGAAACAAGTACTCAGTTTTTTCTGGGTAGCATTCATCATATAATTGAAAAATGTTATTATATATTCCCCCAGCCTCCCATTTTTAAGGCTAAACATTTCCAGATCACATTTCAATAAGATTTATTATCTATTCTCTGATCATGATTATTTAGAGCAGAACAGAACAGAACAGAATAGAACTGGACTTCTGGTTCCGGGTTGCGGAGCCTCTAGTCATACAAGAAGACTTGTCTCCTTGTCGGCTAGCCTCCCTCCATCGGTAGATCCTTATGCGGGTCTAAAGTCGCCCTGGAGGGTGCGATTTCTGTCGAGGAGGCTTTGCTCGGCCATGGAGGAGTGGCGGCTCCTCCAGCTGTCCGGGCCAGACTCTGAGGGCCGACGGAGAAGAAGATCGGCCAGTAAAATGGCAGATTACCTAGCCGCAAGAAACCGCAAGTCACAGAACAGCTAAGCTTTGAACCCACCATGATGAATCCGGGTGAGATCTTTCTTTTTTTTTCCCTCTCTTTTTGCTTTCTATTTTTTTTTTTTTGCCTGTAAGAGCCCTGTTGGAACTATTTCCCTGGCTTGGAAGGGCAGCTTCTATGTGTCTGGGAAGAAAGGCAAACAAAAGAATAGAACGAAGCCTTAAAAACTACGTTTTCTCTATACAAGTATATTTTGGGGTACTGGAACAAAAACTTTTTTCCCCTAAGAACTTTATTATCAGCCTAAGGGATAGAAAATGATCATTTTCCACACTTATGACTCTTGTAGCATCCCCATGATCACATGATAAAAATAAAAATCAAACACTTGGCAACTGACTCATATTTATGATGGGTGCAGTGTCCCAGGATCATATGATCACTTTTGTGAATTTCTGACAAACAAAGTCAATGGGGAAGCCATATTCACTTAACAACCATGTTATTAACTTAAGAACTGCAGTGATTCACTTAACAAATGATTCACGTAAAAACTGTGGCAAGAAAGATTGTGAAATGGGGCAAAATGCACTTAACAAATGTCTCATTTAGCAACAAAATTGGTTGTAAGTCAAGGAATACCTGTACTGTCAATATCTCAAGTAATTTACTTTATGACTACTAACCATGAAGATGTGGCAGTACGATAGACGATAGATAAAAGATAGATAGATAGATAGACAGACAGACAGACAGACAGACAGACAGACAGACAGACAGACAGACAGATAGTTCAATATCAAAGGGGATCTCTCTGCATCTTGAATCCATAGTCTAAAAAGTCTCTTTAAGAAAATAGAAGCTACAGCACTGTTTGCAGGAATAATTTATGTCTATAATTCAGATACCCCCGACATGTCTTCATGGAAGGAAGCTTTGAGAGAGAAGAAAAATGGCCATAACTAAGCACTATGCAGATAGATGATAGATAATAGATAATAGGTAATATATTGACAGATAGATAGTTCAATATCAAAGGGGATCTCTCTGCATCTAGAATCCATAGTTTAAAAAGTATCTTTAAGAAAATAGGAGCTACAGCTTCTGGGTTAGATGTCATGGTGTTACAGGCACAGGAAAAAGGGGCTCTGTTTTCCACGTCTGATTTTGCTCTGCAGGGGACTCTAAAAATGGTCTAAAGTCACCCCAGAGAGGTGACGAAGGACCCTCATCAATCATGGAGGGGTGGTGGCCCTTCTGTTTGATCCAAGGAAGCCCTCCAAACCAGCAGGAAAAAGACTAGCTGCATTTGTGTGGCCAGTCAGAAGCCACTGATAACTGAAGATAAGCACTAATTAGCAACTTCTGAACAACGTGGATGGAACTGGGTGAGAATGTAATCCTCTCTTTATGATTTTAAAATCTCTTCCTTAAAAAAAGAATTCCCAAAGCAAAGAATGTCCCCAGATGATAGAGAGAAGGGGAATTTCCACCCTGTTCCCTCAGGAAAAGAGAAGCGACGAATAACTTTCCTTGGGGGAAAATAGAGAAAACTATAAGATTAAATTGGAATTAATATAGAGTCATAGCTTTGACAAATTTGGGGACTAAAAGTACTTTAAGACTTTATTTTTGAAAAGGTATTTGGAAAATTGGTGAAATAAGTTTGGACTTAAAAGCTGGAAGACGGATGTTAATGACATCTAGTGGTGAATTTTGGCATTACAATTTTTTAAGCTTAAAGAAAATTTGACACGAACCCCTTTGTTGTTCCCGAAAACTTTCACTTTTGCAGACTGCAGCTGGGAAAAGGGGCAAAACAAAAATCCTGTTTATCTATATGAAAGAGACAATAAACCATTTTGAATTGACTGGCCTGGATTACAAATATTGACTGACTCTTAGTTTCAAGAATTATCAAGAAATATTAAGAAACAGTTGTTTCTGGACTATTTCTCTTTGGAAGAAACATGGATAATTGACAAGAAAATGTAAATGAACTTCAGAAAGAAATCCTCTCCATGTAGAAATCAATTCAAGAGACAATTGTTTTAAATCATGATGAGACTAAAATAATTTAAATAACATAAATGAACAACTTTCCAACTTAAACTTATAAGCAGAAAATGTTCAGAAAATGACTACAAAGAACGAACTAGCAACTCAGAAAACAGAAGAAAAAATAGAGGAAACTGATACAAAGATGGAAGATTCAAAAGAAGAAACCAACAGACAGGTACAGATAAATAAAAATTTGGAAGATCCAGATATAACACCGGAAATGGGAAATACATTTTACTTTTCAAGACTTCTGAACATACTTGAGGACAAGGAAGAAGAATTGATAGAATGGATGACAGAGCTGTTAGGAGAAATGCTGAAAACTGGGGAACAAGAAATTAAAAGAGAAATTGAAGGAGAAAGAAAATGGATGCTGTTTAATAAATATAAATGGATTAAATGTTTTTATAAAAACACTTTAATTAAATTGTCTTTTTTCTTCCAAACAATATATATAGAAACAGATATCTAAATGCACTGACTTGCAAAGTTATTTGGCAAAGGAAGAAATCTAGAATAAGACTGAAATCCTGACTAATTAGATGAGGTATTATACTATCTAATGGATGTTTGAATATGACTAAAAAAATAGACAATTGTTAGAAATAAAAGAACCATTATAAATTAGAAGGATGTGATTTGTAACTAGGATAACATAATTTTCTATAAGATGGGAAATATGAAAATACTAAGAAGGTTGGTATAAGGGAAGCTTTTAGTTACCCAAATGTAATTAACTATGAAAAAAATGATAATTGATAAAGTTATTTTGAATATTGATGGGAAATTAAAATTAAAAAAAGAAAAAACAGGGCATGGGTCGAGTGAGGGAACTTTGATTGCAAATACATTTGAGATATGTTTTGGCTTGAGAAGATATTATAAACTGATATTATTGACACTATGTATAACATTAGAAAAATGTGATGAAATTTAAGTTTCTTTCTCTGTGAGCAAACAAATATATCCATTTATTTCTAAGAGCTAGCAGTCAGATCTAAAAACAGTATGCCAAATGTGGCTCCCGAATAGATTTATGTAACACAAAGATATTACTAAAATGAGCCTTGCCAAACTACAACCGATTGGATTTGCAGAAGATACCCAAAGCACTACAGATCCAAGCTGTGTTTGTCATTGGTCAGTCCCACTTAGAGCCACATTGTTTTAAGGAGAGAAAAGAAAGTGAAAAAGGAAACAACTTTGGAAGAGGGTCCCTCTCATCCTGGTCATCCTTTCCATTACTCCACAAAGAATTTTGCATTGATTGCTCAAACTGTTTTGGTCCCAGCTGGTACATTGTCCCCAAAGGAGAATCATTTGTTTTTTCCTTGCTCATAAAATCCGAATTCTCTGACTATGATATGGCTGGCAGTTTTTGTATTTTATTTTGTGCTTTATTAATTTACAGCTGGCATCATGGAAGGGTTGAAGTAGTGCCTAGAAACCGATGCAAGGTTTTCACATTGTGTTTAGCTTCTTTCATTTGAGTTCTATGAATTATGCTGAATATTCAATTTTCCTGCTTTCATAAAGTGAAAAAAAAAACATTCCCTTTGAGCTGTCCACTATGATTCTTAAAACCTTTTTCTAATCTGTCATTGCCAGCTGTCAGCTCTTTGCAGTAGATCAGACTATGAAGCCAAAGTTATGAATGTTAATTATATTAATTATTATAAAGTAACAGAATCTTGGAAGTTTGACTATGCCTCCCTCCTTCCTCAAGAGAAGTAGAGAGGCTCGACCTGAACCACTTTCTCAAATTCCTTTTCTGCCTCAATTTCAAATGTCTTTTATCTGACTGTTGTTTTGGTTGTGGCTCTCCCTACTGCTCCTCATAGTTATTACTATAGCCCATTATGCTGGTACTGAACCTAGTCAACTGAGCTAAAATGAATGACCTTTTAATTTAAGAGATATTCAGCCATGTGATTATTTTTAATTATATACAGTGCTTTTTTTGTAAAAAAAAAAAAAAAAAAAGGTGCCGGAACTCACACACATCATACAACCCACCTTGCCTACCCTACAAGGTTCCATCCAAAAAAGGTGCCGGAACTCTGTTCTGGGCATTCTATGACAAACAAAGCCCTGTAAATATATATCTGTGCTAGTTCCCTTAGATTTTTAATTTTTCACTCATAACTTTGTCTCCACTCTCACTCCAAAGTTTCCATATCAATTTGCAAATTCAGCAAAAAAAATGAAACCATCTTTGAAAAAATGCATTGTTTTCTTAATATGCTTCTTAATTCATCCTAATATCTATTTCATGTGTGCAAAAAACCCCACCCCATATTACAAAATTCTGAAAATTGCTGATTTCAGTGTGCAATTGCATTTCAGTTTGCACAGAGATTAAAATGATAAATAATAAATTCATCCTCCATTCTCAGCTGAATTCAATAGGATTTAAACATGCTTCATTAGATTATGGGTATGTTCATTGTTTTTTAACATCCTTCTCTCTCCCTATCACGGGCCAATCCGCGCATGCGCAGCACGACGGGCCGATCCGCGCATGCGCAGCACGATGGGCTGAACTGCGCATGCGCAGCGCAACCGGGCAGGCCGGTCGGCTCCAGACTGGGCCGGCCTTGCCTCCCACCACTGCCTCAGAGACTCTGGCAGGCACACCAAGGAACGGTCCGGAGCAGGCGGGTGCAAAGCTGCCTCCTTCCCGCTCCGCTCCGCTCCGCCATGTCCCAGGCCCGGCCTCCTCCTCACCCTCCGGCAGCCGGCCAAGCGGTCGGGGCAGCCGGACCTCAAGGCGGGCCCGCAATTCATCGAGACCTGCCCAGCTGTGGCGAGAGGCACCCGGCGGCCGCCTCTGGCCCCCAAGTCCATGCTCCGGACCGGCGTCCAGGTTGCAGCGCTCCACCTGCCCGGCTCGTCCGGGACTCCCGCGCCTTCCGCAGGGCCGGCAGTGGCCGCAGGTAGGTAGGCGGGCGGCAGGACTGGGGAGCCCGCCCTGGCCAGCTCGCTCTTGGTGCCAGTCCCGCTCGGGTCGGGCTGGGCCGGCCAGCCGGGCGGGGGGCATCTGGCCAGGCTCCCCGGCTCCCTCCCCGGCTCGGCCTCCCCCCACGCCCGGCAGGAACTCACCAGGTAGTTCATCTTGCCGGTCCACTGCGCGCCTGGCGCGGCCGCAGTGCCCGCTGGCTGGGCAACTTACCGCCTGTTTCGGCCGCCGCCGCCGAGCGAGGGAGGGAGGGAGCGACAAGGGCCGAGCCAGAGCCAGGCAGGCCGGCAGGCAGCCCCCGTGCGCCCAGCTGCCCCCCCCCCCGTGGTGCCTGGGAGGCGGAAGGGGAGCCGGAGCCCCGCCACCCCCATTGGCCGCCGCGGAGAAAAGGGGGCAGCGCTGGTGAGGGCCGGTCGGGGAGGAGGACGAGGAGAGGCGACCCCCACGAAATGGTCGTTCGACCCCAAATGGGGTCGCGACCCACAGGTTGAGAACCGCTGTTCTATACAATATAACAAAAGGGCAAGTGGCAGGCCAAGTGTTTCATTTGAAGCATTGTTCAGAAATATAATTCCAAGAAAGTTACATAAGCAATGTTTATGATATAATTATTCCACAGAGGAGAAGTGATTTTTCTATAGCTTGAGTGGCTTCCATAGCTAATCGTTAAATAATAAGTTCTGGAACTGTTTTTCCCCCTTTTTAAATTTCTTTTGATCTCATTTTCTTTTGCTTCCTTTTCTACCTGTTATGAGGTAGAAGTTCTTTCGCCTTCTGTAGTCCAGTTGGACTTTTTTTAATCTGGGACTTTGAAAGATATAGTTCAGTGGTTCTGAGATAACATCTGCCAGGTCCTTCAGAACCTTGGGGTGTAGTCCATCTGGTCCTGGTGATTTAGATAAGATAGATAAGATAACCTTTATTGTCATTTTTTACTGTGGGCACAATGGCACACATCAAAAATGAAATTTAGTTACCCGCTCTCAAAGTGAACTGTTAGAGTTTTACAGCTTTCCGGCAGAAAAATAAGCCCAAAAAATAAGCACACATTCAAAATGAGCAGGAAGCATAGTTTAGAAAAACTTTATCTATGAAATATATATAAACATGATACATACAGTTTCATTCAGCTCTGGGAAACATCAACAACTTGGAGATCAGAGAAAAACAACACAGAGAAGACTGAGATATGCTCAGAACTAGGCTGGATCACATGCCTCACACAGCCAATATTGTGTCTTAATCAAAAATAGTTCTCATTGGCTGGTTTGTTGCTATGGCTATTCCAGTTCATAAATTCTTACACACTGACACTCCTCCCTTTATGACTGGAATAGACATAAAACCACATAATTTAATACTCTTCCCATGGTGTAATCCACCCAATGGCTTGGTCATTACATCTGCCAGCTTGTCTTCTGAAGAACAATGAAGCAAGTGAATTAGTTTATTTTTGATGGCTTTCCTGACATTACAATACTTAATGTCCACATGCTTGCTTCTACTTTTCACTCCGTCACTTGTTGCTATTTTAATGCAAGCAGCATTATCTTCAAATACTGTTACAGCTTCCACACTTAAATCCTTTAACAGCTGTACGTACCAGGTTACCTCTGAACAAAGTTCAGACAGAGCAATAAATTCTGTCTCCATAGTAGAACTAGCTACAGTTCTTTGTTTTCTGGACTTCCATCCAATCAAAGTTCCTCCAAATAATACCACAAACCCAGAATTGGACTTTCTGGTTTGCATATCATTGGCATAATCACTGTCAACATAACATTTTAACTTTAATTCTTCAGAGACCTGCATTTGAAAGCCCAAATTCACAGTTCCCTTCAAATAGCTGAGAATTCTCTTCACACCCATCCAATGCAACTGCATTGGTGTGGCAATAAAGCAACTTAAGATGCTTACTGCACAAGCTATGTCTGGTCTGGACCACTGTGATAGATATAACAGGCTTCCTATTGCTGACTGATATATCTCCTGATCACAGGCTTCACGTTTGTCTTCACCCAAAGTGTTGTGAAAATCTATGCTCATAGGTGTTGGAGCAGAATTACAATCCTACATGTTGTATCTCTCCAACAGTTGTTCAATTTTTCTTCTTTGACTGAGAACGTAGTCATCTTTCTCATTTTTTGTACCTCTACACCAAAATAGTTTTGTATTTCACCCAGACTTTCAAATCAAACTTTTTCTCCAGCTGAATAGCAAATTCCTTCACCTGTGCCAGATCCTTTGCAATGAAGCAAAGTTCATCCACAAATGCTAATAATTGGCAATCCCCACCATGGAACCTTGCAGTATATACGCAACCATCAGCCTTACAACTCTTGAACCCAAGACCCTTCAATGCCACATCTAAACAGATGTTCCAGTTTCTGGCTGATTGCTTCAGCCTATAAATGGCCTTGTTCAGTTTATACACAGTGCCAGGCTTTCTACTTTCATACCCTGGTGCTTGAACCATGTAAATTTCTTCCTCCAACTCTGCATTGAGGAATGCTGTGGTTATATCAAAGTGCCAATTTTTATTCTCATGTGCCATTGCCAATGCTAGTGCCAACCTTATAGTTTCACTTTTTACCATTGGTGCAAATACCTCGTCATAGTGCACATTTTTCTTATGCGAAAATCCCTGTGCCACTACTCTTGCCTTATATTGGACTTCATTGTTGGGTAACACTTTCTTTTTATATACCTATTTACATCCTACAGCTTTGTAATCTTGTGGCAAAGTCATAGAGGTGAACACTTTATGTTCATCCATGGATTTCATTTCTTTGTCCATGGCCTCTTTCCACTTCACTTGCTCCACTTTAGGTAGTGCCAATACTTCCTGATAGTTTCTTGGCTCATACCACACATTACACACCTTTACTTTCCCAGCAGAATACCTGTCAGGTGGAATCCCCTTGTTCCATTGCTTTGACCTGCGTGGCATTGACTGCTCTTGACTGTCAACCCTTTCCTGCTTCACATCAGAGACACCATCTTCTTCTGACTCCTTTTCTTGTCTATTATCAGCTTTTCCTCGCTGAATGCCAACAACGTCACTAAGTGAGTCACCGTCACTAAGTGAGTCACTGTCACTAAGTGGATCATTTCCAGAATTGGCATCAATTCTGCCCCAATTCTGCTCTGCAAAGCTAGCAGATCTGGAAATTACTATCCTTTTGCTTCCATTGCTAAAGCCAGGCTCATAGTCCATAAACCTGAGCTTTCTAGTCTTTTGCTGCTCTTTTCTCCTGATTGCCTCTAGAATATGCACCTATGCATTGCTTCCAAATACCCTTAAATGTGCTAGAGATGGTTTTCTCCCATATAACACAGCATATGGAATATCATTTTATAGAGGAACTCCATAGCCTATTGACCAAATAATTTGCAGCCAACATGGCTTCACTCCAATACGACTTGCTCAGACCAGAATCTTCCAGCAGTGAGTCTTTCATGGTTTGCAAGAGTCCATTCTGTCTTTCAGCCATGCCATTCTCAGCTGCTGTGTACGGATTTGTGCATCTATGTCTTATTCCTAGCTGCCCCAACCACTGCTGAAAATTTGTTGACATGAATTCTGAACCCGTCAGTTTGCAGCTGGCACACCTGTTACCTATATCTTCTTTCTGTGAAGCTCACCCATTGCTCGAACTTCTGCAGCACCTCTGTTTTGCTTTTCAGCAAATAGCAGAAACCAAATCTGCTGAAATCATCTACAATGATCAGTGCATACCTGGCTTCTCCCAAGCTGGCTTGCATTGATCCTACTAAATCTGCATGTACCAGCTGTAGAACCCTTGTTGTCTGCCTTGTGCTCTTCTTGCTCACAGGAAACACCTTGGATTTTGATGATTTACATACTGCACAGTTTAAGTATGCCTTACACCCTTTCAAGGTTAATCCCTCTGCAAACTCTGGCACCCTTTGCAACACTCTGAAACTGGCATGGCCAAGCTTTCTGTGCAAGAGATGAATGCATGAATCATGTTGTGCCACATTACCAAATGTTTGGGCACATTGAGTCTTTGGTGCCTGCAACACATAAAGATTATTCTGTTTTACGCCCTGTGTACATACATTCCCATTTCTTTTTATGAGACATCTCCCATCCACAAATGTGGTCTCAAACCCTTGTTTGTCAAGACTGGAGACACTCAGTAAATTATGCTCCATTTCAGGCACACATAATACATTATTAAACCTTTCCTCCAGACATGGAATCAGCACACTGCCTTTCCCCATGACTTTTGCCTTCTGGCCATTTGTTAAGGCCACTACATCTGCTCCAGTTGAATTCAATCTGGAAAACAACTTAGAATTATTAACAATTGTTTGACTAGCCCCACTGTCTATTAACCATTTGTCTCTACTATTACAATAGCTAACTTTTGTAACAGCAGCTTGTTCATTTGCTGTTGTTCTTCCTTGTAAACAGTTTTTCTTTAAATGAGTTTCAGCCCCACAGATGAAACATTTCTTTTTCTCCTGTTCTTTCCTCTTGGGAATTCTCTGTTGAGATGTAATCCGATCTCTGCAGATAGGCAGTCTGCTGCTTTGCTCTCTCTGCTCCTTGGACTCCCACCTCAGGAATTTCTCCTCATGGCTTCTAAAATGGCATTTCTGTTCTTCAGAAATTAAACAGGCTTTAAATCCGGCTTGTTGGAATAAATATGTTTTTAATTCTCGACAGAAGGAATGCAATTCCGTCATCATACGGAGTTCGGGGGGGAGCTCGTTCCAAAGCGTTGGAGCTCCCACAGAGAAGGCCCTCCCCCTGGGGGTCACCAGCCAACATTGTCTGGCCGACAGCACCCTGAGGAGACCCACTCTGTGGGAGCATACCGGATGGCGGGAGGTATTTGCTGGCAGAAGGCGGTCCTGTAAATATCCAGGTCCGATGCCATAGAGCGTTTTAAAAATGGTCACTAACACCTTGAAACGCACCCGGAAGGCCACCGGCAACCAGTGCAGCTCGCGCAGGAGCGATGTTACATGGGAGCGCCATGACGCTCCGGTCACTACCCGCGCGGCCGCATTCTGGGACAGCTGAAGCCTCTGGGTGCACCTCAAGGGGAGCCCCATGTAGAGAGCATTACAGTAGTCCAGCCTGGAAGTGACGAAGGCATGAGTAACTGCATAGCGAGTCCCGGTCTAGGAAGGGACGCAACTGGCGTACCAGGCGAACCTGATAGAACCTCCCGGCCACGGCCGTCAAATGGTCCTCTAAAGACAGCCGTGAATCCAGGAGGACTCCCAAATTGTGAACCCTTTCCGCGCGGGCCACTGTTTCATCCCCAATGGACAATGAAGGAATCAATTGACTAAACCGGGATGATGGTAGCCACAGCCACTCGGTCTTGGAAGGGTTGAGCTTGAGTCCGTTCTTCCCCATCCAGACCCGCACGGCCTCCAGGCACTGGGTCAGCACGGCAAGAGTATCGTTGGGGTGGTTCGGCGTGGAAATGTACATCAGCGTACAGATGGTACTCCACACCAAAACCACGGATGATCTCACCCAGCGGTTTTACATAAATTTTGAACAGTAGGGGAGAGAGGACCGATCCCTGAGGTACCCCACATACGAGGGGTCTTGGGGTCGACCTCTGGCCCCCTGTCAACACAGACTGCATCCAGCCGGAGAGGAAGGAGAACCACCGCAAAACAGTGCCCCCTATACCTAACCCCTCCAACCGTTGCAGCATTGCCTCCTCTACGTGAAAAAATAAGACATCCCCAGAAAATAAGCCCTAGTGCTTATTTCAGAACCCAAAAGAAAATAAGACTGGGTCTTATTTTCAGGGAAACACAGTAGCTGGCAGAAAGCTAGTCCCAATTATTCCACCACTCTATGACTGACCAGGAATCTGAGTCCAAAAGGATAACCAATTCCCCTTTATTCCCTGAGGAGGCACCTCACATTCTTGGGAATGGTTATAGGAGGAGCATCCCAACTTACCAATGGCTCTTCATCAGTGTCAATGTCACTCCTGATCAGGTCCCATGGGGCTTTGGTGAGAGCTCTAGCCTCACCCCCGGGGGAGAGCTCAATGATCTCTGCTCCCTTCAGTGCCATTTTGTGGGTTCTTGGGGACAGTTTCCTCAGCTTTTTAGCTGGAGCTGGGATACTCTTTGGGATTGAGTGGGATGCATGGCAATCTACAGCTTGATTGCCCTCCTTCCCACACTTCTGGGGTGGAGCATATTCATGGGCTTGGCTCTGTCCCTCTCTGTTTTGGGCCATCTTTCCTCTCCATTGGAAAAGCCTTCTTCCAGCCCCAGTTGTAGTGGCATGGGGAACGGGCCAGTTCGATTTCAGCTTCCTCTGCCAGAATGTACCAGCCATGAAGCATGTGGGGGGTGGGCTTGAGAGGCAGGTATTATAGACATTGTCATTTAGCCCATCCTGGAAACACTTGATGAGCAACTTCTGTAGCCCATCGTTCAGTCTGCATGCCAGCTCATGAAACTCCTCCGTGTAAATGCCCATGGATCAGTGTCTCTGGCTGATAGCTTTGATTTGGGTTTGAGCTTTGTGATCACTTAATGGATCTTTGAATCTCCTGCACAGCACTATCATAAAGTGGTTAAAGTTGCACTCTCTCACATTGACTCCTTTGTTTGCTATATCAGTTCCATATTGTTGCATGTAGGTCCAGATGTAGGTGATGAAAAGTCCCTTGGATCTCTGATGAATTTCATCCCCAAAGATGAGTTTTGGCAGTCCTGCCATCTTGGCCACCAGTTGGGGTACAGAGCCCAGGGCTTGGACTTGGGCTCCTGGCAGTTCCTTTGCCACAGAAGCAGTGGCCACCATAGTTCCATTCCCTGCTTGATCTCTCAACACTGGAGGGGCCTGTCAGGACATGTGGGCCAGGGCTTCTTGGGCCTGAAGGCTGTCTACAGCCCCCTTTGATGCTTCATGGGCTGAGTCACTGGGCCCTAGTTCCTCTTTGATCTCCATGCATGATTCTCTCCTGCCTGTCTGGGTGAGGATCACTTTGGAGAATCTCTTATCCCTTTCTTCTTTCTGGCTAATGCCCATCGGCCACCTCTCGCCAGGTGTCAGCCTCCTCTTGGTCACTCTCATGAGATGACATCTGTGACGCAGTCTGCATGGTAGCTTGGTGGCTCTGGGTTGACTGGTTTTGCAGATCTGACCTAATGTCAGCCCTGCCCCAGCTGGCTCTCTAGGAAAGAAAAATGCTTGACTTCATCTGAAGATTACAAGGATCTTTTACTAGAGACAGCTGGATGCAGTAAAAACAAGGCCTGATATGAAGAAAACCCATGCAAATTGCTACATTGTTCCAAATGTAGCCCTCTCCCCTTTGAACAATTCATCATTGTCCAATAGAATGGTAGCTAGATATTTTGAGAACAGGACAGTTCAAGAAGCAGTTAACATTCCATTCCCAGGTCCTAGGCGCCCCAAAGTCCTTGAAGTGACCAGATGAAACTGGTTCAAAACCTCACAGGATAGCTGTGCCAAAATAGTTATTCAATATCTATAAATCTGTTTAATCTAATGGACTGAAAAATTCTTCCCAAAATGTAAATAATCTTTGAGTTTAATTCATGTGAATCATATTTATCAAGTTCCAATTTTTTACAGGAACTCTAGAACAACATTTTAGATCTTCTTTCATTTGTATCAAAACAGGAGATTTCAACTTGACTAGTTGAGAAAGCTTCCTGTCAACTGCCTATCTTTGCCTTTTTTGAAGCTCGCTAGCAACTGCCATAACCAGGGGGAAGGGGGCACTTGGAAGAGGAAGTATGCTGGAAGTGTGAATTGTGGGAAATTGTGGAGTATTGACACTGACAGGCATACACGTATACACCATTTTCATGTTTCATTACAGATGAACATGTCACAGATTCTTTTTTTGAACTGTACCCACTTAGACTGACCCAGACTCAAAAGAGATACAAAAATACTAGATGCTAGAGAGGTAGGGGTTTTTTTTATATCTCCTTATAAGGGTCAGGGAAATGTTTTATTTTGAACAAACCAATATATAAAAATGAAATGTGAAACTTACAAATCTATATGTGAATGCTTTGTCCTATATTCTATTGCTATTGCTATTATTTTTATACAACTATGCTAATTACTATTATTATAACAATGACTATACTCTATTATACTGCCATTCAGTTACTAATATTTCCTCTATACTGTGCTCTGCAATTTAACTATTATGTTACCTTTTTACTATTACTATATTCTATAGTATTATTAATAATGTTTTCTTCTTACAAATCCTATTCTGATTTCTGCCTTAATTATTCCCTAAGATTTCCTCTGCTTTTTTTCTTCTTTATTAATGGCCAGCAATGTAGAGTATTTGCACCTTTTCATATTGTGCTGCGCTTTGCTTCCATACTTCTTTTTTCCTCTGGACCATCCATTCCCTTTGAAGGAAAAAAAAACCCACTTCTTTTATTTGGTTCTTTTCCTGTTTGCTGGTGGCTGCAGAGCTTCCAAAATGCACCTCTCCTCTGTTGGAATTTATTGTTAGAATGTATTTTGTATTGCAACAACTACAGAATTATTCAGCCAGTAGATGGCAGTGTTTCACGTACATCTATGATGATAATCTATGGTTTCTTTATGTTCTGAGTGTTTCCTGTTACAGTTATGTAGTTGCAATAAGGCACATACATTTGTTCTGTATGGTATTTTACATAAAACAGAATTCTAACATCCCAAAGATGCTTTTTCACAAGGCAACTGGACTTACTTGTTTTTCTTTGAAGATGTTTCACTTCTCATCCAAGAAGCTTCTTCAGCTTTGACTGGATGGTGGGGAATGGAAAGATTTATACTCCTGCAGACAGCTGTTCATTTGCATTCTTTTAGAGTCATTTAGTTACCTGGAGGCTTATCTGCGTCTTCAGGATCACCTGAGTAGTGCAAATGGGTGTGGAGCCTTCTTGGAACTATTGAAAGGCCTATGCTGTAGACTCGAAATGGATGAAGTATCCCTCCCCCTCTGTTGAGAGAGGGCTGTTCAGTTTTGACATAGATGACCTCTTTGACCCCTCTTTCAAACCAGTGTCTTCTCTGTTCAAAATGTGAACTTTGCTGTCTTCAAAAGAGTGGACTTTGTCTTTTAAATGCAGATGGACTGCTGACTCTTGTCCTGATATGTTTGTTCTCCTATGTTGTGCCATACGTTTATGAAGTTGTTTCCTTTCATTGTTTTGTTTTCTCAATGTATAGATCTGCACATGGCTCAAGCAATGTGGTATATGCAGTACAATGCAGTGAGCCATGTGCAGATCTATACATTGGGGAAATGAAACAACAACTTCATAAACATATAGCACAACATAGGAGAACAAACCCATCGGGAAAAGAGTCCTTTTTGTTTGACTGGTGGATTAATATATGACCTGGTTATTTTACCTTACTTTCAATAGGATTGTTAATTTTCAGGCTAATATATGTTTTATTAATGAGTGGATATTCCCTCTACATTATTGTAAGCCATTTCTTTAAATATCTGTGGCTGTTTGATTTCATTTATTTTACTTAAAGTTATTTTATTGGTTTGGTTATTAAACGGTGAACTTATTTTATTGGACTTTTGTTAATATTGATTTTTCTTTATTTGTACCATGCCTTGGTAAATGAATGTAATAAGTTATTATTCATGCTGAAAACTTTGAAATAATTTATTGTATTGGATAAAGATGTTGAAAACAATTATGTATTTTTCCTGAAATATCTGTAATTTGCCCATATAAATTTAAGAATTGTAGACATTGGTCATCCAGTTTAGTAAAACATATTCAAAACATCTTTCTCCATTTTTTAAAGAAAAAGTCTAGGAAATCTGCTAATCAAAACCAGCTATATTTTGTACAGTACCAGTTACATCAATCTCTCCATTGAAGATTTCAGATTTCTTTTTTTGAGAATACTACTCTCAAGGCCTTTTAAAATATACTAAACACCTTTCTATGCTAACTTGAAGATCCCAATCTTTACCATTTTATTTTAGAATGATACCTGCCATTAGATATAATTAATATTGGAAATAGTAATGAAAATAGTAATGAAAATAGTAAACAAAAATAATGAGATCTATCTTAAGTTGCATTAGTGCAATTCCAAGCCTCCTGAAGAGATACAAAATGAAGTCTATTACCGTGTTTCCCCCAAAATAAGATCTGGTCTTATTTTTATTTTATTTTTTGGCTCCCAAAAAGGCACCAGGTCTTATTTTCAAGGGTGTCTTTTCCACTCACCTTGTGGCGGCGGCACTGACCGCCCTGCCCAGGTTGCCCACTTCTATAGCCGAAGGAACAGCTTCATTCTGCAGCTGAGAAATGCACTCTGTATTTCACAGTCAGAGGCCTTTCCAGGTTGAATCCACAACTCAGTTCTTGGCTGCAGAGGACTACCAGAAAGGCCTCTGACTGTGAAATGCAAGCCAGAGCTCTATTCTCTGTGGAATGAAGCTGCTCTTTCAGCCACAAAAGAAGTGGGCCAGTGAGGCAAGTGTCAATCTGTGAGAGGTCTGGCTGCAATGGTAAGCTCCAACCCCCCATCCCCACCCAAGCTTGATTTTTAGGCATGTGCCTTGCCCCAAAACTAGGGCTTATTTTTGGGATAGGGCTTATTTTAGGCCCATCCCCCCAAATCAAGCTAGGGCTTATTTTGGGGGGAGGTCTTATTTTCAGGAAAACACAGTATCAGTTGTAACTAATGATGATATAATATTGTACAGTGCATCTCAGATTTCCACTGTACAGGTTTATAAACTAATCCTGATGATGGTGATGATTAGTATTACACAAAACAATATAAAGAAGAGAAGAGAATGTTTTATCAATTAGTCCACAGGTCGGCAACCTGGGGCTCCGGAACTGCATGCAGCTCTTTCAGCCATCTCCTGCGGCTCCCTGTCCTCAGCCACCATGTGCAGTCTGAAAAAAAAAGTGGGACTAAAAAAGTTCAACCAATCAATTCAAACTTCTCACGAAGTTTGAATTGATTGGTTAAACTTCTTTGGTTTGTGGGACTGCCCACAAACCTCTTTCCTTCTTCGGATTGCACGTGGTGGCAGCAGAGGAAGAGCCAGGAGGATTGCTGGAAAGGTGGTAGAACCTGGGTAAGGAGCAGTGGGTGGCCAGTCTCAGGATGCCTCTTCCCTCCCCAGCAGGTCTCCCCTTGCCCTGCTACGCCACTGCCTCAATTATTCCTGGGGGGGTCACCGGGGGTCTCAGTAGCTTCCCCTCTCTGCCCATGTCTTTCGACCGTCTCACAGGCAGCGGATATTCGTGGCTTCTTTTGAGAGATTCCACCATGGCACCTGCCTGGCCCTTTCCCCACCTGCTGCGCGGCGCCTGTTGGCCGTCCTCCCGCCACCGCCACCTCTGCCCGTTGTGCTGAGCAAGGCCGGAGAGGCGGTGACGACCGGGCAGCCAAGCCCCTTTGCCATCCTCCTGCTGCTGCCGCTGCCGTGGGGCTAGCCACAACCCAGCCCCACCTCGGCCCCATTGGTGGCGCCTTCCTCAGCTGCTTTCGGGGAGCCTCCATCGCCCTTGGTGCTGCAGGAGAAGGAGACCTTTGGCTGCAAGGCCGGCGGCGGGTCGGGACCACCCTCATCCCCATGGCGGCACTCCCCATTGCCGACGCGGTCGCCCATGGTGCACCTGTGCTGCAGGGAGAGCAGCGTCCCCTTGGCACCCTCCTCTTGCGAAGGCAAAATGACCGAGGACGTGGGGGGCGGCAGCCAGGCTGGTGGCGGCGGGGACCCCTGACGATGCTGCAGTGGCCACCACTGTGCCACCACTGGAGCTGCTGCCTCCCATCCTGCTTCCCCTCCCTGCCCCTTTGGCGCCGTCTGACTTTCGTTCTCTTTCTCCTCACCTGGAGAGAGAGAGAGGGAGAGAGAGAAGAAAGAGAGAGACAAATGAGAAAGAGAGAGAGAGAGAGAGCGGAAAAAGAGAAGAAAGAGAGAGGAAAGAGAAAGAGAGAGAGGAAAGAGAAGAGAGAGAGGAAAGAGAGAAAGAGAAAGAGAGAAAGAGAAAGAGAGGAAAGAGGGAGAGAAAGAGGGAGAGGAAAGAAAGAGAAAGAGAGAGGAAAGAGAAAGAAAGAGGGGGAGAGGAAAGAGAGAGAGAGGAAAGAGAGATGGAGAGGAAGAGGAAAGGGAGAGAGGAAAGAGGGAGAGAAAGAGAAAGAGAGGGGGAGAGGAAAGAGAAAAAGAGGAGAGAAAGGGAGAGGAAAGAGGGAGAGATAGAGGAAAGAGAGAGGGGGAGAGGAAAAGGAAAGAGAGAGAAAGAGAGAGGGAGAGGAAAGAGAGAGAAAGAGAGACACACAGAGAGAGAAAGACCCTTTTGACATCTAAAATGAAGATAACACTGCATAAATCCTTTTTTACCTTTATTTTATATATACAGTGCTCTTTTTGTAAAAAAAAAAAAAAAGGTGCCGGAACTCACATACGTCATACCTTGCCTACCCTACAAGGTTCCATCCAAAAAAGGTGCCGGAACTCTGTTCTGGGCATTCTATGACGAAAAAGCCCTGTACACACATACACACACACACACACACACACACACACACACACACACACACACACACACACACACACAAACAAACAAACACAAACACACACATAATAAAGGTAAAAAAGGATATATTCAGTGTTATCTTCATTTTAGATATCAAAAGGGTTTTGCGGCTCCCAGCATTTTGTTTTTGGTGGGAAACAGGTCCAAGTGGCTCTTTCAGTGTTTTGGGTTGCCTACCCCTGAATTAGTCTAATAAAGAATAGAATGGAATGGAATGGAATGGAATGGAATGGAATGGAATGGAATGGAATGGAATGGAATGAAAAGGAATGGAATGGAATAGAATAGAATAGAATAGAATAGAATAGAATAGAATAGAATAGAATAGAATAGAATAGAATAGAATAGAATAGAATAGAATAGAATAGAATAGAATAGAATAGAATAGAATAGAATAGAATAACAGAGTTGGAAGGGTAGGTAGTCCAACCACTGCTCAAGCAGGAAATCCCACATCATTTCTGACAGATGACAGTCCAGTCTCTTCTTGAAAATTTCCAGTAATGAAGCTCCCACAACTTTTGAAAGTAAGCTGTTCTATTGGCTGATTGTTCTCACTATCAGAAAATTTCTCCTTATTTCTAGGTTGAGTCTCTCCTTGATCAGTTTCCATCTGTTATTCTTTGTTTGGTCTTCAGGTGCTTTGGAAAATAGGTTGACCCCCTCCTCCCTGTGACAGCCCCTCAAATATTGGAACACTGCTATCATGTCACCCCTAGTCCTTCTCTTCACTAGACCAGCCATGCCCAGTTCTTGTAACCATCCTTCATATTTTTTAGACTCCAGTCCCCTAGAGTCTCAACATCTTTTTTATAGTGTGGAGACCAAAACTGGGTGCAGTATTCTAGGTGTGGTCTTACTAAGGTTTTATAGAGTAGTATTTTTTATGTCTGGTAAGGAATGAGGAGTGACGAAGGTTCATTCTTAACAACAGGCTTTATTGTTCACACAGGATCAAATCTGGCACTCTGCGAGGCATGCAGGCCTCTCTTAACAACCCAGAGACCCAGACCAAGAAGATACTTCTTCGGAGTGCTTTTGCGCCCTGCGCATGTGTGCAGGGCCGGCGCCACTCCGTCTGGTCCCAGGCAGCTTATGCAACTGCCCAGGACCATTGCAGCGTCCCAAGCCTGCTTCTGCAGGCTCAGGACACAACACCCCTCCCCCTAGAGGGGAACATACCCATCACTTCTCCCACGATGTCTCTAGTGAGAGTGTTCTACTTCCATGCATCAAATGCATTGAATGTGGATTACCCACTGTTGATTTTGGGCCAACACCCTCTATCATTTTGGGAATAAACGTATCCGAAACAAAAATAATGAGAAGCCAAATGGCCCCTTTTCTCTGGGGCCCCACTAATTAGTTCCCCAAAAACTGGACGGCAGGTTAACAAATTCCCTCAGGTATTTGGGTGGCCACTTAGTTCTTTGCGACCTTCTCGGACCTGATGACGATGCTGGGCCCACCTGCTCTTCCACCAGGCTAGGTGGGCCCGGGCATTGCTGCCCTACATTTCCAGATGCCCCTGGAGCTGTTGCCTGGCCTGCCTACTTGCCCACCGGGCTCAGCAGGCCAGGACTTTGCTGCTCCCATGACCTGGTTGACCTGCCCCTCTGTGGAGTGGCTGGGGCCTCTCCGTCCCAGGCAACATACTGTGGCGGGGTGGTAGTCCCCAATTCCACAATAGACCTTTCCTGGGGGAGACAGTATTCGCTATCTGTCAGTTGTGGAAAGTTGGGATATCTCCAGTGTAACTCCCTGTCTGGAGTGAATGTGGATGTATGGGGTGATTCCCCATCCATTAAAATCCTGCCCAGGCCACTGTTAGGACCCTGGACTGACTGTTGCATTTGATCCTCAGAATGCATATTCTGATCCTCCTCCCCCCCCCAGAGCAGAGTCAGGAGCAGAAGGGTGCGAACCCAGTCTCGCACACAGCTGATCTATGTGCATGTGAAGGACACGGCCGTCACCTAGTGTCACTTCTTATGACAAAGGCCCTGAGATCTTACAAACCACAGCTGTTACCCAGAGGTGACCTGGCCCATAGTTACGTGCCCAAACTGGATCTCCCACTTGCAGTCTTCTTGGAGCCCTTGGTTGTGACACCTGTGAAGCCACCCTATCAGGGTGCAGCCAGCCCAGTTTAGTGATGATGCAACGGCCCCAACGAAGTTCAGCAGGAGTCTTTCCGGTTGAAGTACATGGTGTGGTGTGGTGTGCAAGAAGGAAATCTGCTAACCTGTGATGCCAGTTACCATAAGTTAATCTCTTGAGGACATCCTTGGTAGTGCGCACCATTCTTTCAGCCATTCCGTTAGACGACGGGTGGAAGAGAGCCAAAGTCGTGTGCCGTATCATGTTGGCTGCAGAAAGACCTGGAACTCAGAAGAAGTAAATTGGGGACCATTGTCTGAAACCAGAACATCTGGCCGTGTGATGCAAAGATTCCTTGCAACACCTGGATGGTCCTGGCAGTAGTTGTTGATGAAACAGGAACAACCTCTAGCCATCTGGATTGGCTCTCCACAACAATCAGGAAGAATTGTCCCTGAAAGGGCCCAGCGTAATCTATATGCACCCTAGACCATGGAAACTGGGTTTCCTCCCACCTGTGTACTAGGGCCGAGATTGTTGACACGCTTGGCATCCGTGCACCTGGGCCTCTATAGCCTTATCCAGACCAGACCACCAAAGATGGCTACACGCAAGCACTTTCATCTTGATGATACCAGGATGTCCCTCATGCAAGGAGGTCAAGATTCTAGACCTCAATGAGGTCGGGATCACAACCCTTGAAAGTGGACAGCTCATGCTTCTTTTTCCAGAAGCTTTGAAACACAGTATCAGGGCACTTGTCAGGCCATCCTGACAATATCCAGGACAACACACGTGTAAGCGTATGATCCATGGCAGTTCTGCAGCCACATCCCTAGCATTGAGGGGACACTCAGGTAAGTCTTGAATAGACAGAATATGAACTGCAGGAGCAGGATCCGGCTCCATATGCTGCAGGGGCAATCTACTCAGGCCATCAGCATGACCCATGTCCTTACCAGGTTTGTGAATCAATGTGAAATCATATGCTGACAGAAAAATGGACCATTTCAGCACACGAGGAGAAATGATGTGTGGGGTCTGTTTGTTTGTAGTAAACAACCCTAGGAGTGGCTTATGGTCAGTATAGACTGTAAATTTGCAGCCATATAAGAAATCATGAAATTTCTTAATGCCAGCCACTATTGCCAAAGCCTCTCTTTCAATCTGGGCGTAATTTCGCTCAGCAGACGACAGAGTTCTGGAATAATAGGCCACAGGGACCTGGGTCCCATCTGCCCTTAGGTGGCAAAGAACAGCCCCAACACCATATGGAGATGCATCGCAAGCGATGCAAACAGGCAATTTCTCATTAAAATAAGCTAGTACCCACAGGTACTGGGTAAGCATACTGTTGAAGTGCCTTATTTAGTGTGCACTTGTAATCTGCACATATACATATATCCCCATTAGCCTTTAAAGGCGTTACTATGGGGGTTTCCCATGGGCTTGAATCTACAGGTTCTAAAATACCTTGCTGGAGCAATTTGTCCAGTTCAGCATCAATCCTGGCCTTTAGGGTGAAAGGAACCCTCCTTGGCTTAACCCTGATGGGCATGACAGTTGGATCTAACCGTAGTGAGACTGGAGGCCCCTTGAAGGATCCAAGTTCTGGACTAAACACATCTGCAAACTCCCTGCAGACTTCTGCTAGGCTCTGCATTTGCAAATTATGTAGCCCCGTGATCTGGATTCCCAGGGCCTTGAACCAATCAAGTCCAATGAGGCTCGTGCGTTCCCCCCCCAACCAACACGTCTAGGGGACCTTCAAAATCCTTGTGCAGTACATTAAGGGTGACCTCCCCCTTAACACACACCTTGGAATTTTGGAAGTCTGTAAGTATTATGTTGGATGGTCTTAGTTTGGCTTGAAGGCCACTGCTTTCGCAAATTTTTCTAAAATGTACTGCTAGAAATAATAGAGAGAGCAGACCCAGTGTCCAACTCCATGGCTATGGCACCCCTTGCAACCGTACTTTAAGGGACAGTTTTTCCTTTAAGGGCTTGTGTGTGCCTGTCCTCAAAATACTCCTGTGTGATGCGCAGAAGCCCACCCTATTTTGGCTGGGGATCCTGGTACCTTTCAGACGCAATTCTTTCTGAAGTTGTACCTTCTGGTGACTCAGATGGCTGCGATGTCACTCGCTTGCCACACTCTCTGCATATGGCGGAATGGAACCTGCACTCAGCTCTCTTGTGGCTTCCTCTGCATCCGAAACATTTGATTGCAGTGGGGACCTTGTCCAGACATTCCTTCTGCTTCCTTCCTGTTGACTGGTAAAGTTTATTCACTTCTTCTTCAGGATCTGTGTCTTCTCCATCTTTGACGTCCTCCCGATGGACTGTCTCTGGAAGGTTTTTGTTAGGCCGCATTGACCTTACAGCCCCCCCCCTGCTGCTTTTTCAGCTATCACCTCTCTCAGGGCATCTTGGAACGTGACATCCTCTCTAGCAAACATCTTCTGCTGCAAGTCTCTGTTCCTCAGCCCGCAAATGAAATGATCTCACAGCCTCTCTTCCAGATACTTGAATTCACATGGCTTTGCTGTTCTTCTTAAAGCTGCAATAAAATCCTTAGCAGATTCACCTGCCCTCTGATTCCTTTGCTCAAACATTAGTTAAGGACTGTATGATAAAGTGGGGACAAAATTTTGGACAACCAATCAGGATGGAAACTTGGGAGAGGATCTGGGTGAAAAATGTAAGATTTACACAAGCACAACACTTAAGAGAAAATTTTTATAAAATGTTTTATAGATGGCATTTAGATCCGAAAAAATTATCATGTATATACCCTGATTTACAACCTAAGTGTTGGAGATGTGAATCTATGGATGCTACTTATTTTCATGTATGGTGGACTTGTAGAAAAATCAAGGCTTTTTGGATAAAAATATGGTGGATACTGCAAAATATTTTGAAAAAACGTATTGAATTTTTACCACAGTTGTTTTTGTTAGGTATTATAAAAGACTGTACCACCATAGAGATGAACTTAATTTTGAACTTGATTACAGCAGCAAGACTGTTGGTGGGACAATATTGGAAGAAGCCAGAACTACCATCTATCGAAGAATGGACTTTAAAAGTTATAAATTTGGCAGAAATTGCTAAAATATCTGCATATTTGAAGGATCATTCAAATGAAAAATATATGTTGGATTGGAAAAAATGGATAGAGTATATACAAGGGAAATATCAATCTAAGAAATTGTATTTAGCATATAGTTAAATTCTTATATGTTGGACTGAAAAATATAGTTAAATTTTTAATAGGATCTACATAATAATTTGGTGTAGTTTAGAGGGTTTTCTTGTGTTTTTACCTTGTATTCACTCCGGGAAGTCGGGGGTGGGGGGTTTATAATGCATTCAACTGTAATATGGTATTGGTATTATATAAGAACAATATAGCCGCCCTGAGTTCTCCGGAATAGGGCGGCATAGAAATCGAATAAATAATAATAATATTTTTTGACAAAAGAGGGGTTGCTCGGGCGGCACCTCAGCACCACATCTGGAAGGGGAGGAGATTGAGGAGTGAAGGTTGGAGGGATGTAGGGAGGTGGTATGAGGAGGGAGGAGAGAGAGGGAGGCAGAGAGGGTGGGCAGATAGAAGTAGAGGTAGGGAGGAAGGAAGAGGGGGATGTGGTGGTGGGGGGGTGCCACCGAGCAATACCCTTAGTTATTTTAATTATTTTAGTTAAGTTTTTATGCTTTGTTTTTGTCTTGGAAAAAGTTGTAAACTTTTGTATTCAGTTGAGTTGTTTTTAATTTGATTCTTTGTTATATTTATGATTATAAAATTAATAAAAATTTCTTTAAAAAAAGATCTATGTGGATCTTGAGCCTATCATCTAGGGTGTTGGCCATTCCTGCCAGTTTAGTATCATCTGCAAATTTGATCAGTTCCCCTTCTATTCCCTCATCTAATTTGTTTATGAAGATATTAAAGAGTACTGGGCCTAAAATGGAACATTGTGGTACCCCACTGCTTACTTCCCTCCATGTAGACATAGTACAATTAAGGACTACTTGTTGAGTATGGTTCATCAACCAGTTACAAATCCATCTGATGGTGATGCTATCTACTTACTAAGGAGTAGGTTATGGTCTACTTTGTTGAATTCCTTGCTGAAGACTAAGTATACTATGTCCACAGAATTTTACTGGTCTACTAATTTAGTCACTTTGTCAAAGAATGAAATAAGATTAGTTTGGTATGATCTGTTTGTAACAAACCCATGCTGACTTTTAGTTATTACTTTACTTGTTTCTAGATGTTTGCAGATCTGTTTTTTAATTATCTTTTCCAGTACCTTCCTGGGTATTGATATTAGGCTAATTGGTCTATAGCAGTGGTTCTCAATCTTCCTAATGCCACGACCCTTTAGTACAGTTCCTCATCTTGTGGTGACCCCCAACCCCCCATCCAGCTGGCTGGGGAGGGGAGGCAGGAAGGCCACTCCGCCGGCTCTGCCCAGCCTGGTTGGAGAAGTGCCCAGGCAGGGAGAGGGAGAGAGCGAGAGTGAGATACAGCCAAGAGGGTGACAGCGCCGGCAGAGCTTAGTTCAGCCTTCTCCGCGGAAAGGGCCGTGAAGCAGCGGAGCCTCCTTTATTTATTTATTTATTTATTTATTTATTTATTTATTTATTTATTTATTTATTTATGTATTTGTTTGACTTATATGCCGCCCTTCTCCCCAGATTCAGGACGGCTCACAGCAAAAATACAAGTACAAAAATATAAATCAATTAAAAAATAGTAATATACAATAAAAACTCTATAAATATTACCACTCATACAACATACAGTCCCAATCAGAGGCCTAGGGGCAGAGCGCAGCTCACACGCCCCAAACCTGTCTGCATAAATGTGTTTTTAAGAGTTTTCAGAAAGCTAGGAGTGAGGGAGCAGTACGAACCTCTGAGGGAAGTTGGTTCCAGAGGGCTGGGGCAGCAACAGAGAAGGCCCTAACCCTAGGTCCCACCGGACAGCACTGTCTAACAGACGGGACCCGTAGGAGGCCAACCCTATGTGCCCTAACCAGTTGCTGGGATTCATGGGGCAGAAGACGGTCCCGCAAGTATCCTGGCCCATTGCCATATAGGGCTTTATAGGTCATAACCAACACTTTGAATTGTGTTCGGAGACCAATTGGTAGCCAGTGCAGCTCACGGAGGGCTAGAGTGATATGAGCATGTCTTGGGAGACCCAAGACGGCTCGCGCGGCCGCATTCTGAACTACTTGCAGTCTCCGGACATTCTTCAAAGGTTGCCCCATGTAGAGAGCATTACAGTAGTCGAATCTCGAGGTGACAAGGGCATGGGTGACTGTGAGGAGTGACTCCCGGTCCAAATAGGGCCGCAACTGACGCACCAGGCAAACTTGGGTGAATGCCCCCCTCGCCACAGCCGAAAGATGGTATTCTAAACTTAACTGTGGATCGAGGAGGACACCCAAGTTGCGAACCCTCTCCGACAGGGATAAAACTTCCCCTCCCAGAGTGATGGATAGACAGATGGAATTGTCCTTGGGAGGCAGAACCCATAGCTACTCCATCTTGTCGGGATTGAGTCTGAGCCTGTTGGCACCCATCCAGACCCCAACAGCCTCCAGGCACCGGTTCATCACTTCCACTGCTCCACTGTAATGACGCGGGGTAGAGATATAGAGCTGAGTATCATCAGCATATTGATGACAACTCACCCCGTGTCGACGGATGATCTCACCCAACGGCTTCATGTATATGTTAAAAAGCAGAGGTGAGAGAACAGACCTCTGAGGGACTCCACACAGAAGAGACCTTGGAGCCGATCTCTGACCTCCTGCAAACACCGACTGCGACCGGCCAGAGAGGTAGGAGGTGAGCCACTGCAAAACAGTGCCCCGCACTCCAAGCCCCTCCAACCGGCACAGAAGGATACCATGGTCGATGGTATTGAAAGCCGCTGAGAGGTCAAGAGCACCAGGATAGTGGAATAACCTCTATCCCGGGCCCGCCAGAGATCATCGGTCAGCGCGACCAAAGCAGTTTCCGTGCTGTAACCGGACCTGAACCCAGACTGCTGAGGGCCCAGATAATCAGTTTTGTTCAAGGACCGTTGGATTTGGAGTGCCACCACCTTCTCAACAACCTTCCCTAAAAAGGGAAGGTTGGAGACTGGACAATAGTTATTTAAAACTGCCGGGTCCAGGGAAGGCTTCTTGAGGAGGGGGCGCACAAGTGCCTCCTTTAAGGGAGCCAGAAAGTATCCCTCCCTCAGTGAAGCGTTAACAACAGCCTGGACCCAGCTCCGTGTCACCACCCTGTTAGCCGAAACCAGCCAGGAGGGGCACGGGTCCAGTAAACAGGTGGCAGAACTCACAGTTCCAATGGTCTTGTCCACGTCATCAGGAGTTACCAGATCAAACTCCTCCCTTTAGGACAGAGGTAGGCAACCCAAAACACTCAAAGAGCCACTTGGACATGTTTCCCACTGAAAACAAAACACTGGGAGCCACAAAACCCTTTTGATATCTAAAATGAAGATAACACTGCATATATCCTTTTTTACCTTTAATGTATGTATGTATGTATCTGTGTTTGTGTGTATATATATAAAATAAAGGTAAACAAGGATATATGTAGTGTTATCTTCATTTTAGATGTCAAAACGGTCTCTCTCTTTCCTCTCTTTCTTTTCTCTTTCCTCTCTCCTCTCTCTCTTTCCTTTCTCTCTTTCCTCTCCCTCTCTCTCTTTCCTCTCTTTCCTCTCTTTCCTCTCCCCCTTTCTCTTTCTCTTTCCTCTTTCTCTTTCCTCTCCCTCTTTCCTCTCTTTCCTCTTTTTCTCTTTCCTCTCCCCTTCTTTCTCTTTTTCCTCTCTCTCTCTTTCCTCTCCCTCTTTCTCTCTTTCTCTATCGCTTTCCTCTCTTTCTCTTTCTCTTTCCTCTCTCTTTCTCTTTCTCTTTCCTCCCTTTCTCTTTCTTCTCTCTCTCTTTCCTCTTTTTCTTTCTCTCTCTCTTTCCTCCCCCTTTGTCTTTCTCTTTCCTCACTCTTTTCCTGTTTCTCTCTTTCCTTTCTCTCTCTCTCTCTCTTTCCTCTCTTTCTCTCTCTTTCCTCTCTCTCTTCTCTCTCTCTCTCTTTCCTCTCTCTTTCCCTCTTTCCTCTCTTTTTCTCTTTCCTCTTTCCCTCTTTCTCTTTCCTCTCTCTTCTTTCTCTCTCTCTCTCTTTCCTCTTCCTCCCTTTCCTCTCTTTCCTCTCTCTTTTCCTCTGTTTCTATCTTTCCTCTCTGTGTGTGTTTTTCTCTCTCTTTCTCTTTCCTCTTTCCTCTCTTTTTCTCTCTTTCCTCTCTTTCCTCTCTTTCTCTTTCCTCGCTCTCTTTCTCTGTTTCCTCCCTTTCTCTTTCTTCTCTTTCTCTTTCTCTCTCTCTTTTCCTCTGTTTCTCTCTCTTTCCTCTCTCTCTCTTTTATGGCAGCATCATCGGGGGTCCACGCTGCCCCTGGCCTAGCCTCCACCACATCCTCAGCCGAATGGGAGGTGAGGGAGAACAGGATGGGAGGCAGCGGCTCCAGTGGTGGTGGCGGTGGCATGACTGCATTGTCGGGAGTCCCTGCCACTCCCGGCCTGGCCGCCGCCCCCACCGGGACTCCGTGCTGCCCGGCCTCACCCTCCACCTATCAATGGAGCCACGGTGGGGACAGCACCTGCCCGAACCACCTGGGGAGCAGCAGGAGGAAGAAGGAGAGGAGGAGGGCGAGGAAGCAGCCACCCCAGCCGGGACTCCGCATTGCCCAGCCTCACCCTCCGCCATCCGATGGAGCCATGGTGGGGGCTGGTGCCACGCGGCCCCTGCCAGCACCTCCACCAGCCCAGCTGCTTCTCCAGGTACCCCTCTTGCCCCAACACCTACCCGAGCCACCCGGGGGGCACCAAGTGGAAGAAGGAGAGGAGGAGGGTAAGGAAGCAGCCACCCCTGCTCCCCAGCTGGCACTCCGCGCTACCTGCCCTCGCCCTCCACCCATCCGATGGAGCCGCAGTGGAGACTGGTGCCATGCGGCCCCTGCCAGTCCCTCCGCCAGCCCGGCTGCTCCCCCCAGACACCCCTCTTGTCCTGGTGCCCGCCCAAGGGGGGCAGGAGGAGGAAGAAGGGGAGGAGGAAGAGGAGGGCAAGGAGATAGAGGAGCGGTGTCTCAGTTCCTAAGACCATTGGAAATATGTGTTTTCTGATGGTCTTAGGCAACCCCTGTGAAAGGGTCATTCGACCCCCAAAGGGGTCATGACCCACAGGTTGAGAACTGCTGGTCTATAGTTTCCTGGGTCTATTTTTTTTCTTTTCCTTTTTTGAATATGGGAACCACATCTGCTTTTTTCCAGTCCTCTGGTGCTTCCCCAGTGCTCCAGGATTTTTGAAAGATATGGTACACTGGTTCGGAGATGACTTCTGACAACTCCTTTAGAACTCTGGGATGTAATTCATCCCGGTGATTTATATTCATCAAGATCAGACAGATGTTCTCTTACCATTTTTTTTGCTTATTTTAACTTTTATTTCTAGTCTGTCTTTTACAGTTATTTTTTGGTAGGGCTATAGTTTCTTTTTGCACGAAGACCAATGCAAAGAATGAGTTAAGCAGCTCTGCTTTCTCTCTGCTGCCTGTTACTTTTTTGTCATCTTCTCTCTTTAATGGACCAACTATTTCCTTGATTTTTTTCTTGTTATTTATATGTTGAAAGAAACTTTTTAAATTATTTTTTACTTTTGTTGCAAGTCTTTGTTCATTCTGAACCTTTACTTTCCTATCTTCTTCTTTGCAGATTTTGGCCATCTGCTGATATTCTGCCTTATTTATATGCCCCTCTTTCCATTTTTTGTAATTATCCTTTTTATCTTTCAGTTTATCAAAGAGATCTTTGTATGCCATGCTGGTTTCTTCTTGGATTTCTTTTTTATGTATATAAAGATTTTATTGGTTTTCTTTTGCATACATGTGTTAATTTTTCCAATCAACAAGCTGTCTGGGTTCTTCTTGGATTTCTTGTTTTTCTTTTTCAGTGATATTGTGCTGGACTGGGCTTTTATGATCATATTTTTCAGAGTTTCCAAAGCTTCTTGAGCTGTTTTTCCCTTTAGGATTTTCACCCAAGGAATCTTTCTCAAACTCTCCCTGAGTTTGTTAAAATCAGCTCTTTTAAAATCTGATATCATTATGTTATATTGCTTGTGTTTGCATTATATAGAATTCCAGTATGACATGATCCCTCTCACCTAGGGTTCCTGCAGTTTCAACTCCCTCTATCAGTTCTTCTCTGTTCATGAGAATTAAGTCCAGTATGGCTGTTCCTTTAGTTCCCTCCTCTATCTTTTAAACAACAAAGTTGTCAGCTAGATTCAACAGGAACCTATTTGATTTCTCACTTGGTGCAGAATTAGTCTTCCAGTTGATGTCAGGGTAATTGAAATCCCCCCCCGTTACTATTTTAGTGTGCTTCTTACATACATTTGTTAATTGGTTAGCAAAAAATACATCTATTTTTTTTCTGCTTGGTTGGGTGGCCTGTAGTATACACCTATGGCAATGTTATTCTTTTATATTGACCCATATGCATTCTAGGAGGTTTTCGTCTTTGGTCTCGTACATTTCTGTAGCAATATAGTGGTCTTTTACATACAGTGCAACTCTACCTACTCTTTTATGGGGTCTGGGTGTTGTTGTTTTTTTAACAGTTTGTATCCTTCTATCAGTAGTTCCAGTCATGAGTTTCATCCCACCAAGTTTCAGTAATTCTAACTATATCATATCCATCTTCATGTATTAATAATTTAAGTTCACTCTGTTTGTTCCTCAAATTTTGAGCATTTGTATATAGGCATTTGAGATCTTTATGTCTGACTCTGGGTATGCTTCCCATGTCTCCTATTTGGAGTTTGAGTTTGTCTTCCTTCCCATCCCTCCTTACCTCATTATTTAATTTGTTTTCTAGGAGTTTTTGCTTTGAATTAGGTACTGGAGAACCTAAAGATTGGTCATATGAATTATTTAACTGAAGCATGCTGTACATTATTTCCCTGGGAACAAAACCTTTTTTCTTTCCTTTCAGTTATACCAATGGATTGAAAACTTCTATAAAAGGTCATTCCTTAAGGCAAATTTAAGGAACTTTATACTTAATTACTGAGGCTTATCACTTGTAGAAAAAAGTTGAAGCTGGAATGCAATGAGTTGTCTTCATCTCTCCTTCACAGGCACCATGATACAAGTATGTAATTTGGTATTTGCATAATGATGCCATTGTACACAAGTCATTATGTTGATCATTTAATCACTACTAAAGCATTTTCCCCCTTAGGACTCTTACCCACTTTCACACATGACAAAAGTCTTTTGCTATTTCATCTTGTCATTTTCAACACTCTTATGTTACAGATTCCACAAGGAATATTGTCTGCCTTGTTCTTTAGGTCTGTGAGTGGGCAGGTGGTCCATACTTATCCAATTCCATCTGAGAATTGATGGATTATCTCCAAATAACGTAAGATGTCCTGCCACAGATTCCCAAGGTGACCATCTTGTTAGCTTGCTGCTGATTAGAAATCTAAATGATTTAAGTGCTCTGACAAGAACTTGACACATCATATCCTACTAAAGGGATCTTTTACAAAATTAAAGCCATATTCAGTTAATAACTTCTTACCGACAAATCCTTCAACAATTCAAATAAGTTCTTAATCAAGAAATTAAAACTTGTACCATCCTTGTTAGAAATATATTTCGCCCCACAGAGTATATCTGAATTACTGATCTTGACCTTTACTTTTGAATATACAATGCTGTATATTGTATACAATCTTCAGAGAACTTCTTCAGTAATGAATTCACTGCTGTCTAAATGATTTCCAGCAATAATATCAGGACTACTTTAAACAAATATATGCTTGATCCATCAAGCAGTTTTTACACCCCTCCACAGGATTATTGTGCTTATTAATATCCTTACTTTTATTTTTATTACATTCATTATGTTAACAAACTATAAAATGAAAAAAAAGTATCAACAACCACAGTTTCAAAATAGACTTCTTTGATCACTGTAGTTGTGCAGTGATGCTCATCAAAAGCTTATTAATAGGAAAGTTGACTTTCTCATCTCTATCTCATTAATCCATATCTCCCATCTTTCTACCAGCACTAGTAAGGTCAATCCGTCCTTTATTACAGCCAATCATCAGAATTGTACTTAAAAAGAATAAAAATGAAATCTTAAAAAATAAAATAAAGAACAAGAACAAGAACTTCATAATAATACGATTAATTACAGTGAATTTTACAAACAGTAAAAGAAACTTGGTCACAGAAAAAAGAAACTGATTTTTTTACTTGGCTAATAACTGTACATAAAATAAATCTGAATCATCTACACATTTGGATAATATGGGGGGATATAAAACATAGCCATGCAGTGCAACAGTACATGGCATTTGTTTTCAACCCACCTTTTGCCACAAGGATACAGTTCTAAAAAAGAAGGGATTTTCCTTAATTTTCTTGCAAGGATGGCTGTTGAAACTTCTAGTGTTAGTACCTTCCTAAATTTATTTGGGTTAAATATTATGCAGTCTATAAAAAAATGGCTGTCAAAAAAAATCTAATCTATAGAAAGGGCCAACAAATCTAATTGTCTTTTTAAGTCCATAACATATTTAAAGTTTGACATGATTTGCTTATAACTCATCACTAATATGGCTTGTCAAAAAACATAACTTTGCAACTTCAGGTAAATTAATCTTCTCCAAACCAATTCTAAGTTATCAGCCCAGATCAAGGGCCCTAGGGCTATAGAGGGGGAAAAAATATTCCAATCAAATCATGGCCACATGGGGGATTACATTCTAATCACATCAGCTTCATGATAAAGGATTGTACCAGCACTGTCATTGCTAATCTAAGACAAGTATTGAATAAACACAGCTTAGGGCTAGATCAAAGTATACATGGGCCGGGGTGGGGGGTGGGGTGGGGTGGGGAGATCTGAAGTTCACTAAACCAATAAACAGGAAGAGCAAACAGGAATTTAACAAGGGAGATTGACTGAGGAAAGGAATGAGAAGGAAGAAAATTAAAAAAAGATAGTGCCTAAGGAAAATAATTTCCCAAGCTCTGCTGAAGATAAGATTTTTGTTTCTGCCCTGAAGAGAACTGACCAGTGGTAATGATCAGAGAGTCAGTACAGAAATAGGCAAAGGCAGTGAACTGTTGTCTTGATAGCCTACCAAGAGAATTTATTGCTTTCCCAGGGTTAACACTTGGAGTGCAATGGAAATGCTTCCAAGACTCTTTAGGTCAGGGGTTCTCAACCTTGGCTTAAAGTTGCCAAGGTTGAGAACCCCTGCTTTAGGTCCACTGACAAGTATCCCTTCCTCCTTATCCAGAACAAGACATACCAAATTTGGATCTATGACAACTCATTGTGGCCAACTCACCATGAGCAACTGACCACAATCAACTTGCCATGGACAATTCACTGCAGGACAAGAGTTACACTAATATCAAAGAAATGGTAGAATAGAATCATTAAAGAAAGTATGCAAAAGAAGGCTAAAGCTGAACCAGAATGAAATGCGAATGGCAAACATTAAAATGTTTTTTATTTATTTTAAATAATTAAATGGAATTGTTAAATTGTCCCGCAGTGAGTTGTCCCGTGGCGAGTTGGCTGTGATCAGTTGGCTGTGGTCAGTTGTCCCATTCCCTACCAAATTTACCTGATCACTGTTTTGGGTAGAGTAGACCAGTTTAGTTGACTAGTGGGAATGCATATACACTAGCTAGAATTGCTTTTAAAAGCTTCCATGTCTGCCAAGGGGAGCTGTTTTTCCCAACCCTAACCAGCACATGGCAGATGAGGTGGGAAGACCAGCCTTTATTAGCATTGCCTGGGGCAGAAAAAGCCAAAAAAAAAATTCTCTGGTTCAAAACCAACTTGCTACCTGCTACACCATTTTGATCCAATGAGTGTCAGGAAAAAGAAAAGCATTATCTTCTTCTCTGAACCTGCGTACCCTTTAATCAATTTGAAAATAATTTTAAAGGAAAGCATAGAAGAAAAAACATAGAGAAATGTTTAGATTTATATATCTCTTGAAAAAGGGCAGGGGCTAGCAACAGTATCTGTGCATGAAATTTATTCCACGAGCCATCAAAAACACTGATCTGTATTTTATAATTTAATCTATAGAGCAGTGATGGCGAACCTTTTAGAGACCGAGTGCCAAACTGCAACCCAAAACCCATTTATGTATCATCGGGCGCTGGATCCGTGTGGCCCATTGGGTGGGTATGGCACGGGGTGAGATATCATCAGTATGCTGATGATACCCAGCTTTACATCTCCACCCCGTGTCACTTCAGTGAAGCAGCGGAAGTGATGTGCCGATGTCTGGAGGCTGTGAGGGTTTGGATGGGTGCTAACAGGCTTAAACTCAATCCCAACAAGACGGAGTGGCTGTGGGTTTTGCCTCCCAAAGATAATTCAATCCATCCGTCCATCAACCTGGAGGGGAGTTTTTGACCCCCTCGGAGAAGGTCCGCAACTTGGGTGTCCTCCTCGATCCACAGCTAAATTTGGAACATCATCTTTCGGCTGTGGCGAGGAGGACATTTGCCCAGGTTCGCCTGGTGCACCAGCTGCGGCCCTATTTGGACCGGGAGTCTCTTCTCACAGTCACTCATGCCCTTATCACCTCAAGGCTCGACTACTGCAATGCTCTCTACATGGGGCTACCTTTGAAAAACGTTCGGAGACTTCAGGTAATGCAGAATGCAGCCGGGCGAGCAGTGTTGGGTCTGCCCAGAAATGCCCACATTTCGGCATCACTTCGCGAGCTGCATTGGCTACCAATTGGTCTCCGAACGCAATTCAAAGTGTTGGTTATGACCTATAAAGCCCTACATGGCATCGGACCAGGTTACTTACGGGACCGTCTGCTGCCCCATGAAACCCAGCGACCGGTTAGGGCCCACAGAATCGGCCTTCTCCAGGTCCCGTCAGCCAGACAGTGTCGCCTGGCGGGGCCTAAGGGAAGAGCCTTCTCTGTTGCGGCCCCAGCCCTCTGGAATCAACTCCCCCCGGAGATCCGTATCGCCCCCACCCTCTCCGCCTTTTGTAAACTGCTTAAGACACATCTTTGCCGACAGGCCTGGGGCAGTTAACATCTTGCCCCTAGCCAGTGTATGTTTGTGTGTATGTTTGTTGGATGACTGGTTTTTTAATCTAGGGATTCTTTTTATATATGTATTTTTATGTAGATTTCTATTTATGCTGTGAGCCACCCTGAGTTCTCGGAATAGGGCGGCATAGAAATCCAATAAATTGAATTGAATTGAAATTGAATTGGGTGGGTATGGCCCATTGGGTGGGCATGACCCATTGGGTGAGTGTGGCTGCGGTGGCCATGAAAGACTGGGTGGGTATGGCCAGGTTGGGGGTGGCCACCTCAATGTTGCTCGTGGGGAGGGACGCCTGTGGGGACCAGGCAGGGTTGGGGGAGATCCAGGGGATCTCTGGTGGGTGGGGCAATGGGCAAGAGGCTCGTCCTGCAGGGTGAGGCAAGTCGAGGCAGGGGCTGGGGCAGCTCCTGTCTGACACCATCAGCCCCCGCACACAGCGAGCACATGGGGGCCAACTGTGTCCATCAGAAGCCACAGCCTGCTGGCCCCCCCAACTGGCACACTCTGAGGCTCCACAGCCTGCTGCAAATACCAGGCCAGCCCTCCAGTAGTAGGCGAAGTAGGGGAGTGGGGATCTAGTATACTGGTTCCTTACCTCCACCCAGCTTGTTCTGCGGCTTTATGGCAACAGCGCATTGTGGCTGTTTGCTGCTGGCTGCGGCCATTTGTCACCTTGTGTGTCACACCCAATGCCGCTGCCATGAGGCCGCAGAACAAGCCGAGCAGAGGTAAGGAACTGGTATACCAATTTCTTACTGCCTCCCGTCTTGTTCCGTAGCCTCATGGCCGCGGCATTGGGTAGGAGGTGGCAAATGGCTGGTTTCAGCGTGATGTGGATATTTGCCGCCTCATGTATTTCACCCAATGCCACAGTAATGTGGTTTGGCTGAAAGTGGCTGTGGAACAAGTGGGGCAGTTTCCCCCCCCCCCGTCACCTGCCCATTCAGCTACAATTTTGGTGGCTCTGTAGGCAGAGCTGTGAAGTTTTCTTCTCTGACAGAGAAGAGAACTTCGCAGCTCTGCTTACAGAGCCACCAAAGCAGCAGGTGGATCGCTGGAGGCTCAGGGAGGGAGGGTGCTGAAGTGGGTGGCAGGCCATTGGCAAGAGCAATGTGGTTGAGTGGAAAGTGGCCTCAGAGCAAGTGGGGCAGGTAAGGAAAGAAATCCTTGCTCCCCCCAGAAATTGCCTTTCTTTCCTTATCTGACTCCCAGCCCCATGCCATTTCTCCTTCATGATTCACCACTGCCACTTGCAAGGACAAAGGAAGGGGTTTTTTTGGGGAAAAAAGGTCAACCAATCAATTCCAACTTCTCGTGAAAGATCGTGAAGTTGGAATTGATTGACCTTTTTTTCCCCAAAAAAACTTCCTTTGTTTCCTTGCCCGCTTCAGGACCCTCCCTCCCCAAGCCTCTGGTGCGCCATGTTCTGCTTTGGTTGGCCTGCCAGCCCCCACCTCAATGCTCTGCCCACCGCCGTCTATCACAGCCACCCCAGGGCTGCAGGGGCTGGCCTGGCATGGGAAGGGTACACATCCCACCCTCCTGCCACCATGCAGTGTAAGGTTGCCGTGCCCGCCCCCGCCCAGATGCCCTCACCTCCCCCAAACATTTTTTTTACTAGCCTGCCTTTCAGCTGCATTCCATTTCTCTATTTGCTTCTCAGCCTTCTCAGCCTTTGTGTTTTTGGGACTATCGGTAAAAAAAAAAAGTTCCATCAGACTTTCTAACTTCTCACGAGATCTCATGAGATGTTAGAAAGTCTGATGAAACTTTTTCTTTATGGATAGTCCCACAAACACACGCCAAAGGCTGAGAAGCAAAATGGAGAAACGGAATGCAGCTGAAAGGCAGGTTAGCAAAAAAAAAAGCTTGGGGGAGGCTGGGCATCTGGGCGGGGGCGGGCCTGGCAACCTTACCCTGTGCAGCTTCGGCAGGTGTCTGGTGGGGGAGGGAAGCAACTGGTCTACCACCATGCTAGCGCTGCCGCTTCCCATGCACAGGCCCCACCCCCCCTCCACACCTTTCTGCTCCATCACCTCCTTCACTGTTACCATTTCCCCCAGTATGTGCCTTTCTTCGCCACCATCGCCGCTGCCGCTGCCACCACCCCACAAGGCTGGACAGCTGGTGAGTGAATGCTGCCTCGTTGGGGCCTGCTGAGGCCAACAGCCAGCTGAAGCAGCTTCAGACACCAGGCTACCCCTCGTCCTCCTCCTCCTCTGCATGACTGGCTGCTGAAACTTACCACTATTGGCTTGTGCTCGCTCACTCGCTGTCTTCACCAAATGCTGCTCCCGCCCAAAATTGCTCCTTTTACAGCCTCACCCCACCCAGATGTCTCGCCTATTCCTAGACTCCGCATGCATGGAGAGGGGGAAGGGAGCATCTCAGCTGGCATCCCTCTATCATTGGCAATGGCGAGCATGCCGACAGAGTCGGCTCTATGTGCTGCCTGTGGCACACATGCCATACGTTTGCCACCATGGCTATAGAGCACGAAGGCAGAGCAGAAATATCCATAAGCAGATAAACAAGTTTGTAATCAGTGTATCAAGGAAAAAATTTATAAAGAGCTGAATGGAAAGTAATGGAAAATTCCAAGTGAGTAATACAAGTAATAGAAGGGGAAAACTATGGTTGAATAAAATGCCACTTGAAAATAAAATGTTTTATAGGCTTTATTTTCATAATAAATATAGCATCCTGAAGGACTACTTAACTATTTCTCTTTCAGTTGTCTTCCACTCAAACCTTCATCCCCAGTTCTCTGTTTCAGATATAGAAAAAAGTATATTTACGTTTTCCTTGCAGCTAGAAAAGCTCTTAGAAATTAGTTTGGATCAGAAAACTGCAGAGAAAGAATTAACTGCTGCAACTTTGTTTGTCTAATCATACTCATGATCCTGGGAAATGGTTTTTTTTTTCCTTTTTATCTTCCATCTTGAAAACTATTATATTCATAAAATTTAACGTAATTAGATATGATATAATACAACACATTATCAAATATATTTAATTTTGCTTTTGCTTTATGGTACGTGTACAAACAAGTGCTGTTGCATCATGTATTGATATTCCAAATATGCAATATTTTTCTAAGTATTAGCCAGTACTTTTTATTTCAATGTCAATGAAGTATATTCTGATTCACCAAGTTATTCCTAGTCTTCTCTGTTCAAACAATTTTATATATTATTTGTTGAGGCCAATTTGCCATTAATTAATAACAATTTATTGGCCGTAACTAAAAGATGAGGGAGGAATTGAGCGAGGAAACATGGGATCTATAATTAATCTATCAACATCCCCAGTGTGAAGTCTCCCCATTTGAGCCCCAAGCCTATTAGCAGAACCAGATCTTTAAGCTCTTGCAGAAGATCAGGAGGGTTGAATTACAGTGGAAATAAATAGAAATCAAAGGAAAGCAGAAATGCTGTGTTAAACAAGTAACTGCTGCTATTGTCAAATGTTGGAAGTCAATTTGATGTAATGGTTAAGGCATCAGCGCAGAAATTGGGACACTGTGAGTTCAGGTCCCACCTTATGTACAAAGCCAGTTGACTGATCTTGGACCAGTCACTCTTTCTCTGTCTTAGGAAGGAGGCAAGAACAAATCACTGCTGAAAAACCTTGCCAAGGGAACTGCAGGGACTTGTCCAAAAGGTCTCTGAGAATTGAACACATAAGATTTTTGTTTTCAAATGTGAAAGAAAACTATGTCAGCACCCACGGTTGCCTGGTGTATTTTTAATTGTAGCATTAGATATTTCAATTTTAAAAAGTTTAAACAATGATACAACTGATACAACTCCAAGAGCTGTAGAAAGGAACAATCTCAGAGATAGCGGGACACCATCTACACATAGAAAATAATCAATACAAAATAATCAGCAAACCATCTTGGATATTATCTATGTATACAAAACAGATGTTCATATCTTCCAAATCTTCCACTCTTTCAATCATTGCATCATGTAGGGAGTGGCAATTGTATGAAAAAAGAATCTTCACTATTTTCAGATTACAAACAGTTAAAGGATTTAATGGTAATAATCAGACAGAACTTAGCACCCTTTTGTTTATCTGATAGATTACTTAAACTGAGCACTAACCCCATTCCATGCCAGGACTTGTCCACCACTGTAATTGCTGCCTTGTTAGCAATATGTGCACTGAAGAAAGACTTCTGAGTGTAAATATTAAGCAGGTGAAGATTTCTGGAAATTGTCTCATAATTTTATTGAGAATCAGAGTGGGTCACTGAATTGATGTGAACATCCGAAAACTGCCCTGGTACCTATACTTCTGCATCAGTTGCTTGGCCACATCAGAACTTCAGTATAAGAAGCCCTGAAGGTACAGCTTTTGTGTGGTGTATGCAAAAAATCCCTGTTTGGAGAAGGCTTCCTCAAAGCAAAACATGGACTTTTCTGATGTGAAAGCATAAGCAGCGTCCGTAGTCACCTCATCTACTTCATAGTAGGTACTAAAAATTATTTTTATCAGCAAATTGGACCTGGCAGATCTAAGACAATATTAGTGGCACACATAATTTAACACAATAAGTGTTAACACTCCCATTGTTCTATATTATATTCTCTACATCTTCTATAGTCTTTCTCATTATGTTTGCCTGAATATGGTGGAAAATAGAGATCAGAACAGTGGAAGAGCACTAGATCCTGTAGATCACAGGGGTTGTAAGATCAATTTTATTGATTTTTAGCAACAAAAGGTCTGGTGATGCTGTCTTTAGACTCATTTAGTTAAATTGTTGAATGAGTGAAGAAGGTGAAGAAGGGAGAGGATGTGCCCTGCAAACAGCTCATATTTGATATTCTGGAAACTGTTCACTTGAATGCAACTGAAGACCTCTGGTCTAGGGTCATGCTTTGTATAGATCCAGGATCATTCAGCCTGGGCTCAACCTACTTAGAGTAGTCCTTGGTGCTCTCTGAGCTTGGTTGTTTTCTTGCAGACATTTCATTACCTAAACTAGGAAACATCGTTAGTGCTACGGTAGTAAAGAGTGGGGTTTGTTCTCAGTTTATATTCTAGTGGCTTACTTTGTCAGCGTTGGTGAAAGTAGTCTTGGTGGTTCTTCAGTTGGGCTGTTTATTGCTAGTTTATTTGGCAGTTTTTGATTGGGGGATTGTTGGTCTGATGTTAATCTTGGAGTTAATCTATCTTCATCTGGTTGCTCTTTGCTGGTGGAGAGGTGTTTTGGTCTCCATTCTTTTCTCTTTTTTTGGCTTGTTGATAGTCTCTTTTACATAGTATATAGATATTGTTTATGTCTCTATGTCTATTGATGGCTAATTGTCAGTGTGGCACATTTCCAGAAATTGTCTAGCATTTTTCAACCTGACTTGGTTTAAGATGGTCACAGTTTCCCAGCTGAAACTAGGGTTAAGTCTGTCCATATGTTATGAAGTTAAATGATTTCATTATGGCTTCTGACTGCTACTTGGTGTTCATGGATGCATTCTACGAATCTTCTGCCTGTTTGTCCTACTTCATCCCATTTCAACCTACTTTATATCTTCTGCCTAAATGCTTCCAAGCTCAAAGAAAGTAAGGTTAGGGCCTCCTATGATGCTAACTGTTCTAGATTAATTCAGAGGTAGCATGAGATGGAGGCAGCATCCCATTCATGTGCAAAGAACTTCCACTCAAGTTTCTAGGCAGCTGAAAGGAAAGTACAGCATCAGGAAGAAAGGAAGAGGAAGTGATACAGCCAACTGAAGAAAGTCACACACATGCTTATCAGTTGCCAATTTGAGAAACTTCCTTGACCTCAAAAGAATTTTACTTCATAGATTTAGTTTCTGGCTGGGCCCTCTTCTATTCTAACTTCTCTCTCCTATCTATTCTTGTCTCTTTAGTATTCACAAACAATCCCCTTTTCTGAAGTTGTACCTATCCCAATTTTCTTTTCCATTTTTCTTCTCTTTTAAAGAATTGCTGCATTTTTACTGTTAGACCTTGGTAGAATTATCTCCCCAAAGCTGAAAAGCAGAAGCTATTTATCAATCAGAATTTGAAACATTTTAGAGAATGTGTTGCTATGTGAATATTAAATAAAGCATCAGTAGTACCGGTATTATAAACCACAGATTTATTGCCTGATTTGATTTGACTGCAGTGGAATTTAACTGTTGCATGAACTTCTGTTTTTAAATGTTTGATTTCTAGTATTGTTTCCCAAACCATTACAAGATTATGTTCCAATAGTTTATTTCTAATCACTAAATGTATGTTGTAAACAAAAGGCTGAAAATTAAAGCACAATGGAAATACTGGAATTTAAAGAAATATATTTTAAATTTATTTTTCTTGGATTCAAATAGAGGGAAAAAGTGATTGTAAAAATATTCAATATTTTAATCAGAATTACATATTGTTTCTAATCAGAATTACATATTTAATTGTTTCTGTTGGGATATTTATTATTAAAACTATTGTCTTTCCTGCTAAGCTAATTTGTATCTTGGTTTCATATATGGTATCTCATCTATAGATGGAAGAGAAACCCGCAGATTATACTTTCATAGAATTACAATTTAAGCCAAATTTCTGTTTTTCCATAACAGGTATAGCTCTCCTCATAAATGCTCTGTCTGGTGAAAATAACAGAAAATGTTAACATAAAATGAATGAAATGTTCTGAGGTCAGTGAGCAGAATATACAATCTCAACATTTATTGTATTAAAAAATAAGCAAATAAAAAAGTAAGCATATACATTTCCCCAAAAATTGTGCACCTATTTGTGTCAGGTTAATGTGAGGGAAAATATTTTAAAGTCCAAAAATAGTATGTTAGATCTGATAGCTGTGAAGAATCTGAGATGTCTCTTTTAATAATAATATTTGTTATAAATTTAAGTATATATAAAATCATCACTTCTTTATTGTGTTAAATGTAATTCTTTCAAGTTAGTTTGCTCCATTTTTCCTTATATTTTATATTATTTTATTGGACAAATGGATATAAATAAGCAAAAAAAAACTAGTGTATCATATAGTTATAAAAATCTGGAGCAAAAATTTAAATGTTGCCCTTTAATCTTGTGATAAAGCATTTGGTTCTGCTTTGGGTTAATGAATCTTAATGACTCTGATTATTCTGATTTTCTCATCCAATGTCTGTGAGATGTTCAGTCACCAGTGATGAATGCCAATGCCAAATGTCCAAAACTATTAGAAATATAAAGAACCCATTAGTATGGTTTAAAAAGTTTATTACCAACATAGGCTAGTTTGATAAAATGAATAAACACATCCAAAGCATAAAAATGGGAAAGTTTTTCTATGGCAAAAGGAGTGCTTCTGTGTGTCCCTTGAGAAAGAGCTTAGTCTCCAAATGGCATTTGCAGAAACATGGAATTTAGCTATATTTTCCTAGGTTTCCTCATGCTTATCTGCCAATAGGAATAACACTTTTTATGACCTGCCAGAACAGTTTACCAACATGCTTGGGACTCTATACATCTGAGCATCAAATAACTCTAATCACTTTGGATTAAACTAAGATTAATGTTCTGCGTGCATCTACAGTTCTACATCCTTGCAAACTACATTCACAAACTCCCACATTTCCTAGACCCGTGGTGGCAAACCTATGGCACGCATGCCACAGGTGGCATGCAGAGCCATCCCTGTGGGCATGCGCACCATTGCCACAAACAGAGGGACGCCGGGCCAGGCTCCTCCCCTCCCCATCTCCATGCATGCAGAGTCCGGGGACAGCTGTGAGAGTTGGGCGGGGTGATGGAACCTATAAAAGGAGCAGTTTTGGTGAGAGAGTGAGTGAGCGGCCTTTGGAAGCGACCAGTGGTTGGTTTCAAATTATTTAACAACTGGTTCTCTGCCTCGCCTTCCCTCCATCTTGGTCGGGATGGGCTACTTGGGGGGTCAGCTGGGGTGGGTGCAGGAGGGTGAGGGTCATCAGGTCCTGGCTGGGAAAAGATGAGGGGGTCTGGCTGCGGGGGGGTAGGAGGGCTAGGACACCTCCACAGAGGAAAGCCGCCTCCCCCACCAGCCAAGCCTCTCATTCACACTGCAGTCATGTAGGATTGCATAGAAGGAAAACCGGGCAGGGAGCGGGGGGCAGCCAGCAGGGGGCATCAGAGCCACCATCTCCCTTCCACAGGCCAGCTCCATCAGCACAGGTGGAGATGGCCCCGGGACAGCTGGAACGAAACCCTTGCCCGGCCTGGGCCCATCCACTGGACAGCTCTGATGGGGATGGCTTCTGCTGCTGCTCCGACCAGTCAACCATGCAGGGAAGCAGGAGGAGGTGGAGGGGCAGCCGGGAGTCTGGAGCCGCTTTGGCTGCTCACTGGCAGCCCAATGAGGCAGCAGATCTCACGCACCAGCTGCCCCTCTTGCTTCCCTGTATGGTTGACCTGTTGGAGCAGTAGCAGAAGCCACCCCGTTACAGCCATCCAGTGGATGGGACCAGGCCAGTCATCCCAGGGCCATCTCTGCCTGTGTTGATGAGGCCCCTTGGCCAGTTCGCCATTATGCAGGACACACATCATGCTGTGGCTGCTGACAGACACTGTCAGCCCCCATGTGCTCACCCCTATGTGCAGGGGCCAATGGTGTCAGGCAGCAGATCTGGAAGGGAAGCTGTGCCGCCCATCCTCATGCTGGTGGGGGTGACAGGGGAAGGCAGGATCTGGCATGTGCCCACTCTTTGCCGCTGCTGCCCACATCATCCCACGTGCACCTCTGGGACGTGTGTGTGGGACAATGTGTGCTGGCAGCAGGGAGGGATTTACGTGCACCACAGCTCACCTTCCCCTGCCGCTGCCTTCACTAGCACGAGGATGGATGGCACAGCTTCACTTTCAGATCTGCTGCCGACCAGGCTTGGTGATGCATGGATCACTGCCGCTGCCTCCTGCTTCCCTGTGTGGTTGGCTGGTCAAGGGGCTCGGAGCAGCAAGAGGAGCAGCAGCCGCCACCCCCATCAGAGCCACCATGTTAACAGAGCCCTACCAAGTGTGTGCTCCTTTCTGGCCGTCCTGGGGTTGACTCCACCCACGGCGATTGGGCTGTACTCTGCCCATGCCAATGGGGCAGCCATTATGCAGGACAGCCAGCATGCTGTGGCTGCTGCTGGACACCATCAGCCCCCATGCACTCACTGGCCTCTGTGTGTGTGAGTCAATGGTGTCAGGCAGCAGCTGCTCCGGCCCCTGCCTTGCCTTGCCCCGCGGCAATTGGCACACCGACCCACCCTGCCTTGCCTCCCCTCATCCCACAGGATGAGCCTCCAGCCCACTGCCCCTGGATCTCCCCCAACCCTGTCTGTCCCCTACAGGCATCCCTCCCCATGAGCATGATCAAGGTGGCCACATCCACCACAGCCATGCCCACCCAGTTGGCCACACCCACCCGGCACCCGCCGATAAATAAATAGGTTTTGGGTTGCAGTTTGGCCACTCGGTCTCTAAAAGGCTCACCATCACTGTCCTAGACTTTCTCCGTGTGTGTGTGTGTTTGTGTATGTGTGTTTTCCTATAATATATGTGTACATACCTACAGTATTGGTCTAAACCAAAAAATTTTTGGGACATCCTGAATTTTGGCATTGGACTCTAAAATATCAGCAACTTCCCTGTTGTTAGGGGAAAAGTTTAACAGATTTTTTCTTTTTAATCTTGCAAATTTTGGGTGTGGAAGAATGAAATAGGCAAAAGCAAGAGAAAAAGAAAGATACATGTGCTAGTTGCATAAGTATATGGAGAATGAAGAGACCAAATGATTGTGCTAATCAAAGTGCTTTCCTGCAGTCTTGTATTTGTTATCAGCATCATGTGATAATAAACTTTGAATATTGGAATATTCAAATACTGGAATTATAGATTATTCTGTGTCTCAAGATTTTGTATCTATAGTTTTTGTTCAGCATCAAAAAAGAAGAAACTTTTAGAAATTAGGTCACTATATACAGTTAAATTTCTCTTCCCTCTATGCTCCCCTTGGGTCATACTAAGCTATTTCTATAGAAAAGGGATCTGAAGTCTCCAGTCCTTCTTAGAAATACACATTATGCTAAAAGCTGAAGATCTATGGAGATTCTCATCATCCAGGTCATGGTTCTCCGGAAGATATTTTTTCAGGAGGCAACTGGACTTTCTTGTTTTTCTTTGAAGATGTTTCCTTTGGGATAACCATGACCTGGATGATTGAGAATCTCCATATACATTTAGCTATGCACTTTGGGATGAACACCCATCAAATGGTGCAGAAGTATGAACAGATTTCCAGAAAACATTGCAGACTACAGGAACAGGGCAGAAAACATCCTGTAGCCAGAAGGCTCCACACACATTTGCACTACTCAGGTGACCCTGATGACACAGAAAACCTCCAAATGGCCCCCAAAACTCTCTAAAAGAATGCAAATGACTAGCTGTCTGCAAGGAATATAAATCCTTCCATTCCCCATCATTCAGTCAAAGCTGAAGAAGCTTCTTGGTTGAGAAGCAAAACGTCTTCAAAGAAAAACAAGAAAGTCCAGTTGCCTCCTGAAAAAGCACCTTTGGGACTAAAGGGTGAAGCTTTATTTTGCAGCCTGGCTATTCTATATATCAGAGTATTAACCCTTATTGGTATACAGTTTTAATTATATTTGGTTTTTATGGTTTCACTATTTGGGCTTATATTGTTTTATTGTAGATGTTTTTATTTCTGTCAACCAGTCAGGGTAACAAAATTATGCCAGTTTATAAATCAGATCAATTAATAAATCTGATATATGATGGGCACAGAGTTGTCAATGTCTATGCAATCATTTTCCTTGGATACAAACTAGCTACCTCTCATTGATTTCCCAATACTATTTAATACCCTCCTCACTTTTTTCTTTTGTTGAAAAAGATCAGTGCTTGCTTGAGAGGTTCTCAAGGTAGCAACATTTTTAAGCAACAGATGGGCAATTGATTCTGGCTATGTAAAATTGAGCCTCCTGAATAAATTTTATTTATGTATTTATTTATAATTCAAATAATACCTACCTCATTATAGTGACTCTAGGCACCTAACAATATTTAAACTCAAAATACAAACAACTTAAAAGATCAATATTTACAATAACAGCAAAGGTAAAATTAATGTGCCATAAATTAAGAACTTCACAATCTCCAACTAACGATCTGAACTCTGTGTCTAGGAACACATCCAGCCTTTCAAAACTTTGTGACATATCAGTTGGCAGTGTCAGGGTCTTGTAATCAAGAAGAGGCTGGTATTCCAAAAAGCAGCTGCTGTGACAAAAAGGCATACTTTCTGGATCTGGAAAGTATGATTAGTCTTAAATAACAGAACCCTCAGTGAACTGAACTGCTGAACTGAACAGGACAGGTAGAAATGATTGGAGAGAGATGATTCCACCATTGCATGAGGGGCTTTATAGGTAATATTCTGCAGCTTCAGCTACATCCAAAAGCTCCCTAGCAGCCAATATCTGTCAGCTGCCACCTTACGCTTGCTTGTGCCTTGCTATCATGCAGTGACGGTCTGGCATGAATGCTGGGGAAGGTGATTGGTAGGTGGAATATTTTGGGGGAAATGAAAGTAATTGTTATATCTCCCTGAGTTGCTGCCTCATGGGAAAAGAAGGCAATTACATACCAAACTTGCTTGAAGTGACCGTTCTGAAAACATTTTGCTTGGACGTGATTGGTCGGGGGGGTGGTCAGTGATGGGAGGCACTTAAAGGAGGAAAAGTTGAATTTAGAGATTTTGGTAAATGATTCTCACTTCTGGCTATGCATTACTGCAGTACATTTGACTTCTAATAAAACTATACCTTTCTCAGCAAATGGAGCCAAGAATCATTCCTATTTAGAGGTTTAAGTGGTGGCAAGTCTGACAATATTTTACTGTGCACATACTGGTTCTGTTTGGGAAAGTATAATCCCATCCAGAATTAGCAATGGAAAAATCTGCAAATTCAGGGGCTTTTAAACCCCTCAGTCTTGTTAAGATTGAGCTGAAGCCTATACTTCCCCATCCAGGCCTCCACAGCCTCTAGACTCTGCAACAAAACCTTCACAGCATCTCTTGGCTAATCTGGGGTATAGATAATCTGCTTCATCCAGAATTCTTTGAAGTTCAAAGCAACCACATTTTCAACCATCTTCCTTAAAAACAAAAGGTTAAAGACAGAATAAAAAATGGCCCGGTTCCACAATGGTTTCTTGAAAGGGATGAACCATCACCTCTGTAAGAGTCAATAGGACCAGTGCCTCTTTCAAAGATGTATTCACCACCTGCAAGATCCAACTTCGTATGGGATATGGGTCGAACATGCAAGTGGTCAAGCTTATATTTCCATAAAGCTCAATTGAATCAAACTCATGCCAGACTGAATCTCATTCACTTCTGTAGGATCTGAGTAAAGGCCAGAGTCCAGCTAGGAGAAAATCCAGGTGATTTTGTCTGACTGATGCCTGGCGTATTTTTCATGGTGATGCTATAAGTGAACTATCCACACTGCTGCACTCTGTACCTGCTGTAGCTTCCATTCAAGGGTAGCTCCTAGTAGAGCCCATTACAATAGTCCAGCCATGAGATGACTAGGGACTGAATGACAGTATAGGGAATCCTGATCCAGGAAAGGCCGCAACTGGCACACAATACAAAGTTGTGCAAAGGCTCTCCTAGCTGTGGGTCTTCCACCTTTTTCTTGAATAGGAGTCATGAATCCAGGAGAACCCTGAAGTTGTGGATCAGGTCTTTCTGGGACAGTGCCACCCCATCCAGAGTCAAAGATGACAAAGTCCCAGATCCCGGAGCCTCACATAACCAAAGCCATTCAGTCTTATCATGATTCATGTTGTCCCCCATCACTGTCCGTAATGTCAGATGGTAAGCCTTAATTGTGGCTCTAGCTTATGCTTCATAAAATTCATTCCTTGTTGTCTTCCAGCAGTGCTCTAGACATCTCTTCTTGCATTTCATCCCATTAACTCCTCTGTAAACTACCGTAGAAAGAGACCCAGAATCCAAGAAAAGGAAATGGCTGCATAGACATGATCTCATCAAAAGCCCCAGTCGCCCTATCATTTCAGGTCTTGATAAGCCTTTAACAGGAATGTGCAACAGACCTTCAAGAACATCACCATGCTCCCTCTGGAACCAACAGGCATCTGGGTGGAATGATCAAATGGGTCCAGCTTCCCTACAAGGAAAAGAGCAGTTCTAGGGAACTCCAGGGCAACTTGAAAGTGATCTGGCCATGACAGGACAATTATATATACTGGTAAGTCTATGCTGATTATATACCTGGTTGAAAGCTGCCTAGGTTTTCTCTATGAATTAATTTGTTACAACATCTACAAAAGGGAAAGATCGGGAATGAGAAAGGAACAGAGAGAGTAACAATCACTACCTCTATTTCTACAATTTCTACTTCAGTAAAATGTTTTATTTAAATAGGGAAAAAGGAACTGTGCACGGATGGCCCAGAAACCAAATGCAGTGCAAAATGTCTCAGACATTACAAGCTCCTTACAATCAGTTGCCATGAAGAATAATTTTCTGAACAGCTTTCATAGTTGAATTAGTCCTGATGGACAGAACAAATATAAAGGGTAACATGCCAGCAGAATAATGGAAGGATTTTGTGCTACTAGCATTTTGACTGACCACCCACCTAATTTGGCTGAAGAATAGTTGAGATTCCTATCATTTGCCAGCAGGAAATCAGAAATGATTGTGAATGAAAATATACACTCTACAAGCAAGGTAAAAGCCCAGCACATTTTTACTTGTTAGCAGGAGCTCATCAACACATCCTTCAATTATGATTGAGGAAGAAATGTTGGGTAGTTGTAAGCTGTTTACATAGTGTGTATACATAGTCCTTTCACACTTTAAAGCATGTGAACAATATTTAACAGAATGTTTCATTTTTAACTTGGTGGAAACAAACTTATTCCCATTAAACCTGGCAATGCTACAGATGTGATAATTGTTTCCAGTCTGGGGTGGTGCTGGATTGTGGGCACAACAAAGCTAATTATGCCAACAGCTCAAACAATGTCCAATTAGTGATTTTTGGCTATGGAAGGATGCTGGCTTTCATAATGTATGAGAATAGTTAGCTGCAATGAAACAAGAGAGAAGAGAGAATGCCAAGACTTCAGAACTACTTCCTCTCTCTCTCTCTTTTTGATTACATCAGTGTGATAGGAACCAACATGTGTGACAAAATAGTTATTTGATCTGCCATATAAACCTAGGGGACACATACCTAGATTATTTTTGGTCAAATAAAATCTTTGTCTACATAGGTGACCCAGTATAGGAACAGTGATTGTTCCTACAACTTTACTCTTTGATTGTTCCACCCCACTTAAAAGATGAACTGTGGCTGTGGGAGAAAAGTATGCATGAAAACTATAATTAATCATTTTGTTCCAGGAACAGTGAAGACATTTAATTTTTATGTTTATTTATCCAGTTCACACTTCGCAAGCCTACATGAGCACCAAAGCGATACTTTTTAGAATTTTGTGACAATCTGTGAGTCAGAAATGTGCACAAAAATATGCATCTTAAGACAAACAACGCATAATATTATATTGATGAAAAGTTGCAAAACGTACATATTCTAAAAGTGCATATAACACAAAGCAGAAAAAATGTTCTATATAAATTTATATACAAATTATATGTAAATCTCCCCTTTACCTCAATTTATGAAATAATACATAACAATTGGGAAAGTAAAATACTGAACAGGATGAACATTGACAGATTTAACCACCATTTGATTATTCTTTATCAGTGATTAATTCTCTCCCTACACCTCTCCATTAGTGCCAATAGAGCAGCGGTTCTCAACCTGTGGGTCACGACCCCATTTGGGGTTGAACGACCATTTCACAGGGGTCGCCAAATAACGCAGTCCGCCATTTTTTCCCCTTTTCCTTAGCTGTGCTACTCCCTCTTATTCTATTGGCTTTTGAAAGCCAATAGAATAGACTCTCTTGAATAGAGTCTAATTCTATTGGCTTTCAAAAGCCAATAGGAATTGTCCAGGCTGTCTCTGCCCTGCTGAGTCCGCCAAAAGTCCCAGTCTGCAAACAGTGCTGCACGTTGTCTGCAGCGAAGGCGAGCTGTCTAGAACTTTCCACCCTTCCCTGCTGAGCAACTACTAAAAATGTAAGTAAAAGAGGGCCAGGGGTGGGAGGTGGGAGGCCGGTGGGGGCAGGGAGGGTTGGTGGCATGCGTGGGGCCCGGCGGGGGGCTTACCTCTCTTGGGCTGGGCCAGCTGGTGGCCCAGCCGGTGGTCGCCCTGCGCCGTCGCTGCCCCTTGCCAGCTATGCCTCAGCCGGCGCAGGGGGGCGGCACCAAGCATGCGTGGCGCTCCCGGGCAGGGAAAGTCCTCGACTTACGACTGGTTGGGAAGTCCTCGACTTACAACTGGTTGGGAAGTCCTCGACTTACGACCGGTTGGGAAGTCCTCGACTTATGACCGGTTGGGGATCGTGGCATTAAAAAGGTTGAGAACCACTGCAATAGAGGAACAAACATAACATTTAGATAACTAAATTTGTAGTAAAAAAAACAATTTATAAATGCAAAACAGAAATAAAGGCTTGGCTTAGCTTGATAGAATAATAGAAAGTTCTGTTTGCTGCAAGATGACATCACAATATATAATAAGATAAAAGATGTACAAAAAGGTAAAAGGTATATTTCACCCAAAAAGAGATTAGGAGAGGAAATAATTATAATCATTTTAAAATATTAGGAGATGATAGAACAGATTAGTTCTATGTTTAGAGAGCAAAACTCAAAATAACGACTTCAAACTAAAAGAAAACACATGACAATAAAACATTGTGAAGGTACGGAGCCATCTCTAGGGAGCTCCGTTACGGTGATCGGATTTTCGGCGGCTTTTCAGCCGCCCGAAGCGCCAAATTCAAAAAGGGAGACCAGCGGAAAGTAGCGGAACCTCCGGCGACCCGAAAAACATCCAATTGGAAGCAGGATCGCCGGAGGAGACGCGAACAGAAGAAGACAACGGAGAGGCCGGCGGCAGCCGGCCCGAAGATGACACGAGGGCGGAAACAATAGGAGCGAGGAGAGAAGACCGAGGAAGCAGCAAAGAAGGAGACGGGAGCGAGAGGCGACCAGGAAGAAGTGGGACGAGGGAAGAAGAGCCCGGGACTTACGCAGCTGGAGGCCTGAGGAAGCTGCAAAGCCGCCCAGCCGCTGCGGAGGAGAGCCAGCAGACACAAGGAAAGGATGGCAAGCAGCGTCGGGAGAAGACATCGCAAAACGGTGAGGCGGTTTCCGGTCATGAGGACCGGAGACATCTAAGCGAAGCTCCGGAACGGGGCTCGCTTTTTTTTTAACGAAAAAAAAACCGACTACCGCGAAAGGGAAGCACCAGAAAAGAGGGTGCTTCCAAAGAGGAACACCGGCGCGCCCGGACAGGGCCGAAAGTAGCGCGGAAGAGCCCGGAAAGACAGCGGACGGGGCCGAGGAGGCAGGTGGCGGCCGGCCGGCCGGCAGGCCCCGAAGAAGCGGACGCCGACGGAGCTGAAGAAACCGCGACACCGCAAAGCCGCGCAGCCGAACAGAGCCAGCGGAAGCGGGGAGAAGACGGCGAGCAGCGTCAGCGAGACCTGCGGAGCCCCCCCCCGGGAGGATCGAACGAACCGGGTAAGACCAGCGGACGAAGCTCAAGAGGCAAGGCAGACCGGGACAGCGGACAGCAACGAGGGTCGAGCAGCGAGCCGAGAGACGCCAGCCGCCGGGAGAGACCAGCTGCGGGATCCAAATAAGGTACCAGAGGCAGCAAGGAAGACCCGGGCGGGCTGAGGAGGAGAAGACCGAGCGGGCGAGCGGCAAGGAAGAAAGGGGGGGGAAAGGCCCCACAGAAACACCGTTCCTCCTCCCCCACAGCGGGCAGCGAGCTTGGGGGATTCAAAAGTTTGGGAGGAGGGCTAATTTCCTCTGACTGGGGTGAGGCCCCAGAACAAAAGAAACTACTTGAGGGCCTAAAGACTGTCTATTTAAGTGCCTGAAGCAAACTTGGGGGACTCAAAAGTTTGGGAGGAGGGCTAATTTCCTCTGACTGAGGTGAGGCCCCAGAACAAAAGAAACTACTCGAGGGCCTAAAGACTGACTATTTAAGTGCCTGAAGCGAGCTTGGGGGATTCAAAAGTTTGGGAGGAGGGCTAATTTCCTCTGACTGAGGTGAGGCCCCAGAACAAAAGAAACTACTCGAGGGCCTAAAGACTGACTATTTAAGCGCCTGAAGACTAGTCACGACTAGAGCCTAACTGTTGCCTGGAGAAGGGGGCCACTTGCACAGGCCCCAGACCCACCCAACTTGGTGCCATCCCTGCCAGTTTTGCAAAGCGTATTGGGAGAGAAATTACACCCCTTATTGGACTATTAGTTTGCTGGTAGCATATGAACTGTAAGACATGACCACTTGCTAACTTTACACAGAAGAATTAGACCCAATCTATCCTATCAGCTTGACAATCCTACACAGAAACAATTCTCCCACAACTCTCAACATTAAGGGGTGGCTCTAAGGGTGGATAAGCTCAAAATGGCAGCCAGACGGACAAAACAGGCCAAGACACCACACACAAAGGGAGCTGCATCCTCCCCGGCCCAGCCCTCTAATCAGCCAGGCAATACCCCACCCATCCCCATCCCCACACCCCACCACCCAACTACAGGCCCCCAGACCCAAACTCCAACCCATGACTCCACAACAACACGCATGATCCAAGAACTACAAGAGACGATTGAGACACTAAATGAGACGATAGCGACGATGGTGGCAAGGATGGAGGGCATGGAGAGAAAATTGGCAGAAATGAGTGCGAAGACGGAGAAAGGACGCATAGAGGCAGAACAGACGATGGAGGAAAGATACAAAAACATGGAAAGGATGCTGGCGGACCAAGGGAGAGACCTGGAGAGAAAGTGGGAAGAACAACGCAAAGCGGTGGCCACAAACCTGGAACAAATGAAGGAGGCAATGCAAACACATTACAAGAACCTCCAAGAAACAAGGGAGAATACGGAAAAGATGATGAAAGAAGTGGAAAACTGCATAGAGGGACAGACTGCTGAGGTTCAGGACCAGTCGACCATGATGCAATTCTGGCAAATGTCATTCGCGATCAGATTCAGAGGGTGGAAGGAGACAACATACGAAACCCAAGAAAGCCTGCTCAGGACCTTTGTAGAGGCACTGGCAACATTCCTGGGCAGGAGCGCCAATGAGATTGGGGGGCAAATCGAAAAAATCTACAGAGTGGGCGCCTGGAGGGCAGTGAACAGGCAGCAACCAAGGGACGTGGTCATCCACTTCACAACACAGAGGCTCCGGAACCACATCTCTGCCACTTCCTATAACAAGGCATTCTACATAGAGGAACAGGAAGTGAAGGTTCTGAAAGAGATCCCTCAGGCGATGCTGAGAGACAGAAAGGACTACAAATTCCTGACCACAGAACTGAGATCGCGTGCACTGCGATACCGGTGGGAAACCCCAACAGGACTGTCACTTTCCTATAGAAACAAGAGACACTACTTGACCTCGGTCCAGAAAGCCAAAGACTTCCTTGAAAAGGAACTGAAGTCGGGAGGCCTTCAACCCACCGCGGGAGAAGACGCAGATAGACCACGGGAAAGCGGCAGGGATCGAGGCCAACGAGCAAACAGCGCAGAGACACAGATCAGGGCAGTGGCAGAAGAAATGAATGGAAAACCTAGAGAGGCGAGGGCACAGAGAGCAAGGAGCAACAAAAACAAGGCAGCAAGACAGCCTACAGAAGACAGGCTACCAGGCTCCACTACCAAACACACAGACCAGCAAAGCAAGACCGCACAAACCAATATGAGCAGCAATCCGGATATCATGGGAACGGGACCAAAGAAGACAACAGGAGAAATAACAGAAATGGTCTCGCAAAAGTATCCCGCAACAGATGATGGCAACTAAGTATTTGACCTGGAATGTGAACGGACTGAACTCCCCCCAGAAAAGGAGAAAAATTCTCCACTATCTAAACCAAGATAACAGCGATATAATCTGCCTACAAGAAACACACATCAGAGCAGCAGACCAGAAATATCTGCTCAACTACAAACTAGGCGCGCACTTTGTGGCAGCGGCGCCAAGAAAAAAGAATGGGATTGTTATATATGTAAAGAAACATGTAATGGCCAAGCTAATAGAGTCCGACCCCCAAGGTAGATACCTGGCAATTGAAATAACACAAGAGGACAAGAAGATTCTAGTACTGGGCGTATATGCACCAAACCAGCAACAAGGCAAATTCTACAAAAAGCTACACAAGAAAGTAACACAACTTAATTACAGATCTTACATCATTATGGGCGACTGGAACGGGGTCATAGAGACTGCTCTAGACAAAAAAAGAACTGCACCGAACCCACAAAAACACTCTAAGTTGCCTAAATCCTTCTTCGATATGAAGGAGGACCTCGAACTGACAGACGTATGGAGGAAAAGACACGGCAAAGAACAAGAATTCACCTTCTTCTCTGGCAGACACCAATCCTTCTCCAGAATTGACTTTATATTAACTTCTAGTGACTTGCTAACTTGTCTAAACACGGTGAAAATCCTACCCAAGACATTGACAGACCACAACCCTGTAAGGATGGAATTAAGACACGGCCCGAAACAGAGGAGATCCTGGAGAATCAATGAAAACCTGTTCAGACACGAAGACAAGGTGGTGGAGTGCAAAAAGGCTATGAAGGAATTCTTCAACACACATATGAACAACGGAACGCCGATAGAACAGATCTGGGAAGGCAGCAAGGTGTACATGCGGGGGATCCTCATATCCATGAATAGCTGGCACCGTCGCCAACAGGAACAAAAAAGAAAAGAGTTAGAAAATGAGATAAGCAAAATGGAGCGGCTACTAATAAAAAGACCAGAGGACAAAGTCACCAAAGAAGGACTCAAGATCTTAAGAAAGCAATTTGACATGTTAATGGCTGACCAAGTTGCAAGAAATATACAATATGCAAAACATAAGACATTCTGCAAGGCCAACAAACCGGGCCGCTGGCTAGCCTACACTATAAGAAAGAAACAGAAATCCCGCATAATTGAAAAGATAGAATACAAAGGCAAACTAGAATTCCGACAAAAAACCATCAAGAAAGCCTTCACAGAGTTCTACTCGAAACTATATGCCGAGGATAAGATACAAGACAAAGAGATAGATGAATTCTTACAAAACAAAAAGATACAGGCGATTACCGACACACAAAGAGAAGCCCTGAATGCCTTAATCACAAAGGAGGAAATACACTCAGCGATCACACAACTGAAAGCAGGAAAATCGCCCGGGACGGATGGGATAACAGCGACCTACTACAAGCATCTACAGGATGAGATGCTAGAACCCCTCAGAAAGCTATTTGCCAGCATTCAAGAAGGAGGCCACGTCCCACCATCCTGGAAAACAGCCTACATCTCATTAATCCCAAAGGAGGGGAAAGACGACACACAGCCCGCAAACTACAGGCCCATCTCACTAATAAACACAGATTATAAGATCTTCACAAAAATTTTGGCCAATAGACTAATGACTGTTTTACAAAAAACAATACACCCGGACCAAAGGGGATTTATACAAGGACGCCAGATGAAAACCAACGTAAGGCAGCTGTTGAACATAATAGAGTACCTGCAAAGGCACAACCAGATACCTGCCGCTCTAATGTTTGTGGATGCAGAAAAAGCCTTCGACAGACTGAATTGGCCGTTCCTGACGAACTTGGTCCAGAAGATGAAAATGGGAACACAGTTCCTCAACTCCATAACGGCAATTTACCAGAAACAAACAGGCCAGATCATTGTCAATGGAGACTTAACGGACTCATTTAATATAGAGAGAGGCACGAGACAGGGCTGCCCTCTGTCCCCCCTGCTATTTATCCTAACACTGGAAATTTTACTGAACAGAATAAGAGCGGCTGAGGATGTACAGGGCATACAGATTAAACAGCAAGAATACAAACTATGTGCCTTTGCGGATGACCTGCTGGTGACAATGTCGCAACCAGCACATTCAGCAAGGAAATTGATGGAGATAATGGAAGACTATGGTAGGGTGTCAGGCTTCAAAGTAAATATATCAAAAACAAAGATGCTAGTCAAAAACCTAGACAACAAAGCAAAACGGAACCTGGAAAGAATAACGGGTTGTGAAATAGTCAAGAAAGTCAAATACTTAGGAGTGGAGATAGAATCAACAAATGCGAAATTATACAAGAATAACTACGGGGTTCTGTGGAATAAGATACAATCAGACCTGGAAAGGTGGAAATCGCTACGTCTGTCCCTGCTCGGCAGGATAGCGACAGTAAAGATGAATGTATTACCCAGATTTCTATTTCTCTTTCAAATGCTACCCATACTCGAGAAAGATGCGGACTTAGACAATTGGCAGAAAGGCATCAACAGATTTATTTGGGACGACAAGAGACCGAGGGTGAAACTAAAAATCATCCAAGACGCAAGGGAGAGAGGGGGACTCAAAATGCCTAATCTAAAGCTATATTACTATGCAGCAACGTTGGTGGCGGTTAGTGACTGGATCAACATGACAAACGATAGAGTTCTGAATGTTGAGGGGCATGGTCTACGATTCGGCTGGCACGCATACCTAGTATACGACAAAAAGGCAGATAGGAACTTCAAGGAGAACCCACTACGAATCCCACTGCTATGGGTCTGGAAGAAATACAAGCACCTCCTACACGACAAGATTCCCATCTGGACGATCCCTGGACACGCAACAGGGGATATGAACACATCCCAAGGGCAAGGAGTGGTGCCCTACAGTGAACTTGTACTGGGAGAAGAAAACAGGTTCCTCTTGAAATCTCAAGCAACGCTAGCAAACAGAGGAATAGGAAGTAACTGGCTATCATATATACAACTACAGTCAAGGTGGCGTGAAGACAAGAAGAAGGGCTTCTCCCAGAACGACGAGAACCTAATTAAACAGATCAGAGAACAGGGGATTAGGCACATCAAACGAGTGTACAGCACTCTGATAGAAATGGACTCTGAAACCGAACTAGTCAAGAACTGTATGATAAAGTGGGCGCAAGACTTCGGACACCCTATCGCCATAGACACGTGGGAGAAAATCTGGGTGAGGAATGTAGAATTCACGAAATCGCAACACTTAAGGGAAAACTTCTACAAGATGTTCTATAGATGGCACCTAGACCCGAAAAAACTTTCACTCATCTACCCGGGCACCCAGCCCAAATGCTGGAGGTGCGGAGACGGGGAGGCTACCTACTTCCACATATGGTGGACATGCAGAAAAATCAAAGCATTCTGGAGGAAGATATGGTGGACACTCCAAACCATTTTCAAAAAGCGTATAGAATTTCTACCTCAGGCTTTTCTGTTAGGGATCACAAAGGATATCACTACCTCAGAGACAACTTTATTTTTGAACTTAATTACAGCAGCAAGATTATTGGTGGGACAGTACTGGAAGAATCCGGAAATACCGCCTATTGAAGAATGGACTGTGAAAGCAACAAATCTGGCGGAAATGGCAAAAATATCAGCATATTTGAAAAGTCGCTCCAATGAACAATTTGTGACGGACTGGAAACAGTGGATAGACTATATCCAAGAGAGACACCAATCAAACAGAATGCAGCTGGCGTTCAGCTAAGGATCGAGGGGAGGAGGGATGAAGGGTTAACAAATCAAAGGTTTACAAAAACTAACACCCAATGTTGAATGTATATGTTCTATAACTAATGCCTCTTAACATAACCTTATGACTAACGTTGTTTGCTTTAATATTGTTAAAGTAGACTGAATCTCTACCTCAGGATATGAAACTTTTACCTCAGGATCTCGGGTTGGGGACCATAAAAGATTGCACTAGTAATGGGATGAAGTCAACTCAGAAGCGCAAAAGCACAATATGCGATAGACTAGATACAGTAGATAGACCATACATAGGAGAAACACCAATCAAACAAAATGTATTCGGAGTATACTTGAAGATGTAAGGGAGGAGGGAAGAACGTTTACTAAAACAGATGGTTACAAAGATTAATACCTAATGTTGTATGCTATGTTCTAGGATGATTGCTTAGCAATAGGATCTTATATTTAATGTTGATCACATTAATATTGAAACGGATAAGGGAAACACCAATCAAAATAAAATGTAACAGGAGTATAGTTGAGGCTAGACACGAGGAGTGGGGAAAAAGGCTTACTAACTCAGACGTTTTCAAAGACTAATACTTAGCATTGTATACCAGGGATCATGATGATTGTTGCATAACATGTTTTTATGTTCAATGCTAATTGTTTCAATAAAAGAATATATAAAAATAAAAAAAAAAATAAAACATTGTGAAAATTACCACATGGAAAATTAATTTTGACAGTCAGACAAAGTCAGAAGAGCCTCAGAAGGCATCGCATCGCAATTTATTATAAACACTGTAGCAGTTTGTTATTCTGTGGTGGTAACAAGTTGTACTGGATGAAGTCTTAAGATCCTGACAATTACATCACATTATATTAAGAATTCAGATGATAGTTTTAGTGCTTTTGATCCAAAAACCCATGTGAATACAGGCTCACGACTTGTTATACATCTTATGGAAGTGTTGGTCTTGTGATTTGGTGCATATAGTCTATGCTGTTTAAAAGATGGTGATCACTCATTTTACATCATCACAGTCTTATAGCAATAGCAATAGCACTTAGACTTATATACTGTTTCATAGTGCTTTACAGCTAAATGGTTTATAGCAGCGGTTCTCAACCTTGGGGTCGCGACCCCATTTGGGGCCGCACGACGATTTCGCGGGGGTCGCCGGACACCGCGGGCCGCCATTTTGTTTTTTATTTTTATTTTTTATTTTTTTTTATTTTTTTATTTTTTTGGCGCGTGCGCCACGCATGCGCAGATCTACCCGTCGCGCCGGAAAAAAAAATTTTTAAAAAATTTTAAAAAATTTAAAAAAAATTAAAAAAAAATCAAAAAGAAAAACAAAATTGCGGCCGCGACGGGCGGATCCGCGCATGTGCAGATCCGCCCGTCACGCCGAAAAAAAATAAAAAATATTAAAAAAAATAAGAAAAAAATAAAAAAAATAAAAAAAATTGGCGGCCGCGACGGGCAGATCCGCGCACGCGCGGCGTGCGCAACGGGCCGATCCGCGCATGCACAGATTCGCCCGTCGCGGCCACCATTTTGTTTTGGTTTTTTTATTTTTTTTATTTTTTTTTTAATTTTTCTTGTGCACGCGCACCCAGGTCGGGGGCGCGGCGCGCATGGGTGGGGCAAGTGGGGTCTCAACCTGAGAAAGGTTGAGAACCACTTGTTTACAGAGTCAGCATATTGCCCCCAACAACTGGATCCTCATTTTACCAACCTTGGAAGGATGGAAGTCTGAGTCAACCTTGAGTTGGTCATAATAGAACTCTTGGCAGTGGGCAGAATTAGTTTGCAATACTGCATTCCTCAAATAAACCTCAAATAGATATTTTGGCTCATAACCTTTGTACTTCCATTTAATTACTCTTGAATTCTAAATCCACTGATGATTCAATACAGTCTTACAGATTATCTTTTATAAGATATATATATTATTGAAAATGGATGAATCCTAAATCATTCCTTCTTCTGGGAGATATAAATGCTATAACAGATATCTTAAACCAACTTCTTAGCCGTAAATATGTTAATATAATCTGTCTGGCAAGACAGTAAATTATCTTCTTGGCCTTTTTACCAGTCAACATCATGAACTATAAATAGTTTTGATTCATAATTGAAAAGCCTCTACGGTATAACTGTGACTCTTTAACATTGATTGAAAATAAATGAATGCCACACTCCAAAGACACTTATAAATAATTTTAAGAAATAACAGATCAATGTCTTGTGGGCATCTCTCATGCTATAGAGCAGCGGTTCTCAACCTGTGGGTCAGGCCCGGCGGGTGGCTTACCTCACTTGGGCTGGGCCAGCTGGTGGCCCAGCCCGTGGTCGCCCTGTGCCGTCGCTGCTGTGGCCGCCCAGGAGTGCCTGGGCCTGCCTGCTGCCGCCCCAAATGGGTGGCAGCGAAGGCAAGGCTAGCGGGGCAGCGGTAGGTGCAGGGAGGGTTTTTGGCATGTGTGGGGCCCGGCGGGTGTCTACCTACCTTGGGCTGGGCCAGCTGGTGGCCCAGCCCGTGGTCGTCCTTCACAGTTGCCGCCGCAACTGCCCAGGAGCACCTGAGCAACTGGGCCTGCCTGCCGCTGCTCTGAATGGGCGGCGGCCTACGCCTCAGCTGGCGCAGGGGGTAGCATCGCGCATGCACGGGGTAGCACTGTGCATGCGTGGGGTAGCACCGCGCATGCGCAATGCAGGTCGTCACGCCGCGCACGCGCGATGCAGGTCGTCGTGCCACGCATACACGATGCAGGTCATTGTGCCACGCATGCGCGATACAGGACGTCGCGCCGCGCATGCGCAATGCAGGTCATCGCGCCGCGCATGCGTGATGCAGGTCGTCGCGCTGCGCATGCATGATGCAGGTCATCATGCCACGCATGCACGATGCAGGCCGTTGCACCGCGCATGCGCGATGCAGGTTGTCGCGTCGCGCATGCGCGATGCAGGCCATCGCGTCACGCATGCGCTATGCAAGCCGTCGCGCCGCGCATGCATGATGCAGGCCGGGGTCGCGGCGCGCATGTGCGGTGCAGGCCAGGGTCGCGCCGCGCATGTGTGGTGCGGGCCGGGGTCACGCCACGCATGCGCGGCGCAGGTCAGGGTCGCAACCTGAAAAAGGTTGAGAACCGCTGCTATAGAGCAACTTGAGAAACAGATTAATTAAATATAGCAAGAGTTCATAAAATAGTATGTGAATTAGGTATATACTATAAGAAGATAAAGATACTTAGAGCAAAGAGTATAACCTTGGAAATTCCAGATGCGTTTCTACAGCCCAGGTATTATTATTTAAATGTAATAGCCTGACAAAATTGAGGAAGTGAATATTTACATTTAAATTCATAGAAAAGATTTTTCTTATTCCAAGTAATATATATAATAATAGAGGGAGAACGATTTGATGATTCAAAAGCATTGACATGGAAGGTTAATTGGCAAAGGAAGAAAGGCTGAAGAAAATAAGGGTTTTGATTTATCAGAGGACATTTCATATTACTAATTAGAGGATTGAATATGGTGGAAAATAGATAATTTTTTAGAAAATAAAGTAACATTATAATTGAATAGGTAAGATGTGTAACAAGACTAATACACTTTGGTATAAAAAGGGAGAAGTTGAGATAAGGAAAAGTTTGGTCACCTAATATAAAATATTTGGAAATCAGTTGAAAATAAGAAATCTGTTTGCCCAATATGAGATAATAGATATTACCAGAAAAAGAGAGGGAGTATTTGAGCTTTTAAAAATTAGACCTAAACGAAAAAAAATATGTATATTACTGATTTATTGGTTAACCCAGACAATACATATAATGGTTTTGATCTATTAGAGCAGGGGTGTGAAACTGCTGGCCCATGGGCCAAATGCATCACGAAGAAACTGTGCCCACCCCATTGCCAGCAATGGGGGAAAAGCTCTGATACGTCGTGCGATGTCACGTGACATCGTGAGTTTGACGTGTCTGTATTAGAGGGTATACTGTATTATTAATTAGATGGTTTAATATGGTGGAAAATAGATAACTTTTAGAAAACAGAATAAGACTATATTCAAATAGATAATATGTGTATTTAGAATATTAGATTTTGTTATGAAAAGGGAAAAAGGAAGAAGATGAGATAAGGGAAACTTTGGTTACCTAAAGCTTGGAAAATATAAATATCAAATGTTAATTTGAATATTGACGGGAAATTAAAGCTTGGGAAGAAAGCAATAACTGGACATGGATTGTATATAAGGATTGAATGCAAATATGATTAAGATATGTATAAGCTAAAATTATTGATAAATGTAACAAAGATGTTTTTACTTAGTTGATAACAATAAGAACTATATTAGCCTAATATGTGTTGTGGGTGTCTCTAGACCAGCTTGGGAAATGTCAGAGGATGAGGAGGAGCAACCAGGCCCCTCTGGGTGCTTTCCCCTCCCGGCAGCAGAGACAGACAGGGAGGAGATTTGCATGCAGTCTGGGTCAGACTCTCAAAGCGGAGAGTCAGACTTGGAACAGGAAAATATATGGCTTGATCCGAGATTCCGAAGGTTTGATAGGCGGAGGCTTCAGTTACGTGGAAAAAGGAAGCCATGTGGGAAGTGACGTATCGGAAACTATATTAGAAGGTGAACGAGGGACTAATTCTTTGTCACGAGCAACGTTAATATCAAGGAGTAGCCTGATACCTTGAGGAGTTCGTTTGAACTCAGTTTTCTGGTGTTTTTGGAATGTACGGAAGATTAATGAGGTCTTGAACAACCTGAGAGATAAAGAGTAAGTTATTGGAAGGGGGGAGAGCATGTTTAAGTTGAATGTAAATAAATCAGATTTGGCCGTTACGCAAACAAAATGCCAGCAGCTTGCTTTGAAGTGAATCTCTTGAAATGTGTTAAATAAAACTCTTAAAGAAATATTCCTGTGGACTTTACTAAGCTGAGAAGGGCCAGATACAACAGATTGCTCGTGACCAAAAGAAAATTAGTCCGAGCTTTCAGTACTGCGCAAGTCCAGTGACGTCATGGAGCAGCTTCTAGCTGATAATCCTGCTCTGTATCAACTAGTTCAAGGTCTCCAGCTACAAATCGGCAATTTGCAGCAGCAGATTCAGCAAGCTGCAGTAGCCCCAGCCGCAGCTCCAGCCCCCCCTCCCAGAAGAAGCAGGTGTTATTTAGCATTGCCTGATAAGTTTACTGGAGAGCGTAGTAAATTTCCAGCTTTTTTAAACCAATGCAGAACATTCATTGCTTCAACTCCAGCAGATTTCCAGCTTGATGAGACTAAAGTGGCTTTTATTTTAAGTTTGCTCTCTGGTCCAGCTGCTGATTGGTCCTCTCCTCTGATAGACGGACAAGATCCTGTCCTGCGCAATTATGCAGGATTCTGCCAGCTGATGGAAAGAGAATTTGCTGACCCTCTTCGTAGACAAAATGCCACCAGGCGGATACGAGAGCTACGTCAAGGATCACGCTGCGTAGCGGAATATATATCAGATTTTCGCCGCCTAGCTCAAGAAATTAATTGGAATGAAGAGGCTCTCATGGAAATCTTTCAAGATGGCCTGTCTTCCCAGATCCTGAATGAATTTAGACATACTGTAATGCCCACGACCCTGGATGCCTTATATCAACATTGTTTGACTATTGAGGCGCAAACGCAAGCCACGGATGCCCGCCTGGTCAAACAGATGATTCCAGTCACCGGAAGTGCCAAGCCAGTTCCTGCACCACGCAGAGGATTCCAGACCCTACCTATCACTCCACCTATCCCGGCACCCAGACGTATTTTCCAACCACTGCCGGCTTACACTGAGAGGCGTCCTGTACCCATGGCCAGAGATGAGCCCATGGATCTGGGTGCAGCCAGATCTCGATTGACCGAGGCTGAGAAGGCAAGACGGAGAGCTGAGGGATTGTGCCTGTACTATGGAGAGATGGGTCACTTCGTCATGGCCTGCCCCCAGAAACGACGTGGTACGGCAGGTCCTACTCCTGTTCCAGCTCGGCCTCCCACTCAGCAGTTTCAAGCCACCTTGCCGGGAAACGACCAGAGCCCGGCCTAATGGAAACGTTGGGTCGGGCAGGCGCCAAACCCAGTTCCAGTTCCGCAGACGAAGACCCCGGTCCTCTGAGACATTTGATCCTAGCAACCAATATATTTCTGGGAAACCATGCCCAGGGCATTCCGGCACACGCCTTGTTGGATTCTGGAGCCACCACTAATTTCATGGATGAAGCTTTCGCTCATCAGCATGCCATACCTTTGTGCTCCGTTAAGCCGCCTATGTTGGTTGAGACAATCGATGGTCATGAGTTGTTGTCTGGACCGATCAAGTTTATGACCCAGCCCATACGCCTGGTCATAGGACAACATGAAGAAGCCATCCAATTATATGTTACCAAGGGACTTCATTTCCCCTTAGTTCTCGGCTTAGCCTGGTTGAGAACCCATGATCCTTGTGTGGTGTGGTCCCAGAACTTTGTTTCATTTCCCAGTTTGCAATGCGTAGACCACGTACGCCAATTTTGTGCAGCCCAGCTACCATCCCACCCTGACATCACCTTGCCGGCCAACCTAGCGGACTTTGCAGATATATTCAGTGAGAAAGAGTCAGACCAATTGCCTCCGCATAGACCATATGACTGTGCCATTGATTTGCTGCCGAATGCCAAGCTTCCAGGGGGACGCCTTTACTCCATGTCAGAACCCGAGTTGGCTGCATTAAAAGACTTTGTGGATAAAAACTTGGCCAGGGGTTTCATTCGTCCCTCTTCCTCGCCTCTGTCAGCTCCTGTGTTATTCGTGAAGAAGAAAACCGGAGATTTATGCCTATGCTGTGACTATCGCAAGCTCAATGCCATCACGGTACGTAACTGCTACCCTCTGCCTTTGATTCCTGATCTCATGGACCGTCTCCGATCAGCGGCCATCTTCATCAAGATAGATCTACGGGGTGCTTACAACCTGGTTCGCATCCGAGAGGGGGACGAGTGGAAGACTGCGTTTGGGACCAGGTATGGTCATTTTGAGTATACAGTCATGCCCTTTGGACTCACCAATGCTCCGGCCGTCTTTCAACATTTCATGAATGACATCTTCTGGGATTTATTAGATCAATTCGTGGTGGTTTACCTCGATGACATCCTGATCTACTCCCCGTCACGAGCAACTCATCTCCAGCATCTCCGGCAAGTTCTGCAATGCTTGAGAGAGCATCACCTTTACGCCAAGTTAGAGAAATGTCAATTCTATCAAACAACCATTGAGTTTCTGGGACATGTGATTTCTCCACAAGGCATCGCCATTGATCCTGGCAAGGTTGAGGCCTTGCAAACCTGGCAACCACCGTGTAAAGCAAAAGATGTCCAAAGACTTTTGGGATTTGCGAACTATTACCGGACATTCATTCCGAGATTTTCTACCTTGACTGTGCCCCTTACTCGACTGTTACAGAAAGGCATTAAGTTCCAGTGGGGTGATGCCGAGCAACAGGCATTTCAGACCCTCAAAAAGGCTTTTGTTCAGGAACCCATTCTCAAGTATCCAGATCCTTGTCATCCCTTTGTAGTGGAGGCCGACGCCTCAGATGTTGCTGTAGGGGCCGTGCTTCTTCAAACACGCCAAGATGGCGGCCCCCTGTTCCCGTGTGCTTATTACTCCAGGAAATTGAGCCCCTCCGAACGCCATTATACCATTTGGGAGAAGGAGCTATTGGCTATCAAAACTGCTTTTGAGACCTGGAGACACCACCTGGAAGGAGCCCGCTACCAAGTTGAAGTTCGGACTGACCATAAAAACTTGGAATTTCTGCAATCTGCCAGGAAATTGAATCAACGTCAGATCCATTGGTCTTTGTTCTTCGCTCGATTCAACTTCAAAGTCACCTACATTCCGAAAGAGTACAACAAAAGAGCAGATGCCTTGTCCCGTAAACCAGAGTATCTACAGATCAAGGACCCCTTGCCGCTTCGAACCATTCTGCCTGTCGAATCGATCGCAGCCGTGCACGATCCGGTAGATCTACGACAACAGATTCGGGAAGCGCAACAACTAGATGACTTTGTGACACAGAGGAAGCAAGAGGTGGGTCCCGGCTCACCTTGGACCTTGTCCGAGGGTCTATTACGCTTCCGTGACCTGTTATATGTTCCAGCAGGCCCACTCCGTGGTCTCATTCTGACTCAATGCCATGATAACCCTGCGGCGGGTCATTTTGGTCTCTTTAAGACTCTCCACTTAGTGTCTCGGACTTTTTGGTGGCCCAGACTTCGCCATGATGTTTATTCTTATGTGAATTCCTGTGTACGGTGCCGTCAGGCAAAACATGCCACAGGAGCCCCTCCGGGATTGTTACAGCCGTTGCCCACGCCGGAGAGACCCTGGGTGGCTATTTCCATGGACTTCTTGACTTGTCTCCCTGTTTCTGCCGGCTACACCGTTGTCTTTGTAGTGGTAGACATGTTGACCAAGATGGCACATTTCATTCCTTGCCGAAGAATACCAACAGCCAAGGTCACTGCTCAGCTGTTCATTCAACATATCTTTCGGCTACACGGTTTACCTGACAAAATAGTGTCCGACCGAGGGACCCAGTTCACCTCAGCGTTCTGGAGAGAACTCATGTCTGCGCTTCAAGTCCAAGTTAATCTAGCCTCCACGCATCACCCAGAGACTGATGGGGGTACAGAGAAAGTGATTGGCATCCTGGAGCAGTATTTGCGTTGTTTCATCAACGACCAACAGAACGATTGGTCCAAATATCTCTCCGTGGCTGAATTCGCTTTCAACAACTCTCAGCACACTTCCACTCAGACCACTCCGTTTTTTGCCAACTACGGCTATCATCCCAGATTTTTCCCACTCACGCTCCTTGATTCTCCAGTTCCAGTTGCAGAGGACTATTTATCCGAGCTCCAGTCAGTCCAAGAGATGGTTAAGCAGCACTTGACTAAGGCCAAGGAAGACTACAAGAGGGTTGCATACCGCTCTCGTCGCGACACGCCGCCGTTAGCTGTTGGAGATCGGGTTTGGCTCTCCACCAAGTATTTGTTTCCAGGGAGAATTCACCGCAAGCTTGACCAACGTTTCCTGGGTCCTTTTCCTGTGGAGACGGTCATCAATCCGGTGACCTATCGTTTGACTTTGCCTAGGTCTCTTCGTGTACATCCCGTGTTTCATCGCTCCTTGCTTGTTCCTGTCTCCCCTGCTTCTCCGCTTCGACCTCCTGATCCGGGCCCGACAACTCGCCGTGCTCAAGTTCCTGTTTCCCGGTTGGAGGTGTCCGGCATCCGAGATTCCCGATGGCTCAACGACCGCTTCCAATATTTGGTTGATTGGACAGGGGGTGGGCCTGACGCTTGCTGTTGGGTCGATGCTCATGCTATTGAGGCTCCTGGGTTAATTTGGGATTTTCATGCTGCGTTTCCCTACAAATCACATCCCCTGCGACGGACCCGAGGGACGGGGCCTGCGGGGGGGGATAGTGTTGTGGGTGTCTCTAGACCAGCTTGGGAAATGTCAGAGGATGAGGAGGAGCAACCAGGCCCCTCTGGGTGCTTTCCCCTCCCGGCAGCAGAGACAGACAGGGAGGAGATTTGCATGCAGTCTGGGTCAGACTCTCAAAGCGGAGAGTCAGACTTGGAACAGGAAAATATATGGCTTGATCCAAGATTCCAAAGGTTTGATAGGCGGAGGCTTCAGTTACATGGAAAAAGGAAGCCATGGGGGAAGTGACGTATCGGAAACTATATTAGAAGGTGAACGAGGGACTAATTCTTTGTCACGAGCAACGTTAATATCAAGGAGTAGCCTGATACCTTGAGGAGTTCGTTTGAACTCAGTTTTCTGGTGTTTTTGGAATGTACGGAAGATTAATGAGGTCTTGAACAACCTGAGAGATAAAGAGTGAGTTATTGGAAGGGGGGAGAGCATGTTTAAGTTGAATGTAAATAAATCAGATTTGGCCATTACGCAAACAAAATGCCAGCAGCTTGCTTTGAAGTGAATCTCTTGAAATGTGTTAAATAAAACTCTTAAAGAAATATTCCTGTGGACTTTACTAAGCTGAGAAGGGCCAGATACAACAATATGAGATAGTAGATATTAAGGGAAAAAGAGAGGAAATATCTGATGTTGTAACCTGAGATTTATACTAAAGATTTATTTATTTATTTATTTATTTATTTATTTATTTATTTATTTATTTATTTATTCGGATTTGTATGCCGCTCCTCTCCGAAGACTTGGAGCGGTATGTATGTATGTTATTGAACTATTCATTAACCCAGTCACCATGTTGCTTTTTAAATACTTAATTGTAAAATTAGAAAACTAATAAAATATTATAAAAATAAATAAATAAATTCATAGAAAAGTTTGTAATATTTGATTGGGCTTCACAACAATCCTACAGAAATCTGTCTCAATCAGACTAGGTGGGATTCATTTCCAACTCTGCAATTAGGATATTTTTAGCTGGGAGCTAATGTCTGTACCTATGGGAATCATTCATGCCTTAATACAAATTATCTATTTATGAATATATATATTCAAATTTCTTTTTTGTTGACAAAGAGTTAAATGGGAGACTACAATAGCTATTTCAAGCTTATTTTGCTCTCATCATCTAACCATACCCTCTATGGAATTAAAACCTGGGCAGCCTGCATGCTAGGCAGTTGTATTAACCTCCAGGCCACCAGCGACTTGAGCCTGCTTAATGCCTCTAGTTTGAGCTGTAAGGCAAAAGTGATTATAAATAGAACTGCATTATAGCCAAGGTGCATCAATATACCAAGGTGCATCAATCAGACTGGACAAAAACTGTTTAACTGTTTAATACACAAGCTAAAGCTAAGCTTTCATCGGCCAACACTGCCAACATCATCAGAGCATAATACAAGATTACTGGGAGTCCTTTTTATACTGCCAGATGGCTCTGCGCCCGGCTTCTCGATCTAGTCATTGGTCCGTCCGTTTTCTCTACTTGGTTTATTCTTAAAGGGCACGCATCTCTTACTGTGTTGGTATTTCCCAAGGTTGCTATTTTCCTTTTCTTGGGCTCAATCACTTTCTTTCTGCTAATACACGCGCGCACAACCCCGCCAAGGAAGATCAGAGGGACCCCGGAATAGAACCAAAAAAGGGGATAAATGTAAATGAGCGAAAGCAACTGGCGTATGCTAGCAGAAAGAAAGGACTCATTTCAATCCACATCTTAAGAAAGCAGAACTACAATTTGATGTTTTAAAATGTCCCTAAGAAGCGCCCCCACCCCACAGTTCTTCCGGGCAATTCAAACCGGCAGATTTTTAGGTGTCAACTCAGGGAGAGATAACATTAGTTCGGCTCCATTGGCATGATCATTCAACATGCAACTTTGAGCTATGCACCTATTGCAGTCATTCTTGGATCAGGAGACTATTCTCTGCCATTCATGTCCTGGTCATCTCTTGGATGGATTCCTGTAATGAGTTGTACAGGAACTGTCTTTGAAAAACATCTGGAAACTAAAGCTGGTGCAAAATGTAGTGCAGGAGTAATGTGCATACCAAAATTAGTACATGTTAAACCTCTGCTCTGTGAACTTGATTGGTTGTCAGTTTGCTTCCATGCTCAATTTAAAGTGCTAGTTGTGACTTATAAAGATCTGCAAGACATGGAACTGGATTATTTGAGGGACCATCTCTCTCCAGTTATAGTTATCCATCCCATCAGACCTGGCAAATGGGTTATGTTATGGGTCCCATCTATCAAGAGTTTCATCTGACAGGAATCAGGACCTGCCATGGCACCCATCTTCTGGAACATCCTCTTCTCTGAGGTTATATTGGCCCCAATCTGTTGGCCTTTAGGAAGTTCCTGAAGATATGGCTGTGCCAGCAGGCCCAGGGATTCCTTAGAGATGGGGGGCCTGCAAGGTGGTTGTACTGTTTGTGAATTGTTAGTTGGCACTCTCCTGCATTTTTTTAATGCCTTAGGTTAATCAGTTTTCGTCGCTTAACTTTATATCAGTGTGATATTTTGCTGTAAGCTGCCTACAATCACATATGTGAGGAGGAGGAGGAAGGGGGAGGGGGAGGGGAGGAGGAGGAGGAGGAGGAGGAGGAGAAGAAGAAGAAGAAGAAGAAGAAGAAGAAGAAGAAGAAGAAGAAGAAGAAGAAGAAGAAGAAGAAGAAGAAGAAGAAGAAGAAGAAGAAGAAGAAGAAGAAGAAGAAGAAGAAGAAGAAGAAGAAGAAGAAGAAGAAGAAGAAGAAGAAGAAGAAGAAGAAGAAGAAGAAGAAGAAGAAGAAGAAGAAGAAGAAGAAGAAGAAGAAGAAGAAGAAGAAGAAGAAGAAGAAGAAGAAGAAGAAGAAGAAGAAGAAGAAGAAGAAGAAGAAGAAGAAGAAGAAGAAGAAGAAGAAGAAGAAGAAGAAGTCCTTTACCTCCATTAGGCCTACTTAGGACAGCAGCAGCATTTGTTTAGTACTTTCCAGTGTTCAGCGTGCTTTATATCCTCTTACCCTTTAGTGGTAACCTGGCATCCTTACATACAGTACATCATCTATTTTTTCAGTTAAAAAGTGTACAGTATTCACATTACGAAATATTTACCAGATATTTGATGCTGACTTTTAATTTACAGATGGCTATCCACAAGAGGAAATGGTTTACAGATGGAGAAAAAACTCAGTAGAAGCTGCAGATCAGAAATCTTGGAGACTGTATCAGTTTGACTTCATGGGACTCAGAAATACTTCTGACATTGTGCAAACATCAGCAGGTAATAAATAAGAATTTCCTGTTTTGGAGCTTGAAAGATTCACTGCATCCATTTTTCTGTCTAGTATATATTGTGGTCACAATAAAAAAATATACACACCTGCATGAATGATAGGAGGCAAGAGGAGAAAGCCAACCCCTTAATTCTTGTGATAATTTTGAATCAATTTAAAGAAGATCAATTCATAAATATTACAGAGCTATAGCTTCTCATGGGACATATTACTAAAAATGGGTTACAAAAAGGTGGTGGATAATTTAAAACAATGTATGTCAAATATAGATATGCAACTAATTTTTTTTCAGTTCTTCTTACATATGTGTTTTTGAGTAGTGTTCTCATCATTTTAGACCAGCAAGTTATCTAAATCAGATAACTATTCCCAAAACTAAAAAAGAATTAACCTTAGCTTGCTTTAGTGCTCTGTGAAGAATGTAGTTGAAGGAATATCAATCGATCTATCAATCTATCGATCTGTCATCTATCATCTGTCCTCTGTCTATCATCATTAGCTATATCTATCTATCTATCTATCTATCTATCTATCTATCTATCTATCTATCTATCTATCTATCTATCTATCTATCTATCTATCTACCCATCTTAAATAAAATCCCCTATTTTTTCAGACTGATCTTGTGATGAAGAGATGGTGGAACACTTACTGCAATATATATATTACTTTACTGATTATTCTATAAAGATGCACAGTTCATTTTATGACCCCTTTATTCACTGAATTTCCAGATCACCCAATAAATTCTTTAATACAACCATAGACCAGCATATAAATTTATTTTCTGTACAATTGTTGTTAACTGTACAATTGTTGTTAACTGACCAATATCATTCATTCTTTGAATGTGACCAAATTTTGTATTGTCTAAAACTTATTTCCATTAATTGTATTGACAAGGACATGACTGTTTATTATTATTTTTACCAAAAAAAATTCTATAATATTTTGGTTTAGTTTATTCATTATATCTTAACTTTTATGTTCTTCTAAATGCAATACTGAACATTGATTCTAATAAAGGGCTAATAAAGGACTGACTAAAAAAACAAGTTTAGATAATCCTTGCCTTGTACATTGAACAGGTGATGACCAATTCAATGTAATACAAAAATCATTATATATTACTGTTGCAAATGCATGATAAGTAGTAGTTGTATATCCTAATATTCTTGGTTTCATAAACTTAAAGTTACCATTCAGAGGGTACACCTTTTCATGGCAATAAAGTGCCCAAATGAATCCACTGCCTGACATGCCAATTACAGAAAACTTCTCTCCTACACATGCATATCTATATGGAGACAATGAGGGAAGACCCTTGAAAGATCCCAAGCAAAAACTTTCAAAGACTCAGTGCCTCACTGCTTCAAGCACCAGGTTCAGAAAAATGCTTGATTTCTTCACAGGCGTTTTGCCTGCTCTAATATGAACCAGTGAATAGAGAGATCTCTTTTCTTTCCTTCATAATAATACATTTACAATACAGGTGTCACCTAAATAAATAAAAAGTAGAGATATTTCTCCAAATTATAATGATTCATTAGCAGTGACTCTTAACTCAGTGTTTTATAAATTAATGGACAATTGACAAACAACTCACCTTGGTAACTAAGTGAATGTTCATTTGCAGGAACAGTACATTTTTGGCAATCAGATCTGAGTGTAGCCAGCTTTAAGTGAAGTGTACCATCATCCAGTGGTACATAGCTTTGGGGTATGTGGTCCTCTCTGAGCTTGGTGGTCTTCTTGCAGAGGTTTCATTACCAAACTAGATAACACCAAGGACAATTCAACTGAGCTACAAATATTTTTTTCTATCAGTATACAATATAGCTTACTGGTGTTGTAGCAACATCTTGGATTAGATAGATATTGGTCTAACCTATTAAGATGATTCGGTGATGCTCTTATGGCAGCCCTGACCTTCTATTAAATAAAATGAGAGTTAGGATTTTAATATATGTTCTATTGCTATTTGAGAACATATCTGCATTAAAGCAATTTACTGTGTTATTTTTGAATATTGCAATGAATATCCCAGTTTATTAGTAATCTGCAGTCTTTGACAGATGTATTCTCAGGTCAGATATGGATTTCAATCTTATAAAAATCTGCCACTGTCACAAAGAAATCCAAGTCTAAAACAAGTTGATTGGATTTTTTATTTCTGTCCATATGTCTTTTCACTTGTCTTCCATTCTTTAAACTTAATTGCTTAATAATACATATTAATTGTAGGTATTTTTCAGATTTTGTCATTTATTCTTGATGTCATTTTTCATTCATATGTCATATCATTTTTAAGATGTAGTCAAAGGAAACTGCAGGTAGCAAGATCACTGATAGTTGATTATTGTTGAACAGCCCAGAGTGTATTGTATTAGCTGAACTGGTTAAATAAGACATTTCCCTTATTATTTAATCTTTTCTACAGGGTTTGGTAGGATGTGTTTTTCCTCCCCTCCAAAACATTTTAAAGACTTGGAAAATTGCCAAGGTAATTAATGCTTCTCCCCCCCCATTGCCCTTATCAACAGACTTTAATTTAAACTTAATGGAACTCATTTTAGTTCTAGCACAAACTATTGTCCAGTATGATAGCAAATGCAGAAGTATGCATGGGGATCTATGGATTATTAACCACTCTAGAAATTAAGATTTGTTATTTTTGCTCAGGGAAGGGGTTCCATTCTTACTAATGGTTACACCTGGTGAAGAGATAGTGCTATCCTGATACCAACATAATATCTGTATATTTTAAATAAAATCAGGTTTGGAAGGTAAAAGAGAAAAGAAAAATGCCTCACTTTTCAGATTGCTATGCAGGGATCCTTGTGTAACCTTGTAATACGGGGACAGGCTATAATGCTCCATCCATATCTCTCTGCTTTGATAACTTAAGGAAAGGTGAGCTACATAAACCTTTCTAAAAGCCATTAAGACAAGATAATGCTACATATTGACTACTCCAAATAGATGTACTCCTGTTTCATAACCCATTTTTTTCTTTTCTGATTGCTACATAGAGTTACAAATCTCCTTTATCTTCTACATCCATTTGAAATACCCTAAGGTGCATGAATGATCTTAGAAATTTTTGGAGTCCTAAACAAGAAGACCATTAAGAGCCCATATGGAAGACAGATTCTATAAAGCTTTTCCTCTTTTGGAGCACATGATATTAAGAAAGTTAACTAAAGCACCTCACTGATTGTCTGTTTTTGATACTGTTGTTCCTTTTCCTGGGGAGATCTGGGTTTTCTGAAGGGGGAAAATGTTGAGGGCTTACTTACTAAAAATAGTCTATATCTAAGATTACTGTGTATGGAGCCCTAGTGGTACAGTGGTTATAATGCAGATTGCTGGCAAACTCTGCCCACAGGCTAGAGCTCGATGCTGACAGAGCTCAAGGTTGACTCAGTCTTCGATCATTCCAAAATCAGTAAAATGAGGACCCAGATTGTTGGTGGCAATATGCTGACTTTGTAAACTGGGGCTCCAGTTCTATAAAGCACTAAGGGGCAGTATAGAAATCTAAGTGCTCTCTCTCTCTCTCTCTCTCTCTCGTTCTCTCTCTCTCTCTCTCTCTCTGTGTACATATGTATAAATCTCTCTTTGTAATGACCTTCAAAAAAGGGAAAAAAAGGATCCAGGAAACTACAGACCCATCAGCCTGATCTTAATACCTGGGAAGTTTCTGGAAAAGATAATCAAGCAATGAATCAGAAACACCTAGAGGCAAACAAAGTCATAACCAAAAGCCAACATGGGTTTGTCAAAAACAGATCATGCCAGACAAATCTTATTGCATTTTGTCCAGGTGACAAAATTTGTGGACCAGAGGAATACTGTGGATATAATTTTCTTGGACTTCAATAAGGCATTTGATAAAGTAGACCACAACCTACTACTTGATAAGATAGAAAAATGTGGGTTAGACAGCATCACCACCAGATGGATTCGTAGCTGGTTAACTGGCCATACTCAGCATGTGGTCCTCAATGGAACCGCATCTACATGAAGGGAAATGTGTAGTGGGGTGTCCCAGGGCTCTGTCCTGGGCCCAGCGCTCTTCAACATCTTCATCAAAGATTTGGATGAGGGAATAGATGGGGAACTCATCAAATTTGCAGACAACACCAGGAATAGCCAACATTCCAGAAGATAGGCTTAAGAAACAGAAGGATCTTGACAGACTTGAACATTGGGCACTATCTAATAAAATGAAATTCAGTGGTGAAAAAAGTAAGGTTCTACATTTAGGCAAGAAAAAACAAATGCACAGGTACAGTATAGGTGGTACCTTGCCGTGTTTCCCCGAAAGTAAGACAGTGTCTTACTTTCTTTTTATCCCCAAAACCCCCCCCCCACTACGTCTTACTTTCGGGGTACGGCTTATATTGGAAAATTGTCGAATTTTTGTTTTAAAAGTCTTCCGTGGAAGTCTTTAAAAGTCTTCCCGTTTAACCACCCAGTAAAGCGAGTACCACGTACCACGCGAGAGCAGCGGTGTCACTCCTCCTTCCGTCAACAGCATGAGAGGTCACGCAGGTGCCAGAAACGGGGCCCAATCCCTCGAGGCTGGAGCCGGCTTTGGAACACGCGCGCGGAGTCCGCCACAATCCCCTCTCGAATTACACCTCCAATTATACGGAGGTGGCCGCCGCCGCCTAAAATCCGCCCGCTCGGTTGTCGGTGAAATCCAGCTGGCCAGGCGCGGTGGGCATTCCCTTTCACCCTGCCAGGGAGGGGCGCAAAGAGCCTTGCGCTTTTCCTCTTTGGCCCTTGCTCTCTCCTGGAAGGCCTTGCCCCACTCTCCGCCCCCGGCGCTGGCGAAGGAGGGAAACCCCCCGACTCGTCTGGCGGAGCCGCCGCCGCCGCTGCCGCCGCAGGGGGACAAGGGGAGGCACACCGGGAACCTCTCCTTGGCGCAGGGAGCTTCCTTCTGGCTGGAGCAGCAAGAGACCAGGAAGAAAACCCACCCCTCCAGCTCGCTCACTCACTCACCCGCCACTTCGCTCGCGCTCCCTTTTCTGGCAACCAACCTCCCTTTCTTTTTTTTTCTTTTTTTTTCCAATTGCAAAGTTAACAGTGCATACGTATTTACATACAATTAACAAAGCATTCAACGGGCCTCAGTTTGCGCAGAAAAATAGGAGTGTCATTGCATGCGTGTTAGAACGTTTGGAAAGAGTTGCCTCGCTTGCCTCACCGCTTAGCCGAAAAGGCGCTGCAAGAGCGGAGCGGGGCGGGGTGGGGAGGGGAGCGCCGGCCGCCCCTGCAACACAGGCAAAGCTTCATGGCGGACGCCGCCCCCGCCTTCGGAGCGGAGGTGGGGCTGGGGGCTTCCCAGCCCTTCTTCCCTTCCAAGAACATCAGTTCTCCCTCTGGTTTTTCTGTTCGGAGCTGCCCGGCAGCGGCGCAAAGCTCTGAATTCCGCTCCCCCCGCCACGCTCCGCTCTTGCAGCGCCTTTTCGGCTAAGCGGCGGGGCAAACTCTTTCCAAACGCTCGCATCCGCATCTCGCCGCCGTCCCCGCGGACCAGTCCAGGCAGCAGAGCGCGCGGGACCGGCGCGGGTCTGGGGCGGCGCGCAGGCATGCTCTGGGCTGGCGGCGGCGGCGGCAGGGAAGGGAGGGGAGGGGAGGGGAGCGCCGGCCACTCTTGCAGCGCCTTTTCGGCTAAGTGGCGGGGCAAGCGAGGCAACTCTTTCCAAACGCTCGCATCGGCGCAATGTACCTGTGGCGATTCCCCGGCGGGCCCTGGGCTAATGGGGCTGGCGGCCACGTGAGCTCTTTGCTCCGGCCTTTTCGCGGGGCAGGAAACCGGGGTGAGCGCACTTTGGCGAGCGGCGCCCCGGAAGAAGGTCGGCCGAGGGAGTCGGGAAGGAGGCGGGGAAGAGACGCCGAGGGGGGCAGCTGGACCTCCCCGTGCAAGCCGAGCCCCGAGCCTCTCCAGTCGCGCGCCGGGCCAGCTCCCTCGGGCCAGCTCCCTCGGAAAGGCATCGTTGGGCTTCCGCTTCTCTGGGCGGAAAGCAACACGCATCCAACCCAAGCGAAAGCTTCGCGCTGGGTCCTCTTCCCAAAGAAGGCCGAGCTTTCCTTTTCCTTCTAATTCTTCTTCTTCTTCTTCTCCACGCCGCTTGTTAATAAAAATAAAAATAAGAAGGCCGGAGCAAAGAGCTCGCGTGGCCGCCAGCCCCGTTAGCCCAGGGCCCGCCGGGGAATCGCCACAGGTACATTGCGCCGATGCGAGCGTTTGGAAAGAGTTGCCTCGCTTGCCCCACCGCTTAGCCGAAAAGGCGCTGCAAGAGCGGAGCGTGGCGGGGGGTGCGGAATCCAGAGCTTTGCGCCACTCCCCTCCCCTCCCTTCCCCGCGCCGCCGCCGCCGCCGCTCACTCACTCACCCCGCCGCAGGGGGACGAGGGGAGGCGCACCGGGAACCTCTCCTTGACGCAGGGAGCTTCCTTCTGGCTGGGGCAGCAAGAGACCGGGAAGAAAACCCGCCCCTCCAGCTCGCTCACTCACTCACCCGCCGCTCCGCTCGCGGTCCCTTTTCTGGCGACCAACCTCCCTTTCTTTTTTTTTCTTTTTTCTTTTCCAATTGCAAAGTTAAAAGAAAGGGAGGTTGGTCACCGGAAAAGGGAGCGCGAGCGAAGCGGCGGGTGAGTGAGTGAGCGAGCTGGAGGGGCGGGTTTTCTTCCCGGTCTCTTGCTGTCCCAGCCAGAAGGAATCTCCCTGCGCCAAGGAGAGGTTCCCGGTGCGCCTCCCCTCGTCCCCCTGCGGCGGGGTGAGTGAGTGAGCGGCGGCGGTGGCGGGGCGGGGAAGGGAGGGGAGGGGAGCGGCGCAAAGCTCTGGATTCCGCTCCCCCCGCCACGCCAGCCCCATCGCCTCCACCGGCTCCTTCCCCCACAGCAGCGACGCCCACTACTTCGCCCCGCCGCTTCCCATCGCGCTGGGCCGAGAGGGCGGCGGGGCTGTGCGGAGCAAGCGAGGGAGCCTCCTTCCCTCCGAGCTTGGCGAGCCAGCCTCGCCCGCGGCGGCTGGGGCGGCGGCGGCGGCGGCTCTCCCTGCGCAGCCTGCTGGCCCGGCACGCGGCTGGAGAGGCTCGGGGCTCGGCTTGCGTGGGGAGGTCCGGCTGCCCCCCTCGGCGTCTCTTCCCCAGCCCCGCCGTTTCCACCGGGTGTGCGCATCCATCTTCCCTCCCCTCCGCCACCGTGTTTCCCCGAAAGTAAGATATACGTCTTACTTTCGGGGTACAGCCTACATTAGCCGACCCCCTGACCCCCCCCCGATACGTCTTACAATCAGGGGTGTCTTACTCTCGGGGAAACACGTAGTAACTGTGAGAGGGATCTCGGAGTCCTAGTGGACAATCACTTAAATATGAACCAGTAGTGTGCTGCAGATTCCAAAAAAGCCAACAGAGTGCTAGGATGCATTAACAGAGGGATAGAATCAAGATCACGTGAAGTGTTAATACCATTTACAATGCCTTGGTAAGGCCACACCTGGAATACTGCATCCAGTTTTGATCACCACAATGTTGAGACTCTAGAAAGTGTATAGAGAAGAGCAACAAAGATGATTAGGGGACTGGAGGCTAAAACATATAAAAAAGGTTTCTGGAATTGAGTATGTCTAGTTTAATGAAGCGAAGGACTAGGGGTGGCATGATAGCAGTGTTCCAATACCTCAAAGAAGAGGGGGTCAAGCTATTCTCCAAAGCACCTGTATGTAGGACAAGAAGCAATGGCTGGAAACTAATCAAAGAGAGAAGCAACCTAGAACTAAGGAGAAATTTCCTGACAGTTAGAACAATTAACCAGTGGAACAACCTACCTCCAGAAGCTGTGAATGCTCCAACACTGGAAGTTTTTAAGAAAAGACTGGACAGCCATTTTTCTGAAATGGTATAGGGTTTCCTACCTGAGCAGGGGGTTGAACTAGATGACCTCCAAGGTCCCTTCCTGTTATTATTATTGTTGTTGTTGTTGTTATTAATCATTGCACAGCCAGCCAGATGTTCAGACAGGGTTTGGTATTTTTGTCTATCTACCAAGTCCTTACCAAGGACCTGGGATAGGCAGATCTAGATGTTTGATGGTGTTATAGATATCGTCGCAGGATGGAAGCTGTTCCGAGTATAGCTGCCCTTTGCAATTGACTGATGGCAAATTTGTCAATGCCAATGGTGTTCAAGTGATGCTCCAGTTGTTTGGGATTGCACCCAAGGCATCTATTACTATTGGTACTACCCTCGCTTGTCTTTGCCACAGTCATTCTCTTTCTATTTGTAGGTCTTTATATTTTTTTCTTTCTTATCGACAGTTGTTAAGTCCGGGAGCAATTTAACTTCTTTATTTTGTATGACTTTCTTTATTTTATGGTCCCACCAATTCCTACTTGCAGGCAAATGATATTTCTTGCAGATTTTCCAATACACAATTGTTACTACTTTGTCATGCCCCTGCTTGTAGTCAGTTTGTGTGGTCTTCTTGCAGTAGCTTACTAGGTGGTCCATTGGTTCTTTATTATTATTGTTGTTGTTGTTAACATGTAAAGATTGCCAAATCCCTCAGGACTCTTGGTGTTTTACAGATGATTCATAACAAACAAAATACAAATAAAAGAATGTGACTAAAATGCCCACAAAATAATGAATAAATGAATAAAGTTAATTTATCCAAACCACAATGAGGTTCGGAGCCAAATACCCTCCTGAACAACACTGTTCTAAGCAGCCGCTGGAAGGCAGCTAGGGTGGAAGATATCAGAAATAATTCCAAAGAATCAGAGCAACCAATGAAAAGCAGCACTTCTCCTATGTGGGAGGCTGCTAATTGCTTTTTTTCCTGAATAGATTGAACTTGCTGGGCTGATTCCAAGAGAGAAGGTGTGCTGGTCAGAATAAATAGCTATTTTAGGAATTAAGAACTGTCCCCTTAAGGGATAGCCTTTTGGGTAATGTAGTTTTAAGTTACCTGGTCATATCTGTGTTTCGTATTGGCCACTGGGAGGGACTTCTGATTGGCTACCAGAGATTAGTGGGGGTTTTATGAATGCCAGCCACGAGAACTGTTTGCTCCTTTAACATGGAAGAGACTACCTCTTTTCATCTATGTGTTGGGGTCAGATTATGAAATGTGCTTCAGAAGAATCTCTCCAGTAACTGTGAGTTAATGTTTAGAGAATGCCTGATGAATTAAAGTAATCTGCATGAAACCCTTTCCGTGGAGTTTATCTGCTGGTATCAAGCAACAGCACCCCCATCTTTGCTTGAAACAGAACAGAAGGTGGCTCTGCAAATAAGTAGGTGCCAAGTCACATAGCGCTTTATAGCATGGGTATCAAGCTCACCATGTGATGTGATGTATTGCGACTCTTTTTGTGTTGCCAGCAATGGGGTGGGCACGACTTCGGTATGATGAAACCGGCCCATGGGCCAGCAGTTTGACACCCTTGCTTTATAGGTTAGTATCAGCATTTCAAATTGCACTCATGAGACTTTCCCACCACTGGCTCACAAAATGAATCTGGGGAAAATTTATTTTATGGACAGCCTCTACCGCTGTTCTAACAGAAGCCTTGAAAAGGTTTCTCAAGGAGAACCTCAAGCTGCAAACTTCTTATTTCAGATTGTGCTGACAAAAGTATTTACTTATATATTCACCAAGGGCATTTATGTCTCCTAGTTTGCAATATGATTAATAAAATTGTCATGTTCCAACTAGCTTGAGCTGCAATTTTAGACAAATTTACCTAGAAAAAGCATTCCGTTTGGTGAGATCTTATTTTTGAATACAGTATCAATAATTTTTATTCATTGTTCAAACAAGCAGCTTCACTCAAAGCAATATGATAGAAGAAAAAAGATGCTTTACTAGTGTGTGCATAAGCATATATTATTATGTAATTTTTTAAAATGAACATCTGTGCTGGCTTTTCACTTCAAATCCTAAATTGTATGTTGAAGATATTTTTATGAATATTAATAGGTCTTATCTGTTTATAGAATGTTATTGACATTTTTCAAAGCCCCACTGGCTCCCACTGAGTCTTAATGGTGCATGCTTGTCGTATGAATAAACATAATTGGATAAATGCTCTGGAGACTAAGCTTTTTATCTGGACACAATTTGAAGAACACCGGGACTACCATGCTTCAGTGACATTAAGATCTTCAAAAATATCCCTCTGAAGACCCTGAAAACAAAGGATTAAAAAACAAAATGGATTTAATTAAACATAAACTATGTATAGAGGATTCAGAAAAGTTAGCACAAAAATTACAGACAGCTAAGCAAAATAACTTTGAACACATGAATAAACTGGGAAGATGGCTAGCGTATAAACTAAGAAGGCAGAAAGAGAAGCAACGGATTATTAATTTGGAAGACGAGAAAGGAGAGATTCAGGGGGAGGAGACTATAAAAAAGGGAATCGCCCAAAGATACTATGAAAAATTATATAAGAGAAATGAGGGGGAAAATGCAGAAAGGATAATAGAATACTTAAAGAAGGCAGACATACCGAAGATTCTGGAGGAAATAAAATCTATGTTAAATGAGGAAATAAGAATGGCTGAAATAATCAGGGCTATAAATAAACAAAAGATCAATAAGGCGACTGGCCCAGATGGAATACCAGCGGAACTATATAAAGAACAACAAAGTGCATTCAATCAATACCTACTAGAAGTTTTCAATGCTGTATTAACCAATGCTAAAATACCTAAATCTTGGTCAGAGGCAAATATAATATTGATTCCAAAAGAAGCGGAAAAAACACGGATACAAAATTAGAGACCTATATCATTATTGAATTCTGACTATAAAATTTTTGCCTCAATAATGGCAGAGAGATTCAAAAAGTACCTAATTGATTTCATACATTTGGATCAAAATGGGTTTTTTACCAAACAGACAGACTAAGTGGAATATAAGAACAATCTTAGACATTCTTGAATTTTATGAATCACATAGTGATCGTCAAGTGGCACTTCTGTTCCTTGATACGCAGAAGGCTTTTGACAATGTCAATTGGCAATTTATGATCCAACAACTAAAATTAATGGATGTTGGGGGAAAAATTTTAAACATGATAACCGCAATATATTCCGAACAAAAGGCCCAGATCATAATAAATGGAGAGGCCACTGATAAATTCAACATATAGAAAGGTACAAGACAAGGATGTCCTCTTTCGCCATTGTTATTTATATATACATTAGAAATTCTTGCTAGAGTAGTAAGACAAGAAGAGCATATTAAAGGACTTAAGATTAAGAAAGAAACATACAAACTTCAAGCTTATGCAGACGACTTAGCATTTATATTAGAAGACCCAGAACAATCAGGGCAGAAACTATTCAAAATATTGGAAGAGTATGGGGATCTGGCAGGTTTGAAAATAAATAGAAACAAAACAAAGATTATAACAAAAAACATGACTAACATACAAAAAGAAAATCTTGAGGCAAAATTAGGCATACAAGTAGTTTCCAAATTAAAATATCTAGGGATAGTTATTTCAGCACACTGTTCATCAATTAAAGAAGGCAATTATGGCAAATTGATAAAGAATATAAAAGTAGATTTAGACCGTTGGAAAAATTTGCATCTTTCATTACTTGGGAGAATTGCTGCAGTGAAAATGCACATCTTACCTAAAATGATATTCCTGTTTCAGAATATCCCAATTCAATTAGACAATAATTTTTTCAAGGAGCTGAATAAATTAACCTTAGAATTTGTGTGGTCCAGTAAGAAGGCAAGAATAAAATTAAAGGCATTATAGGATGCCAAAGAAAGGGGAGGTTTAGGTTTCCCAGATTGGGAGCTATATTACCAAGCAGCGGCCCTAACATGGATTAGAGACTGGATAACCTTAGAAAATAAAAGATGTTTACATTTAGAGGGTTATGATCTCCAGCAGGGTTGGCATGCTCATATATGGATGGGGCGAAGTAGAAACCACAAATATTTTTTAAGACATAAGGTTTGGCAAGAATTAATAAAAAGCTGGAATATAGTTAAATCTCAATATTACACAAAGATTCCGGCTTTGCTATTGCCATTAGAGGCAGTCACATATCCCAATTTGTATAGGAAAGATAAGGCTATTATATACAAAGACATTCTGACAGAAGAAGGTTATTTAAAACAAAAACAAGAGCTAAAACAACAAGGAATAGCTATGAAGTGGTGGTCTTATCTTCAGATACAAGCAAGATACATGAAGGTTAAGCAAGAATGGGGTATTAATAGACAAGATACAGGGTTAGATAAAATACTGCTAGGCCCGGAGAAAAAACAAATAAAGAATATTTATAAACACCTGTTGGAACATAAACTATATGAGGAGCAGGTTAAAGAAACAATGGTGAAGTGGGCAATAGATCTAGGATATAATATAAATATGGATCAATGGCAGCAAGTATGGGAGCGAAATAACAAAATCACATTGGCGACATCATATAAAGAAAACTTGTATAAGATGGTTTACAGATGGCATCTCCCTCCAGCCAGATTAGCCAAAATGTATAAAGGATATTCTATGTGTTGGAAATGTAAAAAAGAAAAGGGTACCTTTTTTCATATATGGTGGACATGTAGAGAAGCACAGGTGTATTGGCGGATGGTCTGGGAATGGGCAATAGAAATTACTAGGCAAAACATTCTATACAAACCTGAGGCATTACTATTAGGAATACTAGAGAAAAATGTAAACAAAGAGGACACATATTTAATTATTCATGTGGCTACGGCAGCAAGGATACTATTTGCTCAAAAGTGGAAAGCAATGGAAGCACCGAGTGAGGAAGAACTAATAAAGAAAATTATGTTTTGCGCAGAACTAGATAGGTTAACTAAAAGATTAAAAAACCAGGAAGACACAGAATTTTATTTGATATGGAATAAATTTTATAGATGGAGGGGAAAAAATGGAGGTCACAGATAAAGAGATAAGTTAAGATAGAGACCAGAAATGTATAGTTTGTATATAGATAAGTTATATGCAATTAATGTGCAATATGGACTGAGATGTCAGTCAAAGACGATTTACCATGTTCAATGTTTTTAATCCTTTTTTTCTCTTGTATTCAATAAAAACTTTTAAAAAAATATCCCTCTGATTAATCCAGATTAGTACTAGTTTATTGTTAATTTTAAATCCAAGTAAACAGTCTAGTGTGACCGTGAATGCTGGAAATATATACAGTTAGTCCTTGATGTATTACCACAATTGGGAGCAGAATTTCATTGCTAAGCAAAGCAGTGGCTAAATGAGTCACACCCTATTTTACAACCTTTTTTGTCATTGTTGTCAAGCAAATCACTGCAGTTGTTACTTGAATCCAGCTTCCCCCATTGATCTTGCTTGTGGGAAGCCAACTGGAAAGGTTGCAAATTGTGATCACATGATCCCAGGCTGCTGCAATCATCAAAAATACATGCCAGTTGCCAAACACTTGACTTTTAATCACATGACCATGGGGAGGCTGTAATGGTCATCAGTGCAAAGACCAGTTGTCATTTGTTTCAGTGACCATAACTTTTAATAATCATTAAAAAACTATTGTAAGTCAAGGACTACCTGTACTACAGGTGAAACTAAATATATGTCAGAATCCAATTATATTTCATCTCTAGTTATCGACTATGGAAAACCCGATTTCTGCCCTCTCTGGATTCTGTCATACAATGAAGGGAAGGGGGGTGAACAAAGGGGTTTTATGGCCCTCACTTCCTTCGGTACAACTTCAAAGGGACTGAATGTGAATACCACCAAAAGGACTAACCATAACAATGGGGCCATCAGCTTTCATCTACTCCTCTCTGAAGTCTCCCTTCCACCGGCAGTGAGGAAAAAGGGGGTGAAAATGTAACACCTGGAATTGTCATTGGAAAGATGGTGGGGTGGGGTGGGGCTGCTGGGGACCCCTTAAAACCTTGAACCATAGGTCTTGGGCCCCAGGTCCTGTCTAGAACGCCTGCAACCATTTTCTCTTAATAAAGGATGCCTGTTGAAAAAAATATTCAAAGAGTTCTGTCTTCTTAAGATGCAAAGTGGGGTGGGTCATTACATTAGACAGGACCTGCAGAATTAGTCCACCTGGAAGGGAGAACCTTGCCGAGGGACTTTGCAAAAATTACCATGTCAGATGACTGAGCAAGGAAGGGAGAAAACTCCCCGGAAAGGGAGCCGCTGCCCTGACTGAAACCCTGCCAGATGTCGGGGTCTGAGAGGTCAGATTCCTCAGGAGAAGAGGTGGTGGAGATACGGGACCACAAACCTTGGTGGTCAATGGGCGTTGGAAAGAAAGGCAAGTGGGAAAAGAAATCAAGAAAGTTGACCCTGAGATGGGGGGCCAACCAACCAGAATGGAAGCAGGAGATGGAGAAATCCCTGCATGCAAGTGAAGAGGAAGGGAGCTGGGCACCGTACTCAGGCTGGATCCTAGAGAAAGCTATCGACCTGATGAAGAGAACTCTCAGCTCCCTAGGAGAGGAGAATTCTGAGCCCTACGGCCACCCCAGCTCCTGGAACCACAAAGGGAGAGACACCGAGGGGGAAGTGGAACCTGCAGCCCCAGGGACATCTGCTGATCCAGTAGTCCCCACTCCCCGCCGACCCATAGATGGTGATCTGGATGGAAGACACTACCACTGACAACAAAGGCACCAATCCATTCAAAGACTCACGCTGCTGGACATGAGATTCAAGGGGGAGTTGACACACTTGGGGTTTTTCCTAACCCAAGTCCTCAGTTACATGGAGGAATATGGGCAGAACATCCCCAGTGACAAAGCCCGTATCCGGCCGCAGATTGGGTGGTGAACGTGCACAACTCCAATGCCCCAGAACTCAACAACTTCAACCGTTTCATGTCCTCTCTGAGAAGGCGATTTGAGGACCCCCTGACTGATCACAAAGCCCGTGAAAGGATAAAAATAAAGAGGCAAGGCAAACGCCCGGTAGCTGAATATACGCAAGAATTCCAGGCCATTGCCAACAAACTGAACTGGCCGGAAGACATCCTCCTTAACCATTTCAAAGATGGACTAAATTATAACCTATATGACGCTTGCCTGCCCCGAGGGGACTCACACCAACTTGATGAATGGTACGTCCTGGCAGAGGAAGCAGAGATCGACCTACTGAAGAGGCACCACTGAGGAAAACAATGGAGCCGCTCACCACCTGAGTTGACACGTGAACCAGTGAAACCATCGGGTACAGCCAAGAAGCAAATAGGGTGTTTCAAGTGCGGGAGAGAAGGGCATCGGGCTATAAAATGCTGCTCAAGAGCCCCCCCAGCACAACCCAGACAGATCACTGGCCACCAAATCCGAAAAGTCTCCAGTTAAGCCAAAAGAACCTGCCATGAGAATGATGGAGGCTGTGGAATCCCCCACCTCTGCTCATCAAAGGGAAAGAACTCCAGCCTACACTGCAGGGACAGTGGATGCCTCAGACGACAGCTCAGAGGGTGAACCCCTGGTAAGTGGACGCATCACACCCATCCTCAAGACAGTGACTATATTAATTCCCCCCATGCGCGAAGCCGTGAAGGTGAAAGCCTTAATAGACTCTGGCTGCATCCGCTGCCTCATTAGCCCGACGCTAGTGGGAAATCTGGGCATTCCATCAAGGAGACTGGAACAACCAATCTCATTTGGCCAGTTAGATGGGTCCATAGCGGGGGGGCTGTCAGCTACCCTAGCCACTTTACCAATACACCTCTCCCTGGTCAAACATAAGGAAGACATAACGTTTGTGGTGACCCCAGGAATGGAATGCCCAATGATCCTAGGGATGGAATGGTTAAAAATGGAACCCCTGGGTGAACTGGAGGACGGCAGAAATCAAATTCCCGAAGGGGGACCCTATGGACTTAAAATCCCAGGGGGGGCTACCAGAATCAAGAACAGAAAAAGCATCCATGGGAGAGGAAAAGGGACTACCAGAAATACCAGAGGAATGCAGAGACCTTGCTGAAGTTTTCAGTGAGGAGAGGATGGATGAGCTCCCCCCCACCAATCCACAGACTGTGCCATTGGATTCAAGCCTGGGGCAAAACTCCCGAAGCCCAGATTATACTCCATGAGCCCAAAGGAGAAGGAGGAAATGGAAAGATTCATAAAGAAAAACCTAGAAAGGGGGTTCATTGAGCCAGCCAAGCCTAAAGTGGCTGCCCCGGTCCTCTTTAGAGAGAAGAGGGACGGCTGTTTATGCTTGTGCATGGATTATAGGGTCCTGAATACAATCAGTGAAAGCAACCTATACCCTCTGCCCTCTCATGAAGGATGTTGTCACACCTCTCAAAAGGGAAATTTTTTTCTAAACTAGAGCTAAGGGAAGCTTACTATCGCGTGAGAATTAAGGAAGGGGATGAATGGAAGACCGCATTTAACTGCCCCATGGGGTGCTACCAATTCAAAGTCTTGACATTTGGATTACAAGGGGCCCCCACAGTATTTATGCAATTAATCAATGATGTTCTAAGGGAGCACCTATTTAAGGGGGTCCTGGTTTACTTGGACAACATTCTTATCTTCACCAAATCAAAAGAGGAACATGTCAACCTAGTCAGAGCAGTTTTAAAAAAACTGTGAGTCACCCATCTATATGCCAAACTCTCAAAATGCGAATTCTGCCAGGACAGGATAGACTACCTAGGTTATCGCATATCCTCACAGGGCATTGAAATGGACCCAGAGAAGGTCAGAGCAATATTAGAATGGGCACCACCAATTCATCCCCTCATTTGCCCAGATAGTCCTGCCCCTCACGAACTTACTAAAAATGAAGGGAACATCCTCAGTAAAACCTAGCCAGCCACTAACATGGACAATGGAGTGCCAAGCAGAATTTGAGAGATTAAAGAGACTTTTCTCTGCCGAACCAGTACTGAGGTACCCAGACAAGGATAATGTCTGGATGCATCCTTTCTGCAATGAAGGGTAGCATCATTACTTATGTTCATATCAAATATCATGCTTCCTTTTGTATCATTAAGCATCAGTAGATCTGTAAGGATATGTCCAGGCCCAGAGCACAGTCTTATTTATGAATTCTGTGACAAACCCTCTGATGATCTAGTTGTGGAGAGAGGGGTCCTGATTTGCAATCTGTTGTATTTGAAGTGGAGAATTTAGCTGGAATGGGCCAACAGCTTTCAGCCTCCCTAAGGGGTTTACAGTATTCCCCACTTCCAATTTACACATATTAAATCATGGCATTCTATTAAAAAAATATCAGCTGCAGCCAAATTTGGAAAGTTGTGGCTTTGTAATAGAAAACAACATACTTCTACCTCATTGCAAGCACATAAGATTAATTACTGAGGTCCAGCTGGATGTCTGGCTCTAAAACCTTGCAGTCTTGCCTTGTCAGGGTTAATATTTTTTTCTATCCCAATAAATATTTTATTTCAGGCATCAACATACTGGACAGAAAGGTGGTAAAACCTTTTGCTAAAAAATTAATCTGATTTAAAAAGAATTCTCTTCATTGAAACCCTTACTCATAGGTTTCTTCTCCTTGGAGAAACTGACTTGAAAATAAGATATCATTCCTCTCAAATGTGCTTCCTTCACTTTCTTGTGGCTTGGGGCATTTCCCTTTGCATTAGGCATAGCATGGAGGCTCTAGCATCTGAACTGGCACATTTTTTTTGTTAAATGCATATGAGTCCCCCTCCCCTCCTGGCATCATCCAGATATGCTGGGATTACCATCCCATGTTGGCTGGGAATCCTAGGTCTTGCAGGCTCATCAATATGGAGGACATCAGATGGGGAGAAAATAGAACCAAACTAAATATATCTCTTTCTTTTGTTTCATTTATTAATATGGGTTTTACAAAAGAAATTTGGGCAGGGATTATATTCAGTATAATTGTTTAAGAAATTTCAAGTGCCATAAGACTTCCAGTCCTTTCCCCCCCCCAGTGAATTAGCTAATTACAACAGCAGACAAAGAACAGCAACTATTGAAAATCAACAACTACAGTTGAATAGCAATTCCAAGGTAGGATATACAGCAGCACCCAGGATCTGATTTTTTTATGATAACTAAAACAATACGAATTGTCTCTGCAGGACTGAGATGCCCTCAACAAGATAATTCTCAGTTCCTGTTCCTCCATTCACTCTCCTAGCTGTTTCTTCACCAATGATCTATTCCAGTGATGGTGAACCTTTTAGATACGAAATGCCCAAACTGCAACCCAAACCCACTTATCTATTGTCGGGTGCTGGGTTGGTGTGGCCCATTGGGTGGGTGTGGCTGTGGTGGTCACAGAATACTGGGTGGGTGTGGTCAGGGTGGGCGTGGCCACTCGATGTTGCTCATTGGGAGAGATGCCTGTGGGGGCCAGGCAGGGTTGGGGGAGATTCAGGGGATCTCTGGCGGGTGGGACGATGGGCAGGAGGCTCGTCCTGTAGGTTGAGGCAAGGTGAAGCAGGAGCCGGGGCGGCAGCTGCCAGACACGATCGGCCCCTGCACACAGTGAGCGTATGGGGGCCAACTGTGTCCGTCAGCAGCCATAGCCTGCCGGCCCCTTGACCGGCACACTCTGAGGCTATGCAGCCCAATGCGAATACCAGGCCAGACCTCCAGCAGCAGGTGGAGTAGGGGAGGGGGAATTCTGTATACTGGTTCCTTACCTCCACCTGGCTTGTTCCGCAGCCTTATGGCAGCAGCATTGGGCACGATGCGCGAGGCGGCAATTGGCCGGTTTTGGCACAATGTGGCTGTTTGCTGCTGGCCGTGGCCATTTGCCGCTTCATCCATCACACCCAATGCTGCTGCCATGAGGCCGCAGAACAAGCCAGGCAAATGCAAGGAACTGGTATACCAATTTCTTACTGCCACCCAGCTTGTTCTGTGGCCTCATGGCAGTGGCATTGGGCAGGAGGCAGCAAATGGCCAGTTTCAGCACAACGCGGCTGTTTGCCACCTCACGTATTGCACCCAATGCTACAGCAATATGGCTCGGCTGAAAGCGGTCATGGAACATGTGGGGCATGTTTCCCCCTCACCTGCCCATTCAGCCACAGCTTTGGTGGCTCTGTAGGCAGAACTGTGAAGTTCTCTTCTCTGACAGAGCCACCAAAGCAGCAGGTGGATTGCCGGGGGTTCAAGGAGGGAGGGTGCTGAAGTGGGTGGTTGGGGCATTGGCAAGAGGAATGCAGGAATGCAGTTGAGTGGAAAGTGGTCTCAGAGCAAGTGGGACAGGTAAGGAAAGAAATCCTTGCTCCCCCCAGAAATTGCCTTTCTTTCCTTATCTGACTCCCAGCCCCATGCTGTTTTTCCTTCGCGATCCACCACTGCCGCTTGCAAGGAGAAAGGAAATTTTTTTGGGGGAGAAAAATGGTCAATCAATCAATTCCAAGTTCTTTGTTTTCTGCGTTGTTAATTCTTTGCTTGTAATCAAGATTTGGGTTTGTATATTTAAGCTAGAACATTGTTCCTTTATATTGCTTCTTATTTTATCACAAGCTGGAAGAATAGTTTCGTGTATTGATTTCAACATTGAAAATATTTTTTCCTGATCTTCATCCATATTTTCTTGATAATATGTTAAGTTGAAGATTTTAGAATCAAATGTTAAAAATAGTTTTTTTTGTCTTTTGTAGCTGGGTATGGGATCATCTATTTCATGTTTTATAGGTGGTCTTTATAATAGAGATTGTTTATCAAGTAAGAGTTTATAATCCAAGGTGTTCCATCATCTCGTGTAATAATATATGCTTCTCATGCAGGGAAATAGGAAAGCAGTTCCCCAAGCATAGCTCTGATAGTCAGTAAAAGTTTATATTCATAGTTCAAGCAGGCCATCTTCCAAAACAGTATATCATCCCTGCCACACAGATAAGCTGCCCAGAAATCCCTTCTTTACAGCTGGATTTTTCAAAGTTAGTAGCTGTCAAGGCCAAACAATTTTTTCTGAAATTTTCTGGCTTCAAGCCAGGTTTCTTTTAGGCAATAATGAATTATAATACCATACTTCACCACAAGATGTCACCAATGCCATATTATAGCTTTTTAAGTCCAAAACTTATATGGTGGTTTTTCAAGTTTTTTTTTTAAAGAAAAGTCTCCAATAAGAAAAAAGAACACTTTTAGTCCCCAAGTTTCAAAAGAATATATATCCGATTAGATTAAAATTAATCTTATGGTTGCTCTGTTTCCCCTGGGTAGTTAGTTACCACTTTTCTTAGAGGGTGGGGTTAAAAATTCCCTTCCCTCTCTCCTCACTGCTTTGGGCAGCTTTTTCAGGAAACAAAACTTAGAATCTTAAAGAGAGGATCAGGTCTCACCCAGTTTCATCCGCATTGCTTGAAAGTTGCTTGGTGGTGCTTTTGACTTTGGCTGTCAGCAACTTTGTGACAGCCAAAGTCTGTTTAATATGGCTGGTCCTTCCTCCGCTGGTTTGGAGGGCTTCTCTGGATCAAACAAAAGAGGTGCTGCCCTCTGGCGGTCAAACGGGGGTCCCCTCCTTGCTCGTCCCTTCTTTCAACTTTCAACCCTTTCCAGCAGAGCAAATTCAAGCGCAAAAGATGGAGCCCCATCTTCCTGTATCCGCGGTGCCATGACATCAAGCCTAAAGTCAAAGGCGGTGATTTTTCATGCCCTGTGAAATGTTTTTTAAAATATATCTCCTGTTATGTCTGGCCTCTCATAACTCATTAATATCCACGTAAATATGTCGTTAAGAGGTTTATTTAATACATTTCAAAGGAATTCGTTTCAAAGCAAGCTGCTGGCATTATGTTGGCCTGAACGGCCAAATCAAATCTATTTACATTTAGATAAACATGCTCTTCTACTCCTACATCCCAATTAACTTACTTTGCTTCTTTATCACATTGTCCAAGAGCTCATTATCCTTCGGTAGGTTTTCAAAACACCAGAATACTGAGTTCCAAAGCACTGCCAAAGTTTTCAGCCCACTCTTTGATCAACGTTGCTCGTGACAAAGGCGTAGTCTTTCTTTTCCCTTCTAATATAGTGTCCGATACGTCACTTCCCCAATTACTTCCTTTTTCCAGTTAACTGACACCTTCGCTTATCAAACCTTCGGAACCTCGGATTAATCCATTTATCTTCTTGTTCTAAATCTGACTCATCATTTTGAGAATCTGATTCAGAATGCATACAAATCTCTTCATTATCTCTCTCAGCTGCCGGGAGGGGAAACCACCCAGAGGGGCCTGGCTGCTGATCCTCAGCTGCCGGGAGGGGAAACCACCCAGAGGGGCCTGGCTGCTGATCCTCGGCTGCCGGGAGGGAAACACATTCAGAGGAACCTGGCTGCTGATCCTCATCCTCTGATACTTCCCAAGCTGGTCCAGGGACACTCACAACACTATCCCCCCCCGCAGGCCCCTCCCCCCGGGGCCGTCGCAGGGGATGTGGTTTGTAGGGAAACGCAGAATGAAAATCCCAAATTAACCGAGGAGCCTCAATATCACGAGCATCGACCCAACAGCCAGCGGCTGGCCCACCCCCGGTCCAATCAACCAAATATTGGAAGCGGTCGTTGAGCCATCGGGAATCTCGGATGCCGGACACCTCCAACCGGGAAACAGGAACGTGAGCACGGCGAGCTGTCGGGCCCGGATCAGGAGGTCGAAGCGGAGAATCAGGGTTGACAGGAACAAGCAAGGAGCGATGAAACACGGGATGTACACGAAGAGACCTAGGCAAAGTCAAACGATAGGTCACCGGATTGATGACTGTCTCCACAGGGAAAGGACCTAGGAAACGTTGATCAAGCTTGCGGTGAATTCTCCCTGGAAACAAGTACTTGGTGGAGAGCCAAACCCGATCTCCAACAGCTAACGGCGGCGTGTCACGACGCGAGCGGTCTGCAACCCGCTTGTAGTCTTCCTTGGCCTTAGTCAAGTGCTGCTTAACCATGTGGTGGACTGACTGGAGCTCGGTTAAATAGTCCTCTGCAACTGGAACTGGAGAATCGAGGAGCGTGAGCGGGAAAAATCTGGGATGATAGCCGTAGTTGGCAAAAAACGGGGTGGTCTGAGTGGAAGTATGCTGAGAGTTGTTGAAAGCGAATTCGGCCACGGAGAGATATTTGGACCAATCGTTCTGTTGGTCGTTGATGAAACAACGCAAATACTGCTCCAGGATGCCAATCACTTTCTCTGTACCCCCATCAGTCTCTGGGTGATGCGTGGAGGCTAGATTAACTTGGACTTGAAGCGCAGACATGAGTTCTCTCCAGAACTCCGAGGTGAACTGGGTTCCTCGGTCGGACACTATTTTGTCAGGCAAACCGTGTAGCCGGAAGATATGTTGAATGAACAGCTGAGCAGTGACCTTGGCTGTCGGTATTCTTCGGCAAGGAATGAAATGTGCCATTTTGGTCAGCATGTCCACCACTACAAAGACAACGGTGTAGCCGGCAGAAACAGGTAGACAAGTCAAGAAGTCCATGGAAATAGCTCCCCAGGGTCTCTCCGGCGTGGGTAAAGGCTGTAATAATCCCGGAGGGGCTCCTGTGGCATGTTTTGCCTGACGGCACCGTACACAGGAATTTACATAGGATTGCACATCATGGCGAAGTCTGGGCCACCAAAAAGTCCGAGACACTAAGTGAAGAGTCTTAAAGAAACCAAAATGACCTGCCGCAGGGTTATCATGGCATTGAGTCAGGATGAGACCTCGGAGTGGGCCTGCTGGAACATATAACAGGTTGCGGAAGCGTAATAGTCCCTCGGACAAGGTCCAAGGTGAGTCGGGACCCACCTCTTGTCTCTTTCGTATTGCAAAGTCATCTAGTTGTTGCGCTTCCCGAATCTGTCGTCGTAGATCTACTGGATCATGCACGGCTGCGATCGATTCGAGAGGCAGAATGGTTCGAAGCGGTAAGGGATCCTTGATCTGTAGATACTCAGGTTTACGGGACAGGGCATCTGCTCTTTTGTTGTACCCTTTCGGAATGTAGGTGACTTTAAAGTTGAATCGAGCGAAGAACAAAGACCAACGGATTTGACGTTGATTCAATTTCCTGGCAGATTGCAAAAATTCCAAGTTTTTATGGTCAGTCCGAACTTCAACTTGGTAGCGGGCTCCTTCCAGGTGGTGTCTCCAGGTCTCAAAAGCAGTCTTGATGGCCAATAGTTCTTTTTCCCAAATGGTATAATGGCGTTCGGAGGGAGTCAGTTTCCTGGAGTAATAAGCACACGGGAACAGGGGGCCGCCATCTTGGCGTGTTTGAAGTAGCACGGCCCCTACTGCAACATCTGAGGCGTCAGCCTCCACTACAAAGGGACGACAAGGATCTGGATACTTGAGAATGGGTTCCTGAACAAAAGCCTTTTTGAGGGTCTGAAACGCCTGTTGCTCGGCATCGCCCCACTGGAACTTAACGCCTTTCCGTAACAGTCGAGTAAGGGGCGCAGTCAAGGCAGAAAATCTTGGAATAAATATCCTGTAATAGTTCGCAAATCCCAAAAGTCTTTGGACATCTTTTGCTTTACATGGTGGTTGCCAGGTTTGCAAGGCCTCAACCTTGCCAGGGTCCATGGCGATGCCTTGTGGAGAAATCACATGTCCCAGAAACTCAATTGTGGTTTGATAGAATTGACATTTCTCTAACTTGGCGTAAAGGTGATGCTCTCTCAAGCGTTGCAAAACTCGCCGGAGATGTTGAAGATGGGTGGCTCGTGACGGGGAATAAATTAGGATGTCATCGAGGTAAACCACCACAAATTGATCTAATAAATCCCGGAAGATGTCATTCATGAAATGTTGAAAGACGGCCGGAGCATTGGTGAGTCCAAAGGGCATAACGGTATACTCAAAATGACCATACCTGGTTCCAAACGCGGTCTTCCACTCGTCCCCCTCTCGAATGCGAACCAGGTTGTAAGCACCCCTTAAATCTATCTTGGTGAAGATGGTCGCTGATCGGAGACGGTCCATGAGATCAGGAATCAAAGGCAGAGGGTACCGGTTGCGCACCGTGATGGCATTGAGCTTGCGATAGTCACAGCATAGGCGTAAATCTCCGGTTTTCTTCTTCACGAATAACACAGGAGCTGACAAAGGCGAGGAAGAGGGACGAATGAAACCCCTGGCCAGGTTTTTGTCCACAAAGTCTTTCAATGCGGCCAACTCGGGTTCTGACATGGAGTAAAGGCGTCCCCTTGGAAGCTTGGCATTTGGTAGTAAATCAATGGTACAGTCATATGGTCTATGCGGAGGCAATTGGTCTGCCTCTTTCTCATTGAATATATCTGCAAAGTCCGCTAGATCGGCCGGCAAGGTGATGTCAGGGTGGGATGGTAGCTGGGCTGCACAAACTTGGCGTACGTGGTCTACGCATTGCAAACTGGGAAATGAAACAAAGTTCTGGGACCACACTACACAAGGATCATGGGTTCTCAACCAGGCTAGGCCGAGAACTAAGGGAAAATGAAGTCCCTTGGTAACATAGAATTGGATGGCTTCTTCATGTTGTCCTATGACCAGGCGTATGGGCTGGGTCATAAACTTGATCGGTCCAGACAACAACTCACGACCATCGATTGTCTCAACCAGCATAGGCGGCTTCACGGAGCACAAAGGTATGGCATGCTGACGAGCGAAAGCTTCATTCATAAAATTGGTGGTGGCTCCAGAATCCAACAAGGCGTGGGCCGGAATGCCCTGGGCATGATTTCCCAGAAGTATATTGGTTGCTAGGATCAGATGTCTCGGAGGACCGGGGTCGTTGTCTGCGGAACTGGAACTGGGTTTGGCGCCTGCCCGACCCAATGTTTCCATTAGGCCGGGCTCTGGCCGTTTCCCGGCAAGGTGGCTTGAAACTGCTGAGTGGGAGGCCGAGCTGGAACAGGAGTAGGACCTGCCGTACCACGTCTTTTCTGGGGGCAGGCCATGACGAAGTGACCCATCTCTCCACAGTACAGGCACAAGCCCTCAGCTCTCCGTCTTGCCTTCTCAGCCTCGGTCAAACGAGATCTGGCTGCACCAAGATCCATGGGCTCATCTCTGGTCATGGGTGCAGGGCGCCTTTCAGTGTAAGCCGGCCCTGTTTGGAAAATACGTCTGGGTGCCGGGATAGGTGGAGCGATAGGTAGGGTCTGGAATCCTCTGCGTGGTGCAGGCACTGGCTTGGCACTTCCGGTGACTGGAAACATCTGTTTGACCAGGCGGGCATCCATGGCTTGCGTTTGCGCCTCAATAGCCAAACAATGTTGGTATAATGCATCCAGGGTCGCAGGTATTACAGTAGTTTTCAATCCATTCAAGATCTGAGAAGACAGGCCATCTTGAAAGATTTCCATGAGAGCCTCATTATTCCAATTAATTTCTTGAGCTAGGCGGCGAAAATCTGCTATATAGTCCGCTACGCAGCGCGATCCTTGACGTAGCTCTCGTATCCGCCGGGTGGCATTTTGTCTACGAAGGGGGTCAACAAATTCTCTTTCCATCAGCTGGCAAAATCCTGCATAATTGCGTAGGACAGGATCTTGTCCGTCTATCAGAGGAGACGACCAATCAGCAGCTGTCCCAGAGAGTAAACTTAAAATGAAAGCTACTTTCGTTTCATCAAGCTGGAAGTCGGCTGGAGTTGAGGCAATGAATGTTTTGCATTGGTTTAAAAAAGCTGGAAATTTACTACGCTCTCCAGTAAACTTATCAGGCAAGGCTAAATAACATCTGCTCTGTCTGGGAGGGGGGGCTGGAGCTGGGCCTGCTGCAGCTTGCTGAATCTGCTGTTGCAAATCTCCAATTTGTTGCTGGAGAGTTTGAACTAATAGATGCAGAGCCGGGTTATCAGCGAGGAGTTTCTCCATGACGTCACTGAAAGCTCGGACTAATTTTCGTCTTTACTGTTTTTGGGTCACGAGCAATCTGTTATGTCTGGCCTCTCATAACTCATTAATATCCACGTAAATATGTCGTTAAGAGGTTTATTTAATACATTTCAAAGGAATTCGTTTCAAAGCAAGCTGCTGGCATTATGTTGGCCTGAACGGCCAAATCAAATCTATTTACATTTAGATAAACATGCTCTTCTACTCCTACATCCCAATTAACTTACTTTGCTTCTTTATCACATTGTCCAAGAGCTCATTATCCTTCGGTAGGTTTTCAAAACACCAGAATACTGAGTTCCAAAGCACTGCCAAAGTTTTCAGCCCACTCTTTGATCAACGTTGCTCGTGACAAAGGCGTAGTCTTTCTTTTCCCTTCTAATATAGTGTCCGATACGTCACTTCCCCAATTACTTCCTTTTTCCAGTTAACTGACACCTTCGCTTATCAAACCTTCGGAACCTCGGATTAATCCATTTATCTTCTTGTTCTAAATCTGACTCATCATTTTGAGAATCTGATTCAGAATGCATACAAATCTCTTCATTATCTCTCTCAGCTGCCGGGAGGGGAAACCACCCAGAGGGGCCTGGCTGCTGATCCTCAGCTGCCGGGAGGGGAAACCACCCAGAGGGGCCTGGCTGCTGATCCTCGGCTGCCGGGAGGGAAACACATTCAGAGGAACCTGGCTGCTGATCCTCATCCTCTGATACTTCCCAAGCTGGTCCAGGGACACTCACAACATCTCCTTGGCAATGCAATTATCCAAAGAAATGGGGTTAAAAGACAGTTATTGTTTAGCAAATGAGCTTAGCAGCTAATGATCCATTAAGAGAAAATGTAAATGGTATTTCAGTACAGTGTAGTATTAGAGCACAGTATCACAATGTGATAAAGTTTCAATGTGATAATAGTTTCTGAGCCTTACAAGATTTTTGGCTTGTGTGAAGAATCCTTTCCTAACATTGTCCCATGGAACTTTGCCTTTGTTTTTAATGTAATCTACCATCCATATTTTCAAGAGAAGCAGAAATCTATTCAACTGCTTATGCTATTATTTTTATATGCTTGTCTTGGTCATAGTGAAATATTTTTGTAGGTAATATCTATTGAGAATGCCTTTAACCTGTGGTGGCGAACCTATGGCATGTGTGCCAAAGGCAGCACGCGGAGTCATCTCTGTCAGCACACGTACCATTGCCAATGATAGAGGGATGCTGGGCCAAGATGATCCCCTCCCCCTCTCCACGCATGTGGAGTCTGGAAATAAGCAAGAGATCTGGGCGGGGTGAAGCTATAAAAGGAGCAACTTTGGGCAGAAGCAGCATTTGGTGCAGACAGCGAGCGAGCATGAACTGACAGTGGTAAGTTTCAGCAGCCGGCCATGCAGGGAAGGAGAGGACGAGGGGCGACCTGGTGTCTGAAGCTATCTTGGCTGGCCATTGGCCTCAGCAGGCCCCAACGAGGCAGCGTATATTCACCGGCTGCCCAGCCTCATGGGGCAGTGGCAATGGTGGTGGCAATGGCGGTGGCAGCGATGGCAGTGAAGAAAGGCACATAGCAGGGGGGGCTGCCTGGTGTCTGACACTGCCTCGGCCTCGTGGGGCGATGGCAGCAGTGATTGCAGCATCAGTGATGGCAAAGAAAGGCGTGGGGGGAGGGCAGCCTGCCAGGTTTTTAAGCTGCCTCGGTCTCATGGGGTGATGGCAGCAGTGATGGTGATGGCGAAGAAAGGCATGGGGGGGCTGTGCATGGGATAGAGAAGCAACACAGCGGTGCTAGCATGGTGGTAGACCAGTTGCTTCCCTCCCCCTGCCAGACAGCTGCTGAAGCCACGCAGGGTAAGGTTGCCAGGCCTGCCCCCACCCAGATGCCCTCGCCTCCCCTAAGCATTTTTTATTAACCTGCCTTTCAGCTGCATTCCATTTCTCCGTTCGCTTCTCAGCCTTCGCTGCATGTTTGTAGAACTATCGGTAAAAAAAAAAGTTTCATTAGACTTTCTAACTTCTCAAGAGATCTTGCGAGAAGTTAGAAAGTCTGATGGAACTTTTTTTTTAACTGATAGTCCCACAAACACTTGACTTTTCTTAATGCAGTCATTCAGGCCATGCTTTTCTTCTATCTATAGAAGTCCTCTACTCCCTTCAGTTCTTGGCAATACAACTGATCAATATCACTTTCTGGGTGCAAAGAATGGTACATTTTCATTAGTCTTCAGATCCAAGTTATCAAGTTTCAATGTGGGTCCAGTCAACTATTTGTGCTGTATATTGAATAACAGGGACTGCCCAGATATTAATTTCTTTAATTATGTTTTCACTATTTAGCTTTGATTCTGCTGATTCCAAAATTTTTTGAAACAATTCTCAATACAGCAGGGGTGGCATTAAAGTTAAACTTTGTTATTTAAGCTTTGTTGTTTTGGGACCTGGACACTTTACTATTGCTGATGGAAGCATAAATTGTATTTTGTATGAGAGAATTTTGTGGGGGAAAAGTCAGAATCAAGCTAAAGTGCAAATCTTTATAGCAAGTCCATTATACAGCAGAGCAGTGGTCACAATGATGTAAGCAGTTATACAAAATAGATCCCAATGATGTTTCATTACCCCATCTATGAATATGACACTGTATTGACTTCATGACAAACAGCCAAACATTGAGAGATTCCAAGTTTCAGGAAAAACAGTAAAACTAGCCAATGCAGTTAATTAATTATTTGCATTAACTGCTAAATTTCCTGTTTAAAACAAAAACACTTTTTCTTTGCTAAAGATTCTTATATTTTGTGTGTTTCTATATTTTACATGTATTAATCAACAGTGGCTGGAAGTTATAATAAAGATTCCACAAGATTATTACCAACTCATTTCTTCTTCCTGAATATTTAAAACTGAATATCTGCCCTTGCCAAACAGAGATTATAGAGTTTAAATCAAAATATGTATGAATGCCTTAATTATATAAAAGCAAACAAAAAAACACCCTAAAACATGTTCCAAAGAACTCCTTTTGGTAGGCATCAATATTGTTGTTCTCATTTTTATATAAAAGAAAAACAACAACAACCCAAACCTCTACAGTAAACAGTACATTTAAATATTGATACAGTTATTTATATTACAAGTCAATCTTCAGTGACATAATTTTATAAATCCAGGCTTTCCAGAAGCTGATCTCTGGAGTTTCTATTTATTTGTACATTGGGGTATTCTGTAGTGACCTGATAATTTCAGAAGTTAGTGACATGGTATTTGGAAACATGGTGTTCCTTGCAGAATGCATTGAATTAATCAGTCGTACCATAGAAATCTTGATGGAACAACATCAAGAGTCAGAGGAAGTTAATTGTGCAACGTTCTATTTGATTTCCCATTTCAATTTAGTTGAACTAATGGAACATTTTTTTTTCTTAAATTGCCCCATCCTGTGTTGAAAAGATCAGTCAAGAGAGGCAGACCAGAAAGGAAAACAATATTGTCTACCATATTACTCTCACTTTTCTCAATAAAACAATATTTAAAAGGACTGGCTCTAATAGAAAGCATATTTCACGAATTCATCAGAAGTGAATCCCGTTGAGTGTGCAAGAGTTGACACTGCTAGCATAACATTTTTCCAATGTTCAATAGAGTATATATTTAGGATAATAAATTTAGACAACAAAAAAAGAAGAAAAAGGGTACAATTCATTCTTATGGGATACATGGCATAAAATATGCTACTTGCAGAGTTTCTATGTGATAATACTTGTCTAAAGAATTATAACCATAAAAAAACACTTATTACCAAAAAGATAGTAAGTCATTATGATCTATGGTACACTTCAAGGAAGATCAGGCTGTGAAAATGAAAGTGAACAAACTAATCATTACTGGTTGACAAGCCCTCCCCCACAAGCATCTTTTTTATCACTGCTTTGGTCCTTAGTTCTCTGTTCTTGGATGCCATCCTAAGACCATCTGTTATTTTGATTCCACCACAAGAACTACATCAATTCAAAAAGAAGTGTATGAAACTTAAACGTACACAACTTCCCTTATTTAAAGTACATTTTATACATTAAACTTTCCCTATGCTCTTGATTATCAATATTTCTGGTTAACCAGATACCTGATCTGAAGGTGTTTTAATCATAGAAGCTGTATTACATACACATAAATACACACAATAGTTTTGGCTATGTATTAATATACATATTAGTCATGTCTGAGTTCAGGGCATTGACTTTGCACAAACTATGAATTAAAAGTCTTGGTGTTAGCATGGATCAAACTTGCTATAGGGGGTTCATTTAGTTCTTCCATACTACCTTTCCAAAGCTCTTAACACGTATGGGACTGTGTATGTCTCCAATATCGGACCTTCTGCATCTGTTAGATTATAACTCCCAGCATAATCAACTGAAACATATCACTTTGGCTAATAGGATTCTTCTGAACATTAATTAATAGCTATTTAATATTTGTTGATATAGCTTTTTGCATGAGCAACCACAGAAAATGCTATTAGTTATGTGCTTGTGTCAGACAACTTCACTGTGGTTCTTATTTGCTGCCCATACTTATTTGTCTATATTTATTTCCATATACTAAATAAATAAATAAATCTATATTACTATATCCCTTCCATTCTAGAGAGATTGAATGAAGTTAAGTGCCTTGAATTTCTTTTTGTATTACTTTACTAACATTCAGTAGAGTCTATATTTAGGAGTGGATATTTGGACAGCAAAAAGAAATAAGGATGCAATTCATTTTTATAGGATACAATGCCTAGAATATGTTGCTTATAGAATTTCACTGTAGCAATCCTTGCCTAAAGAATTATAACCTTTAAAACAGCGGTTCTCAACCTGTGGATCGCGACCCCATTTGGGGTCGAACGACCATTTCACGGGGGTCACCAAACAACGCAGTCCGCAATTTTTTCCCCCTTTTCCTTAGCTGTGCTACTCCCTCTTATTCTATTGGCTTTTGAAAGCCAATAGAATAGACTCTCTTGAATAGAGTCTAATTCTATTGGCTTTCAAAAGCCAATATGAATTGTCCAGGCTGTCTCTGCCCTGCTGAGCCCGCCAAAAGTCCCAGTCTGCAAACAGTGCTGCAAGTTGTCTGCAGCGAAGCCGACCTGTTTGGAAGTTTCCACCCCTCCCTGCTGAGCAACTACTAAAAATGTAAGTAAAAGAGGGCCAGGGGTGGGAGGTGGGAGGCCGGTGGGCGCAGGGAGGGTTGCTGGTGTGCGTGGGGCCCGGTGGGTGCCTTACCTCTCTTGGGCTGGGCCAGCTGGTGGCCCAGCTTGTGGTCGCCCTGCACCGTGGCTGCCGTGGCTGCCCAGGAGCGCCTGGGCCTGCCTGCCGCCGCCCCGAATGGGCGGTGGCCAAGGTAAGGCTAGCGGGGCAGCAGCGGGCACAGGGAAGGTTGCTGGCACGCGTGGGGCCCGGCAGGTGCCTTACCTCCCTTGGCCTGGGCCAGCTGGTGGCCCAGCCAGTGGTCGCCCAGCGCCATCGCTGCCCCTTGCCAGCTATGCCTCGGCCAGCGCAGGGGGCGGCACCATGCATGTGCAGTGCTCCTGGGCAGGGAAATACAGGTAGTCCTTGACTTATGACCGGTTGGGGTTCGCAGCATTAAAAAGGTTGAGAACCACTGCTTTAAAAGTATTTATTTACAAGAAAGTCATTTTAGATTTTGTGTTTTTATTTTGTTCACCATCTACAGTTCCTTCTGGTAGATGGAATATGTTCTGTTTCGATCGCAAAGGCATGGAGACAAGGCAGGAGTAACAAACAGTATTGTCTTTATTCAATTCACCAACAGAACCAAAAACAAAATGGCGTGGATTCCTCTTATACCCCTTTGCAGGGACAGTATCAGCCAATAAATGCAAGGCATTTCTCCTGCCTTGCACATGAGCGCAAGGCAGGAGAAAGCCTGTCTGGCCCCGGGCATTCACATGGTCTGCCCGGTCCTTTCTGCAGCTTCCTGGACCTGCTGAGTGACTCAGCAGGCCCAGAACATAACACCCCTCCCCCCTTGGATAAAACAATAAGCAAATACTTATTATTTTAAATTGCTACAAACTGTTGCAGTTCTTCATCTGCTTTGTTCACAACAGTAATACTCAATATTTTTGTACTACTATAACTTCAACACTTTTTCTTTTGAAGTGTTCTACTTTATGTAGAACTATTAAGTTTCCTCCATACTTGACAGGAACCTCACATAGTCCCTTAAGTATTTGGGTGGACCCTTGGCCCGCTCTGACCTTCTTGTAGCAAGTGTGATTGCCTGATCTGCCAGCTCACCTGCCTAGACTCAGGCAACCTAGACTCAGGCAACCCTCCATGCTTCGTGGGGTGGAATTCCCCAAGTCCATTGGTGGGGTGGAATTCCCCAAATCCACAATGGACCCCTCTTGGGAACACTGTCCCGTGAGCCCAAGACCAGCAGATGGATTGGCCTGAAAAGCCGGTTGCGAGCAATGTCCCATGGACCCAGTGCCGGTGCCAGGGTCAGGAGTGCCTCCATGGCAAGACCCTCTACTGGCGCCTGGGAAATTCTGCTTTCGCGGAGAGATTGTGGTCCACAATCATAATTGGGGTCCTCCTCCCCCCCCTGAGACCAGAGCCAGTAGCGGAAGTGTGGCTGGGAAGCCTCCAGTGCAGTTGGTTGATGTGTTGATGGATCACCCAACCATCATCCAAGGCCACTTCGTATGACAGCGGCCCAGAGACCTTGCATACCACTGCTGTGACCCAGAGATGTCCAGGTCCATAATTCCTTGCCCAGACCAGATCGCCCACCTGAAGTTTTCTAGATGCCCACGGCTGTGACACCTGTGAAGACACCTGGTCTGGGTGCAACCTGTCCAGTTTTGTAATGAGTCTGCGACCCCAGCGGAGTTCAGCTGGGCTCTTGCCAGTAGCTGTGCACGGTGTGGTGTGGTGGCACAAAAGAAAGTCACCTAACCTGTGATGTCAACTGCCATGAGTGATCCTCTTTAAAGCATCTTTGGTTGTGCGCACCATACGCTCAGCTTGGCCGTTGGATGAAGGATGAAACAGTGCTGATGTAGCATGATGGATCATGTTGGCCTGTATAAAAGCCAGATACTCAGAAGTGAATTGGGGTCCGTTGTCAGAGACAAGGACATCTGGAAGCCCATGAGAGGCGAAGATCCCTCTCAACACCTGGATGGTCCTGACAATAGTAGTGGAGGAGACCGAAACGACCTCTAGCCACTTGGAATGGCTGTCCACGAGGAGAAGAAAGAATTGCCCCTGAAAGGACCCAGCGGAGTCGATATGAACCCTCGACCAAGGGGCATGTGTCACCTCCCACCTATGTACAGGAGCCTGAGGCATTTCAGGTCTCAACTGTTGGCAAACAGTGCACCTGTGGACCTGGGCCTCGATCTCTTTATTGAGCCCAGGCCACCAAAGGTGGCTGCGTGCAAGCCCCTTCATCCAGACTATTCCCAGATGTCCCTCATGCAGAGAGAGCAAGACTAGTCCTCAAAAAGGCTGGGATGACTAACCTCCTTACCCATAGGACACACCCCTTGAAGGTGGATAGCTCGTGCTTCCTCTTCCAGAAGCTCTGGAACTCTGTTCCTGGACAGGTGTCAAGCCATCCTGACAGCACCCATGTCAGCATGCATGTTAGTATGTGATCAGTGGCTATTTCTGCAGCCACGTCCCTAGCATTGAGGGGAGACTCAGGCAATTCCTGAATGGAAAGTATGTGGTGAGCTGGAGCAGGATCTGACTCCACTAGCTGTAGAGGTAATCTGTTGAGGCCATCTGCATGGCCCATTTCTTTGCCCGGTTTGTGAACCAGTGTGTAATCATATGCAGAAAGGAAAATTGACCATGTCAGCATTCTAGGAGAAATTATATGTGGAGTTTGCTTGTTGGTTGTAAACAACCCCAGCAGTGACTTATGGTCTGTAAAGACCGTGAAATGGCGGCCATATAAAAAGTCATGGAACTTTTTTATGCCAGCCACTATGGCCAAGGCTTCTCTATTTATCTGTGCGTAATTACGTTCCGCAGATGATAGGGTCCTAGAATAGTAGGCAATAGGGACTTGTGTTCCATCAACCTTCAAGTGACTTAACACAGCCCCAATCCCATAAGGGGATGCATCACAGGCTATGCACACAGGTAATTGCTCATTGAAATGTGCTAGAACCGCATTTAATGACAACAAGGCCTTGACCTCTGCTAAACTCTTTTTGTGGATTTTTGTCCACTGCCATGGAGCCTGTTTATCCAAGAGCCGGTGTAACGGCTCAGCCACTGCAGCCTTGTGAGGGAGGAATGAATGATAAAAGTTTAACAGTCCCAGAAAAGCCTGAAGTTCGCTTTTGGACTTGGGACTTGGGGCCTGCTGAATTGCTTTAAGCTTAGATTCAGCAGGATGGATGCCTTTAGCATCAATACGGAACTCCAGAAACTCTGTGGGGGTAACTCCAATTTTACATTTGTCTTGCTTTAGCTTCAGCCCCGCTTGGCAGAAACACAGCAAGACAGCTCTAAGCCTTTCAGCCAGATTTTCAGATGATTCCCCAGTGATGAGGACATCATCAAAGTACGGGCAAACGCCTGGAATATTGCGGAGCATTCGCTCCATCACACTCTGGAAGATGCCAGGGGCTACATTAACCCCAAACTGCAGCCTTTTAACTTTAAATGCTCCCCAGTGCATTACAATTGTTTGGGCCTCTGCCGTTGCCTCATCAACTGGTAATTGTTGATAGGCCTGAGCCAAGTCAAGTTTGGCAAAAATGCGACCTCCTTTGAGGGAGGCCAGAATGTGGCTCACCACTGGCACCGGGTACGAGTGCTCCTGCAATGCTTTGTTAAGTGTACACTTATAGTCCGTACAAATTCGGACTTCTCCATTGGCCTTCAGTGGCATGACTATGGGGGTTTCCCATGGACTGCTGCCCACAGGCTCTAAGATGCCCTGCTGGAGCAACTTGTCCAGTTCTGCATTAATCTTGTTCTTCAATGCAAAGGGCACCCCTTGGGGCTTAATCCTAATGGGTGTGACGGCTGGGTCTAAACGTAAAGCAATGGGAGGCCCCTTGTATAAGCCAAGCTCTGAACTGAACACATCAGCAAACTCCTTGAAAACCTCTGCAAGGCCTGTCATTTGCAAACTGCGAAGTCCAGTCACTTGAATCCCAAGGGCCTTGAACCAATCGAGTCCAATAAGGCTCATGCGATCATCTCCAACTACCACCACATCTAGCAACCCTTCAAAATTCCTATGCTGCACCTTGAGCGTGGCCTCCCCCTTCATACTGACTCAGGAATTCTGGAAGTCAGTAAGAATTAAATTCGATGGCCTGAGTTTAACTCGTAGGCCACTTCTACAACAGTTCAAAATGTTCTCGCTGCATCCTTTTCAGCTCAGCATAAGCAATGGATTCAAATGGTGCTGGGGCGACCAGATTCTCTGCAATATCGAAAGTCTCTTGCCCACAGACACATAGTAGCGTAGCAGCTTTAAGACCATCTTCTCGGATTTGGTTTACCCAAAAGTAGTGTCTACCCGGGCCATGTAAGAAGTCCAGCGTTCTGATGAGCTGTGTCAAATTCAGAGAGACGGCCTAGTTTCGACATCGTTACTGCCCGATAGCCTCATCAATGCCTCGTGCTACAAAGGTACAAAGGTTGAGAAGGGGTCCCTTTTGCTGAGCTCTCCAGCGTTCTTGTACTGGCAGGCAGAGCCGCACTCTCCGGATGCCGAACATCCCAGTGCTTCAGGCCTCTCTTGGTGAGTCAGCCTATCTTCTTTTTTGTTGTTTTCTTTGCAGCGATCCCACCCTTGTCACCAATGTTCTGTTTCGATCGCAAAGGCATGGAGACGAGGCAGGAGTAACAAACAGTATTGTCTTTATTCAATTCACCAACAGAACCAAAAACAAAATGGTGTGGATTCCTCTTATACTCCTTTGCAGGGACAGTATCAGCCAATCAATGCAAGGCATTTCTCCTGCCTTGCACATGCACACAAGGTGGGAGACAGCCTGTCTGGCCCCGGGCATTCACGTGGTCTGTCCGGGCCTTTCTGCAGCTTCCTGCACCTGCTGAGTGACTCAGCAGGCCCAGGACATAACAGAATAGGTAGATCAGGCAAACATATAAATTTGTTTAATAAAGAAATAAAGATATCTGTTTTTGTCATATTAAAAGCAACATTAGAAAGGTTTAGCAAGCAAAAATCTTTGGAAGAGCCAAAAAGAAATAAGGAAAATAATCTTCTCACTTTGAAGACTGGAATCATTGGGGCTCAGGGCAGGCAGCGATAACTGTTGGACGTTTAGCAGGATTCACCAAAAAAGTGATTATGAGTAACATATCTATCATTGCTACATCACCAGAAAGATTGCCCGGCCTCCATTTTTCCAATTCCTGGTGACCTGTATTAGTTGTAAAGAGTCCTTTCATCTTCCCAGGATATAGAAATAACATCTGATAATAAAGATGTATAGATCAGGGCCAATTCATCTTGTTTAAGACTTCACTTTTAACATTTCTGGTCCAATGTTTTTTCCCTATATATATTTTGAGATCTATAGATAAATTCATTGAGCTACAGCACTGAATTAAGACATATTTTACACTTTTAAAATACATTTTTGAAAAAAAAGTACAGGTTCCCTTGAAATCAATTTGATTTCTAGTAATTTTTTTTTTGGGGGGGAAGCATGTCCATGTTGTGATTTGTCTCTTGTCAGTCAGCCTGCACTACTGAAATGTCTTGGTGATTTCCCCACACAAATACACACCAAGTTTAACCCTCCTTAGCTTTGGTATAAGTCAAAATTGCTAGGGCCTGTCAGTAGCCTGAAAAATAAATTACTCAAATTCCATTTCTCACTCACTCACTCATTTTAAAAGCCATTGGTTAAGAAATACAAAAACACCAAGCAAAAAAGAAATGTAAATTCTTTTAGCAAATAGCAGGAATTTTTTAGAACTCCTTAAAAACTATTTTGGAATATTTTGAAATATAAAAACTTTTTTTAAAAAAATTCATATCCATTTTTTTCAAAATATTTATATGGGTGAGAAGGTAATGATTGCGAAAAATATAGTTCTTAGTGAAACCTCTGGTCTGTGATAGATTTTTAATGCAAGTTTCAATTCTATGCCAGGTTGTGCACCTATTCTGCACAATATGATACTTTTACTATCTGAAGGGGCTTTCATTTTAGAGTATGTCTTCATTACTAGTGAATAAGTATTTTATAAAATCCAAATATAAAAGAGAAAGAACAATGGGGACCTTTAAAGACATTTGAGAGTGCCCATTCCTATGCTAGCATTTCCTTTCAACTTAAAAAATGAAATGAAATTGGTTATGTATTAAATATCAGGCAGCAGCTTTTCAAACTTTAGACAGTGTGATTCAAGAAAACATTGACATTTTCCTTGACCTGGTGAAAATGCTACAATCTGCTGAAGAGAAATGAAAGATTAGTGCCTCAGGAAGAGTGAGTGCCTCTAATGAAAATTACTCAATACTGATTCATGTCATATAAACATCATAGAGTTGAAAGTAAAACCATATTTCTAAATGTCAGGGGGGAAGCTATCCTATTCTATCACCCAAGGGATAAAGTGGTTCTAAAAATAACATCAAATGTTTTAACTGTGACAACATCTTCATGCTATCCTGTGAATGTAAGAAAATGCAAGCCTTTATAGCCATTATAAATAGTTCCTTCAATTTACAGCCATCTACATAAATGCTTTTACCTAAATTGTTGCCAATCATATTTCAGTTCAGTTCGTTCATTCTCACTGCTATCATTTATAATGGTATATTAATCTGTAATCAGAAATTGAAGTTATTATGAATACCATAAGGATTTACTTCAGCTTCCAACCACAAATACAAATAGACCATCACAACCTCTTCATTTATTCTTCTGGCAGCAGAAATCCAGTTTATTGCTGGATCCCCATCAGCATAGTTCTTTCTAATTAGGAAGCTTAAGGTTCATTATCCCTATATGTTCAGGATATTGAAATAAACAGTACCTGAAGTAGGGATCAATTCCACCTATTTGAAAAGAACTGTGGTATTTTCTGGCATCATGCAGCCTTCCCATTTGATGGCAGGAGAAGAGCAAAATGTCAAATCCTCACAGCCACCTCACTGCACATTTAGAATGTAGTTTCATCTTTTTACTATATGCTATAGTAAAGTAAAATGTGTTTTCTTGCTGGGTGTCAGAAACAGGGAAGGATAACCTTATCTAAACAGGTAGATAAGGCCAACTAGTAAGTGCTTCTTGAAGATCAGTCAGGATTGGGGATCAGATGGCTTTTTAAGGTAAGATCACCTGACTTTCCAATGTAAACACTGTAAGAGAGGAACCATGTTAGTCTATGGGTAGTCAAAAAATCAAGATTCTCATCAAACCTTTTAAGACTAACAAATTTAATTACAATGTATAACACATTTTCCCCATCAAAATCTTTTTGAACTTTCTTTCTTCTATATGAATTATCTTATCAAAGGAGCTCAAAATGGGAGAGAGTTCCTAACTGTGTTCCTTTGCACATTACAAAGGAAATAGACAACATTTCACTACTGAACCAAAGGGAAAACGCTCAATTTGAAATGACTGTCAAAGGCTGAAAGTGGGGATGGGAGGTGTTTGCTAGAGTTCACACTAGCCAATTCAACACCATAATATGGTCTTGTGATGCAAACCATGGTCTTAATCTTGATGTTAAACACAAGTATAGAAGTCATAAAGTTTGTGTCTTGATGTTGTAATGCATACTTCATCATTTGCCACACATAAACACTCATTCTCTGGGATGCTTAGTGTAGGATTGTTAGTAAGAGTAAAAAGAAGGAGATAGGTTTTTCTCAAGTACATTAAAATGTAAAATGGGACTTCCATATGCCTAACAGGGCTGCATAGTCCAAAAAACCCCCTCAAAGAATGAAACTCCTTCAATCATTTCAACCCGGTAGGCTTGAAAATATGATTCAATGAGGCCTCCTTCAGCTTTGCAGAGAGTAGTATCATGTAGCTGGTTATCTGTGGATTGATGACTTACTTTGCCCCATGTTCTTTTTATGTTCTTTTAATTTTAAAAAAATAGGGGAGTGACATTTTCTAAAATGGTACAAAATGGTAGAAAACCAAACAGGGCATTGTTTAAAAAAATGTTGCCAGTGAGATGAATAAAGCAGAACTCCGATGCTTGAAAATTCCTCAAAGAACATGTTTATTAGTTACAAAGTATCAGCACGGTCAAAAGTGAAACCAAGTCTGAATACACAAATAACAATTGCCAAATTACAAAGTTAAATGTCCCACCCACAAAACTATGCAAGCAACTACGTTCCCCAATATACTTATTTGGCAGGTTTTTTTATGCAATGCCCAGTCCCTAGTTGCGGGAGTAGCAGATGACCTTGGTTCCCACAGGACAGAAGATTATTTTGACTAACGAAGCACCTGGGTAACCCCACTCCCTCCATTCTATGTGGCAGTCTAGAATGAGAAGAAAAACTGGCTGCAGCCATGCTCATTGTAGAGTTGATAATTGTCCCCTCTCAAAATGAAAGAGTCTCTTGTATGGGAAACAAATAGCATGTTAAGTATTTCCTCGAGGCTTGTGAGGATATTTATTGTAAAACTTTTTCATTGACCTGTTTGCTTTCATATTTGTACATTTCACCCATGTAGCTTCTGACAGTGGATAGCCTTTCCACTGAACAAGGTACTGTAACTTCCACTTGTACAACCTAGACTCAAGAATGCATTTTATTTCATAATGTGTCTCCCCCTCTACCACTACTGGACCTTGCAGCTTCTTTGGAATAAGTTTTAAAGAGGATTCAGACACAGATGTCAACAGACTACAATGAAACATAGGGTGGACTTTCTCCCAAAGCTGTGGAAGCTTTAACTCCACAGTAATAGTAATGATTCTGATGATAGGAAAAGGACCCAGAAACTTTGGCCCCATTTTTTACTGGGTAACCTCAATCTCAAATACTTAGTTGAAAGGTAAATCTTTTCCCCAACATAAAATGGTCTTTGAGGAGAGTGTTTCTTATTAGACTGCTCCTTGTAAACCTTAGTGGCTTCAGTTAAGGCTTTTTTGACATTCACGCAAACACTTTGGCAGGAGATCACCCACTGATCCAGAGTTTGAGGAGCAGGGGTACAAAGGCATAGGCACAAAATCCATACCGGTAGTTATCTTAAATGGTGTAAGACCAGTGCTACTGTGCACAGTATTATTATAGGCTACTTCAACGAAAGGCAGAAGATCAGCCCAATTAGTCTTCTGGTAATTAACATAGCATCTGAGGTACTGTTCCACCACTGAGTTTGCACATTCAGCCACTCCATTAGTATTCGGATGAAAAGCTGATGACAAACCCTGAGTATACCCAATAAGCTTAACTGCCTCCAGAACTTCGTGGTAAACTGAACCCCCCCCGTCTGAAATAATCTTCTTAGAAGCTCCGTGGAGCTGAAAGATGTGCTTCAAAAACATCTTAGTCAGTTTCTGCACAGAGGGGAGCCCTAAACAAGTGATAAAATTGGCTTGTTTGGAAAATAGATCAATCACAGTCCATATTACAGTATTTCCCTTGCTCTTGGGCAGGTCCACTATAAAATCCATAGCTATTTCTTCCCAAAGCTGGGAAGGGTCAGCTTGGGTGCAGCTACTTGCTGCAAGAGCCCTGAAGGCTTTCTATGATGTTTCTTCATAGCAGTGCAGGTGGAACAACTTTTTACATAACTCTCAATGTCTTTTTTCATGCCTGGCCACCAAAACTGCCTTCGCACCAAATGTAATGTTTTCAGGAACCCAAAGTGACCAGCTTGCTTTGCATCATGACTGCACTGAAGGGCTTCAATCCTGAGAGCATTTGGTAGGTATAGGTTAGAACCCTTCCAGGCTAGCCCTCCCAGAAGAGTTAATAGAGATTTATTGTCCTTGAACCAGGTGTCAGTCTCTAATTGCTCTTTGAGTCTTTTCAGCAGGTAGTCATCAGGACCAGTGGATTGCTTTCACAATTGAGCTCTAATGGTTATCTGTGAGGTATTTTGCAGTAGAGGAATGATAGAATTAATGGTTTCCTCTCGGTGGCATTTGAACTGAGGCATCCTAGACAAAGCATCAGCTAAAAAATTCTTATCCCCTGGAAGATACTTTAAGGTGAAGTTAAAATGGTTGAAGTATTGAGCCCATCAGACCTGTTTTGGGGATAATTTGCATAGGGGTTTCAGAGCTTCCAAATTTTTATGATCAGTCCATACTTTAAAAGGTATCTCCCCCCCCCCTTCCAAAAAATGATGCCACGTTAGTAACACCCATCGACCCGCAAAAGTCTCCTTCTCCTAAATGGCCCACTTCCTCTCTGTGTCGGTTAGCTTCCGGGAAGTGTAAATACAGGGTTGTAATTCCCCCTGGTGATTTTTTCGTAAGAGAACATCATCCACAGCCCTGTCACTCGCATCGACTGGAATGATGAATTACTTTTCAGGATCAGGGTGCTTGAGAACAGGTTTGGCTGCAAAGAGTTTTTTTAGTTTCTTGAATGTAGGTTGACATTCTAAGGACCAAGGCAATGGCTGACAAGGTCAGGGTTTCTTCCCCCCTTTTCCCATTTTCAATAAATTGTTTATTGGCATGGCTATCTTTCCAAAAGTAAAAAGTATTCTCAATGTAAATGAGAATGTCATCAAGATAAACTAAACACCCCTTATACAGATTGTCATGGAGCACCTGATTGGTTAACTGCATAAATACAGCAGGAGCTCCTTGTAGTCCAAAAGGCATCACTTTAAATTGGAAGCTTCCCAGGGGGCAATTGAAGGTGGTTTTCCATTTGTCCCCTTCCTTAATCTGGACTTGGTAATAAACCTCCCTTAAATCCAAAGGGATCCATAAAACTTTTTTCTTTGCCAAGTGGGCTAACATGTCCTTCATTTTAAGGGGAGGAGGTACATTTTCTATAGGCTGACAGTGTTTAATCCTTTAAAATCCACAAATAATTTCAGTGACCTATCTCTCCTTTCTTTGAACAATACAGGGGCTGCTACACAAGAGTTTGCTGGTTGGATGAAATCCCAAGCCAGGTTCTTATCAATATACTCTCTTAACTCTTTCATCTCTTGGGGTTTCATTGAGTACAGTTTTGGCTTTGGGAGCTTGGCTTCGGGTAAGATTTTGATGGCACAGTCCATAGCCCAGTTAGGGGGGAGGACATCGCATTCTTTCTCACTAAATGCCTCAGCTAAATCACAGTATTCGGTTGGGACAAGCTGAATTCCTGGCAGCTTCTCTACAACAGCCTTTAGTGTTTCAGGGTGTTCTAACTAAGCTTCATTTATAGTATAGTCCTTTGTATCACTGGTAGTGGCAGGGGGGAAGGGACCTACCCCCAATCTTAAATTCTTCACTCAATTTCTCACTAGATGGTTGGGTGCCACTTGTTGAGCCAGACCAGACCAAAAATCTCAGCGTCAGTCATTTTTGGGACCACCACAAAATGAATGATTTCCCAGTGCTGGCCCATTTCTAATTGCACTGGTTCTGTCAGGTGCATGGAGGTGCACCACCCATAAGGGACCCATCAGCTTGTTCAAATCTTTTGGCTAGGGGTAACAGCCTTGCCTGAATCCCTAGCTTGAGCACTGTGGGTAGATTAATTAGGCACCTGGTGCAACCTGAGTCTATTAACACATTTAAGTCCATTTGGGCCCCAGTTTTGGGTACTATTATCTTGGCGGGGATGGCAAAAGGTGGGATGGGTTGACTTACCATCAGATCCTCCTCGCCTTCCTCATCACTGTCATAGGGTGCTGGCATCTGCAGTGGCTCAGTCCGGGCTTTCTTCTCAAGCTTGAGGGAGGGGGGAAACCTTGATGACCGGGTCTTGACGTACCCAGTTTGTCTTCTCTCTTCCTCCTCTGGGAGCTTGCCATGGCTTTGCGGTGGCAGTTGGCACGCTGCTGGGTTGGGGCTTGGGAGCCAGGCATTTCACAGCATGGTTACCAATTTGACCATATCAGTAGCATTTGATAGGAGTCCTAGCTGGTGCTTGGGGGACGCTGGTGTTTGTAGTGGCATGGGAACATTGGCCAAAAAGGCATTTCTCCTGGATGCACAGTGGCTTGGATTCGGCTGTGCCTGGCTTTCTGGGTGGTTCAATTTGATGTCCAGTATCACTTGCATGCTGTACCACTCATGGAATTGGTTAGTAAAACTCCATACGATGCAGGCTTGGAGTAAGTCTAGCCCCTGCTTGAAGTAGTTGATCAATGATCATTCCTACCACTACCCTAGCCGACCAGCAACTTGCCTGAATTCATGAATGTATTCCTTAGTGGGGCTGCCTTTTTGCTTCAGATGATGGGTCTCTTTCTCGGCCAATAGGGTCTGAGATTCGTCTTTAAAACAACCTCTCAGTTGCTCCATGAATAGGTTAGCATTCTGTAGTTCAGGAGCCCCTTCATCATGGAGGTTGGTCACCCAGTCGGCCGCTTCCCCCTCCAAATTGGTTGCCACAGCATTCACCATCTGCGCATCATCCAGGTAGGCATAAGCGTAGTGATCTAGATGAGCCCACACTTGGTTCAGGAAGAAGGTTAGCTTCTCGGGGTCTCCATCAAAGTGGGCTTAATGGGAGGCAGCTCAAATCGTAGTGGGCCACCTGCACCTTCTGCTGAGCTGCTTGTTGGTCCTGGGGACATGGCCAAACCACCCTCTGGACTTCCCTTGGTCAGACTCCTGGACTGGCAGCCCAAGGCCGCGATAGCAGGATTGGCTGGAGAATAGGTGAGGCAGCACGGGCTCCCACAATTGGGCTGGGACTCCGGTGAGGGGAGGAAGAGATGGGTAGCCCTTGGCATTCCCCCCACAGCGCACACATCCTGGGTGAAAGGAAACATCTCTTTTACCTAAAGTCTGCCAAACATCTCCTTCAGCTGCTCGAGTAAGGGGCTATGGACTGTGGATTGGCAATTCCAGTCTCCAGAGTCATCCCCTACAATCAATCCCTTTCCCTTCTGGTATGCCACAGATGAAAACCCCTGGGATGGCAGCAACAGGAGTTCCTCTTCAGCAGCAACAGAAGTACTCCTGTGCTGAGGGGCAGCTTTGTCTTGATTGAAGTCTGCTAGGATCATAGTTCCTCCTTGCAATACCAGCTTCCCAAGTTGGAGCAACTGGGACTTTGGCCAAGCCCCTACCAGTGATGCCACCTTGGTGGCTGGAGCAGCTGCTTGCGCTCTGACAGCCAGAGTTCCATTGCGGCCAGCAATGACTCCATTCTTTTCCTCCATCCTCAAATCTTTGTTGAGTCTTTACCACTCTCCCAAAGGATGGGTAGGCAGCTGGGGACCAGCACCCCAAAAGAAAACTTTTTTTAAAAAAAGTTTTATTATTTTTAACAGAGTTCTATCATAATTATTCAACAAAAATGTATTGTCTGAGTATCTTATTCACTATACAAATTAAATTCCTAATCCATAAATCTTTTCTCTAACCATTGATAAAATAGGTCCCAAATTTGAAAGTATTTTGTTTCTTCTTTTTCTTTCAACCTTAAAGTAAGTCTGTCCATTTCTGCACAGTCTAATATTTTTTTGATTATTTTTTCTTCTGGTGGTATTTCTTTGTTCTTCCAATATTGTGCAAATATAATTCTTTTTTTTCAGTTTCAAATTTTTTATTGATTTTACAATATTACATTTACATATTTGAAAAGTAATGTGGCGGCTGAGCACAGTAATTCCGTTACATTTGAATATCATCAGTACAAATCTCAAATTATTACAACAAACTAATTCCCTCTCTTTCCCCCATGATATCTACTGTCATGTTCAAACCAATACAGTTCTTATTCTATTAATCAAACAAAAAATACCTTTCTAATATTCATCAATAATCTTCAGTCTATACATATCTTAATTAATTTGACATTGCACCTTTTAGACAATAATCTAGTAAGTTTTTTTACTTTAATTTGCCATTGATATTTAAGTTTAACGTTTAATTTTTATCATTTCCAGGTTTTAAATGATCCCAATTTCTAAGTTTCCTATCTCACATTTGGAGCTAATTTTTTTTTCTTCCTTCTACTTCCTCCTTTCTTCCTTTCCAAAAAGAAGAATAAAACTAAAAATAAACCACCAACATTTATACCACAAACCCATATACAAATTTAATTATTAGTACTTATACTTTTAAGTTTTACTTAACCTTTGTCTCAACTCATAACAATATCTTAAATTCAAATCTTAATTATTTGTAGACATTCAAATTACATTTAGTATTTAATTTTTCCAAATTTTTAATTAAACACAATTCCTTTATCCCTATTGCTCATACATTCTAATATTTAAAATACACACCTTATATATAAATTCTACCATCTATCTTACCCATCTAATGACAATATAACATTCTTATTTCAACATATTTCTAGATTTTATATGACCAAAATTTTCTTTATCTCAAATCGTTACAATGTCTTGTGTTCAGAATACATATTCTATCTATTTAGATATATTCTATTTTAGATCTCATATATAGATCACCCCAAACTTTTTCAATCTTATTCTGGCTTTTTTCCTCTGCCAGGTCATATTTTGTATTTTTGCCTTTAAATCATCAAAGAAATCTCCTTGTATTTTTGTGGCTATTGTTTGATGTTGATAAGAACGTCCAGTTGATGTTTTCTTAAGAGGACTAATTGATTTAGCCGGTAGTCTCTTTATTTTTCCAGTTCGATGCAGTTGTCCCGAAATATTTCTCTTCTCTGTCATCTGTTTTTCTTGTTTATCTTCAAATTCCTTCTGGTTTATAAGAAACATCCTTTCCTTGTTCTCTATTATCAATTTCTTTTTTGTGTTTTCTATTGTCTGTATTTGTTGAGTATCTAAGTCTTCTGTCATAACATTTGGTTGTTTCACTTTCTCTATAGAATTCTGTATAGATAATTCTTTGATTGAAGTCATAGTTTGAGTTTGTATATCCAGAGCTTGCAAACGTAGAGTTTGGATCATCGCTTTTAACATACAAAGAATTTGTTCCTGTACTTCCTCTGTAGAAGAAATCCTTTCTTGTTCTCCTTCCATTGTAATATATTAAACTCAAGAAAAAGAAACTGACAGTCAGAAAGTCCATCAAATGGACAGCTGAATTTTATAGATGGTGTTTCAAGGTTATTTTATATCTTATTTATTTTCAAAGTTGACAACAAGTCTCTTAGAAAATAGCAGGTTACGTCTTAGAGTTAGTTGGATCTTTTTAGGGTTTTCCCCCCGCTCTATTCTAAGGGGGAAAAAAACCCAAATCTTCAATAGTAATTAGAATAAAAATCAAGGAAGAAATATATAGAGAGAGCAGAAAGTTGCAAATCTTATAATCCACCAATTTTAGGAAATAGGATTCCAATTAAGATCTCAGTATTTTTCCAATGTTTTAAATTCCCAAGTGGTTGATAGCTGCTGTTTCTGGAGGGAGGGCTAGAATCCCCCTTCCCTCACTACAGGGGGGAAAGTACTTTAGCAGCTTATGCAGGTAATTAAGTAGTTAGGATGTAAGAGAGGCAAACCTCACCCAGTCCTGTCCACGCTGCTTTGAAGTTGCCACATGGTAGTGTGATTTCGGCTGTTTGCAGCCTAGGGACGAGCCATATTTCTATGGCCGGTCCTTTCGTCCGCCGGTTTGGAGGAATCGCCTGATCTGACGGAAGAGTTGCTGCTCTCCTGGGATCCAGCGAAAGCCCCTCCTTGTTGGTAGCCTCTTCGGGGTGACTTTCTGCCCTTTTCAGGCCCCCCCCCCAGCAATGCAAAACTGAACAGGGGAGTGAGAACAAGTCTCCCAACTGTCCATGGTGGCTGTGTGATGAACTGGAAGTTGCAAATATAATTCTTGCCACTGTTATCACATGTAGAATCAAATATGTACTTTGTTTATGAAGTTTTTCTGACATTATACCTATTACAAAAAATCAGGTTTATAGCCTACATGTTTCTCTAACCTTTTTTCTAACCAAGTGTGGATTATTGTCCAATATTTCCTTGCTTTAGCACATGTCCATCACATATAATAATAAGTACCTGGTTTGTGTTTACATTTCCAACATTTCTCTGACATGCTTTTAAACATTTTTGCTAATCTTGTTGATGGCAAATGCCATCTATAAAACATTTTATATAAGTTTTCTTTGTATGGAGCTGACATTGTCAATTTATAGTTTCTTTCCCACAAACTTTGCCACTTTTCTAAGTCTATATTATATCCAAAATTCTTTGCCCCTACTATCATTGTCTCTTTTACTTGTTCATCTTCCATTTTGAAATTTAATAAGAAATTGTACATTTTTAAATTAATTTTTCATCAGAAGTTAATAATGTCTGATCAAACATAGTCTGTTTTTTGTAAAATCCATACTGTTTAATATCTTTATCATATCTGACTTCCATTTGTAAATGTGACCACCATGTTAAATCGATGCCCTGATTTTCCATCTCTTGCCTGGATCTTAAGCTCCCTTCAGAATTTAGAATATCTTTGTATGTTTATATTTTATTGAGACTGACTAGATTTGGATGTACGAATGCTTCCATTGTTGAAAGCCATCCTGGAATTTTCAAATAAATTTTACATTTTATTTTTTCCCAAGTTAATAATAATGCATTTCTAATGTAGTGCTTTTGGAAGTGTTTATGTATTTTATTTTTTCCGTATCATAGAAAAGCATGCCAACCAAATTGCAGGTCATGTCCGTCCAGATACAGCAATCTTTTATTTTTAAGAGTTATCCATTCTTTTATCCATGATAACACTGATGCTTGATAATATAAAACCTAGTCTGGCAAGCCAAAGCCTCCATTTCCCTTGGCTTCTTGTAACATTTTCAATTTAATTCTAGCTTTCTTTCCTTGCCAGATAAATTTTTGAATTAAAGAGTTTAAATCTTCAAATATTTTTTTCTCCAGTTTTATAGGTATCATTTGAAATAAAAATAATATTTTTGGTAATATATTCATTTTCACCGTAGCAATTCTTCCTAACATTGACAGTTGAAGATTCTTCCATTTTTGCAAATCAAGCTTTATTTGGTTTAACAATTTAATGTAATTATTTTTTATTGTTGAACATCTTGCTGTCAAATATATTCCCAAATATTTGATCTTTTTGACTATTTGCAATTCTATTTTTTCTGATAATTGCTTTTTTTTGTTTATCTGTAATTTTTTTCATTATCACTTTATTTTTTTCTATTTATCTTTAATCCTGTTATCTCTCCAAATTGTTCTATCTTTTCCAAGAGTTTAGGAATCATCTCTAAAGGTTCCTCTAGAATGAATACCAAATCATCTGCAAATGCTTGCAGTTTGTAGGTTTCATCTTTTATTTTCAATCCTTTAATTTCTGTATCTTGCCTAATGTTTCTATTTAAAACTTCCAAAGTTAAGATAAATAACAATGGGGATAATAGATATCCTTGTCTTGTGCCTTTTCATATATCAAAATTCTCTGTTTAATCTCCATTTACAATTATTTTTGCTGATTGTTTCTGATAAATTGTCTGAATCATATTTATAAAATTTTGACCAAAGTCCATTGTTTTTAGTTGTTGAATCATAAATTGCCAAGAAACATTATCAAATGACTTTTGGATGTCTAAAAATACTAGTGCCAGTTGTTTCCCTGGATGAAGTTAATAATATTCCAGTGTATCTAGTATTACCCTCAAATTATTTTTTTTATTTGTCTCTGGCAAAAATCCATTTTGATCTGGGTGTATAAATTCAGTCACAAATCTTGTCAGCCTCTCAGCTATTATTGAAGTGAAGATTTTATAGTCCACATTCAGTAGTGATATCGGTCTATAGTTTTTGATCTGGGTCAGATCTGAGTCCTCTTTTGGTATCAAAGTAACATTAGCTTCTGTCCATGTATTTGAGAGTTTTGCCTCCAATAGAAGTTCACTACGTACACTTTTCACTGGTGAACTTAATATATCTTGTAAACATTTATAAAACTCTGCCGGGTGTTTTTTCATTTTTTTGTCTTTTTATTGCCTCTGTCAATTCCATCATTGTTATTTTTTCATTTAACACAGTCTTAAAGTTTTCTGGAATTTTTGGTAAATTATTTTCTTCCATATATTGAGTCATTTTCTCCCATGGAGTTTCTTCCTTGTCATAAAGTTTCTCATAGTAATCTTTAATTATCTTTTATTGCTTCATTTTAAAATTGTAAACAGCCTTTTTCATCTACTAAATTGTTTATCAATTTTTTCTCCTTCTGTTTTTTAAGTTTATAAGTTAATCATCTTCCTGATTTGTTTGCATTTTCAAAAAAGTTTTGCTTTGCCCTTTTAATTTGTTCTGCCAATTTTTCTGATTCTATTAAATTTAATTTATTTTTTATTATTTCCATTTGTCTTTTCAATATTTTCTTTTGTGGGTTTATTTGTAGTTCAAGTTGTAATTTTTTTAATTCTTCTCTTAACAACTGACATTGTTATCTCTTTTCTTTATTTTTTTTCACCATGTATGTTATCGCTTCACCTCGAAAATATGCTTTCACTGTATCCCATACATTTTGTAATGTTGTATCTTCTTTTTATTTTCTTTTAAGAAAAATTTCATTTCTTTTATTGCTAAGTCTATAAATTCTTTCTCTTTTAATATAAATTGATTCAAAATTCATCTTAATTATTTATGCATTCCTTTCCACACCATTTTAAAGGGGTTGTGATCTGCCCAAGTACCTAATTCTATTTCAATTTCCTGCATATTAACCCTTAATTCAGGCATTCTTTGAGGGAGGGGTTCTTTCCGGCTCCCTTAAAGGAGGCACTTGTGCACCCCCTCCTCAAGAAGCCTTCCCTGGATCCAGTAATTTTGACCAACTATCGTCTGGTCTCCAACCTTCCCTTTGTGGGGAAGTTTGTTGAGAAGGTGGTGGCACATCAGCTCCAGCGATCTCTGGAGGAAGCCGATTATCTGGGCCCTCTGCAGTCGGGGTTCAGGCCCAGCTACAGCATCGAAACAGCTTTGGTCGCTCTGATGGATGATCTCTGGCGGGCCCGGGATGGAGGCCAGTCCTCTATCCTGGTGCTTCTTGACCTCTCAGCGATGTTCGATACCATTGACCACAGTATCCTTCTGCGCCGGCTGGAGGGATTGGGAGTAGGGGGCACCGTATTGCGGTGGTTCTCCTCCTATCTCACTGGTCGGTCACAGTCGGTGTTTGTGGGGGGCCAGAAGTCCACCTCTAGGGTACTCCCATGTGGGGTGCCTCAGGGGTCAATTCTCTCCCCCCTACTTTTTAACATTTACATGAAGCCACTGGGTGAGATCATCAACCGCCATGGAGTGAGATACCATCAGTACGCTGATGATACTCAGCTGTACATTTCCACTCCTGGCCTTATCAGTGTAGCGGTTGAGGTGATGTGCCAGTGTCTGGAGGCTGTGAGGGTTTGGATGGGTGTTAACAGATTAAGGCTCAACCCCAATAAGACAGAGTGGCTGTGGGTGATGCCTCCCAAGGACACTTCTATCTGTCCTTCCATTACCCTGGGGGGTGAATCTATAAACCCCTCAGAGAAGGTTCGCAACTTGGGTGTCCTCCTCGATCCACAGCTGACATTGGATCATCATTTGTCTGCAGTGGCGAGGAGGGCATTTGCCCAGGTTCGCCTGGTGCACCAGTTGCATCCTTACTTGGATCGGGAGTCGCTCCTCACAGTCACACATGCCCTTGTCACCTCGAGGATCGACTACTGCAATGCTCTCTACATGGGGCTACCCCTGAAGAGTGTTCAGAGACTACAATTAGTGCAAAATGCAGCTGCGCGAGCAGTTGTGGGTCTTCCTCGCTGTGCCCACATTTCATCAACTCTCCGCATGCTGCATTGGTTGCCTATTGGTCTCCGAGCCCAATTCAAGGTGTTGGTTATTACCTATAAAGCCCTTCATGGCATGGGACCAGGATACTTACGGGACCGCCTTCTGCCACATACTTCTCTATGACCGGTGAGAGCGCACAGGGTCGGCCTCCTCCGGGTCCCGTCAGCGACACAATGTCGTCTGGTGGGCCCTAGGGGGAGGGCTTTCTCTGTTGTGGCGCCCGCCCTCTGGAACCAACTGCCTCCTGAAGTCTGCGTTTCTCCAACTCTCCCTGCCTTCCGGAAAAACCTAAAGACTCATCTTTGCCGGCAGGCCTGGGGATGATTGTGGTTGATTGTTGTATTGAATGTGTTTTTATTGGTTTTTAGATATCTTGTTTGGGTTTTTTATATTGTAATTCTTTGTTATGTATATGTTGTTAGCTGCTCCGAGTCCCCGGAGAGGAGAGGCATACAAACCCAAATAAAGATAAAGATAAAAGATAAAGATCAATTCTGGACCAAGATTTATGACTATTAGAATAAAATGTGTATTGTGATCTTCCAGGGTTCATTTTTCTCCAAATATCTTGTATACCAATTTCCTGACAGTTAGAACAATTAACCAGTGGAACAACCTGCCTCCAGAAGTGGTGAATGCTCCAACACTGGAAGTTTTTAAGAAGAAACTGGACAGCCATTTATCTGAAATGGTATAGAGTTTCCTGCCTGAGCAGGGGGTTGGACTAGATGACCTCCAAGGTCCCTTCCAACTTTATTATTATTATTATTATTACTATTATTATTATTATTATTATTATTATTATTATTATTATTATTATTATTATTATTAACTGCTTTTATAGTCTAATGTCTCATTTACTATTGCATTGAAATTCCCAATTAAGCATGTATTTTGATATTCCATTTCTACTATTTTTCTGTGAAGGTTTTAATAAAATTCTTCTTGTTTATTATTTGGTGCATATATTGCTATCAAAAGTATCTGTTTTTGATTTAAAAATATTTCTACCATTAATATTCTTCCTTCTCCATCTGCATAAATCATTTTGGAATCTATTGTCTCTTTGATATATATAACTACTACTCTTTTTTTGTTGAGCTGATGTATAATAAAGTTTTCCAAGTTTTGGATTTTCCAAAAATTTATGATGTTGTTTTTTTGTGTGTGTCTCTTGCAAACAAATTATATCAATGTTTAATTTCTGTAGTTGTTTGAAAATTCATTTCCTTTTTGATGGGGAATTCAATCCATTTATATTCACTGAAAAAAATCCATTTTCCTTCTCCATTTTGGTTTACTTATATTTAGGTCTTATTGATCTCGTAATCCTCTGCTCTTTTACTATTCCCTCATCTTTTTGATTCATCTTCTCTGTTTCCTCTTCCACCTGTGTAATTGTTTCCTCTATTGTTTATTCTGTCTGTTTCTGGCTTTTCCCATCATCTAGTTGATATTGTGTTCTTTCTCCCAGAAATGATGAAATGCTTTCATCAAAATCCTCTGCCTTCCACACTGATTCCAAACAACATCTTGTGTTATTCCAATTGATTAAAATCCCTTCTGGCATCAGCCATCTAAAATTTACTCCTTTTGCAATCAGTTTTGTAGTCAAGAAATGATAGTGTCTTTGAGTATCCCTTATTCTCTTGGGAATCTGTTTCAGCACTACTATTTCTTTATCTTTATATTGCAATGGATCATCTCTAACTCTTCTTAATATCTCATCCCTCATTGTTTTCTTCATAAATCTTACATGGACTTCTCTGCATCATTTCTTGCATTAGTTGTAAGGTTGCATGGATCTCTTTTTGGAGGTTGTTTGCCTTCTCTCGTTGTAACATTGCTTCAATAGATCACTGACTTCCTGGACTGGATGTTCCAGAAGAGGGTGCAGAAGCAGGGTTTTTTGTAATTTTAGTGAGGTTTGGTGCACTCATTGTTCAATCAGGCAAATTTGGTAAATCCACAGGGAGAAGAGAAAGGAAAAAAAGCCAACTGCTTTAGGCTATAATCCAACTTTAAAAAGAGCCAGCTGTTTTAGGCTAAAATCCAACTTTAAAAAGAAGCCAACTATTTTGAGCTATAATCAAAGTTTAAAGGGGAGCCAATTGCTTTAGGCTAATCCAAGTGTTTTTTTAAGCCAACTGCTTTAAGCTGTAATCCAGCAAAATAAAAAATATCAACTGCGTAAGTCTAATCCAAATATTTCTGTCAGTTGAAAAATATTAGAGAAAAAAAGAAAAAAGAAAAGAAAAGAAAAGAAAACCTGTCTCTAAACAGTTTCTATAATAGTTATGTCTAAAGTTGAAAGATGTAGTTAAAAAAATCTTTGTTTTTTCTTTTGTAGAAACACAGGATGTTCTTTGCTTAGCACAGGTGCTGTTTCAAGGTCATCACTCTTCTGATTTTTTCTGTATTATTGTAGTATATTTCTTCACCACTAGATGTCCTCATTAGTTATAGTGTCTCTATCCCAGGGGTGTCAAACTCAATTTCATTGAGGGCCGCATCAGTATTGCGGTTGCCCTCAGGGGGCCGGGTGGGTGTGGCCAAGGTGGGTATGGCCTACTGGGTGGGCGTGGATGGAGTGGGTGTGGCCTACTGGGTGGGTGTGGCCAGCTCTACATTGTTCGCATCAAGGGTGCCTGTTGGGGGCCTGGGCAGGAGTGGGATAGATCTGAGGGTCTCTGGCAGAAGGGGGTGGGACCAGGGCAAGTGCCAAGGCATGGTCCACTGGAGGAGCCTCACTGTTCCTCTCAGGCCATGCGGGGGGGGGCTTATGGAGTAAGACTGAATGCGTTTCAGCATAGAAGGCCACCACAAAATTGTGCATTGGCTTCCAGCTGGCCTGGGTCAGGGCCAAGGCAGTGGGGGCCGTTCCCTCACTGTTTCCAGGATGGCTTCATGGGCCACATGAAACCACTTCGTGGGCCACATCCGGGCCACGGGCCTTGTGTTTGACATGTCTGCTCTATCCAATAGTAAAACTTTTATTTAAAATGCCCTTTCACAACAAAGTAAAAAAATCTTCCCAAATTAAAAAAAATAACCAACAACAGATTATCATTTTTTCTTTTCAATCAGTCTCGAATCTTTTCTGCATATTTTTTATATTTGTTAATTTTGTTTCCCCATTCCAGATTTGTCACTGCTTTTAAGTCTCTTCTTCCCAGGTCTTCCTGGGTTTTTTACTTTTAAAAGTTATCCAATTCAGGGAATTATATTTTAAAAGTCCATAAGAAAGAGAAATAAAGAAGAATCTCACCCAAATCAAACATGTTGTTGACAGTCAGCTGTTCAGTTGCGCTGCCATGGCTCTTTGCTTCTTCCCTGGCTGTCTGTGGCTTGGGCTGTCTGCATACTTGCCAGCAGCCTTTCTCCCACCTGTCTGAAGAGTTTCCTTGGTCCATTTAGGCCAACCGACATTGGCTCCGAACTCCCAAGGTTTCTCTTCCTCCTCATTGCCTCTACAGGGCAACTTTCTGACCTCTTTGGGTCTCCAGATGAAGCAAAATCAGACTAGGAAACCAGAGCTCCAGTTCTTTCATCTGTTTCGCCATGATGCCCCGGGGTGAACTCAGAAAACTAAAGTTTTATGAGACTTATGATGGTTCCGACAGACAGAAATGAATAAAGCAGAACTCTGAGGCTTGAGAATTCCTCAAAGAACATGTTTATTAGTTACAAAGTATCAGCATGGTCAAAAATGAAACCAAGTCTGAATACACAAGTAACAATTGCCAAATTACAAAGTTAAGTGTCCCACCCACAAAACTATGCAAGCAACTACGTTCCCCAATATACTTATTTGGCGGGCTTTTTATGCAATGCCCAGTCCCTAGACATGGGAGCAGCAGATGACCTTGGTTCCCACGGGACAGAATATTATTTTGATTAATGAAGCACCTGGGCAACCCGCCTCCCTCCGTTCTATGTGGCAACCTAGAATGAGAAGAAAAAATAGCTGCAGGCATGCTCATTGTAGAGTTGACAGGGGAAAAAAGTAAGTAGGAAAGGATTAAATAAGTATCAGGAATATAACCATGAGTTTTTCATTTGGCAGATGGGACTTCGGTAACTGTCCCCATCCAATATTCAGCAATGTTGTGATAGAGAATAACCGCCCTGGTAGCCATTTTGTGAAAGCAATCATAACACATTCTTAAGGTTAGAAAGGCATCCCCTGATCCAAAAATGGGGAAGGGGTTGTGTCTGTTTGTTGTTGGGAGAAGTGAAGAAATAAGCAAAGGAGAGAGGGCCAAATGAAGCAAAGAATCCATCCCTGGAGGAGAGAAAAAGCAAACAGGCTGGAGGCAAAGGCATTAGACTGAAGTGGTGGGGTAATGGCTGGAGTGAAGACTGATAGCAGCTTCAGCTTCTTTAAAATTGAAACTTTCATATATGCAGCATCTCTCCAAATTTTCCCATAGCCTGCTTGCCCCAAAATCATTTGTTTCTTCTTTCCAGTTCCTTAAAAGGTATGTAACCCAAGTAACAAATAAGTGAACATGAAATATTTGGATTTAAGGCAATTTAATTCCTTGAGAAAATTCAAATACATTGAAAGGGATGAGGAAAGATGGAAATTCATATTTAAGTTCATTTACTGTTTAGTGCTATATAAATGCTCTTCTTTCCACTAGACTGAGTATTTTTAATATTTTGATTACTTTGTTCTACAGTAGTCCTCAACTTACAACCACAATTGAGCCCAACATTTCTGTTGCTAAGCGAGACATTTGTTAAGTGAACTTTGCTCCATTTTATGACCTTTCTTGCCACATTTGTTAAGTGAATCACTGCAGTTGTTAAGTTAGTAACATAGTTGTTAAGTGAATTTGGCTTTCTTATTGACTTTGCTTGTCAGAAGGTTGCAAAAGGGGATCTCGTGTCCCTGGGACACTGCTATTGTCATAAATATGAACCAGTTGCTAAGCATCCAAATTTTGATCATGTGACCATGGGGATGCTGTAACAGTCGTAACTGTGAAAAACAGTCATTTTTGGTGCCGTTGTAACTTCGAACAGTCACTAAATGAATTGTTGCAAATTGAGGAGTACCTGTACTTTAAGAAGCCCAATAAACAAAATGCATAGAATTTAGTACTACTTTTCTTTTAAACCAACTGCATAAAATGAGCTACTACAATCAATCAACAAGGCTTTTGGGAACATGTTGAGCCTAGACATTTTATTTGCAGTGCCTGAATTGATTGAGGTAACACAAATGTCCACCCTTGTTGATCTTCGTTTCAGTAGCCCTATTTGAGTGGAAAATCTTATTTTGGACCAAGAAAGGGAAGAAAGGGAAAAGCTATACATACATCTCAACCCAAAATCTGCTCCTAAATTGTGTTCTACATTCTGTTTACTTCTACATTAAAAAGTTGTATCTTTCAATATGTATTTAAGTGAAAAACTGTTGAGTAAATTTCACAACATAGAGAATGTTCTTATGTACAGTCACAAAAGAAAGTTTAAATACTTGGAGTTTTAGAAGTGCAACAAATGTAATAAGACTGTAATTAGGAATAACTCTCAGCAATGTTGGTTCATGATGAGACAATGTTCACTCAGCAAGAGAAGTTGGGTTCCCCACCACCACCACCACCAAAAAGACTTTTTCCTTTGATTTCTAGTTTCTTTCTTGGTTGTTGCTAATGCCATAATAAAGTTTTTTGTCAGTTTGAATTGCAGCTAAGTGGGAAAAAGTCCTAAGAACACATGGGTATGAAAATTGTATTCTCTTAAACAAACAGATTGAAAAAAGCCCTTATGTAGATAAAGGCTGAACAGAATATACTTGCAACATAAAATGAGAGAAATAAAAAAACACAGCCTCAAATGCAATTGCTACTTCAGGATTTAATCTCCAAATCAATTCATCTATTCACTGGTAATGAAATTATTTATTTATTTTATTTTATTCGGATTTGTATGCCGCTCCTCTCCGAAGACTCGGAGCTTAACTGTGATTCTTTATCATGCTTCTTCTTATGTGATAATTCCAAAATAGTCAATAGCAGTTACCACTTTGTTTTCCTATTGTTATAAATCATCATTCCTCCATAAGAATTCTGACAGTGATTCACATGATGAATAATAACAAATTACAGGGTTGAAATGAGGGGTCCTTGGTGCTCTCTGAGCTTGGTTATATTCTTGCAGATGTTTTATTACCCAAACTAGGTAATATCATCAGTACAATTCAAATCTCAACTCTAGTCTACAGATTCAGAAGCAGAACTCATATTCTCTAGGTCAGGGCTTTTCAACCTTTTCACTGATTGTACCACTTTTAGGATATGGTAATATTCGAGTACCACCTAGCAAGGTGTCAAACACATGATAACCAAACAAAAAAGGAAAAAAGTGATAAAGTACAGGTAGTCCTTGACTTACAACAATTTGCTTAGTGACTGTTGAAAGTTACAATTGCACTGAAGTGACTTATGACCATTTTTCACACTTAAGACCATTGCAGCATCCCCAGGGTCGTGTGATTTATATCTGGATGCTTGGCAACTGATTCATATGTATGATGGTCACAGTGTCCCAAGGTCATGTGATCCCCTTTTGCAACCTTTTGACAAGCAAAGTCAATGGCAGGGCTGCTGGTGGCCAAATGCTAAGGCGGGACTTCCTTCAAACCCTCCCTCCCTTTCATTACAATCTCCCTCCCTCCTCTCTTCCTTCCGGTTTCCCTCCCTCACTCCTTCCCTGCCTCCCTCTTTCTCATTCCCATCTCCTTCCTTCTGAAGGAAGAATTTGATCCCCCCCATATTTTCCCTCTTCCATATATTATTATTATTATTATTATTATTATTATTATTGATGATGATGATGATGATGATGATGATGGAAGGTACCTGGGAGGTCATCTAGTCCACCCCCTGCCCAGGAAGGAAACCCTATACCATTTCAGAAAAATGACTGTCCAGTCTTTTCTTAAAAACTTCCAGTGTTGGAGCTTTCACAGCTTCTGGAGGCAGGTTGTTCCACTGATTAATTGTTCTAACTGTCAGAAAATTTCTCCTTAATTCCAGGTTGCTTCTTTCTTTGGTTAGTTTCCATCCATTGCTTCTTGTCCGGCTTTCAGGTGCTTTGGAGAATAGCCTGACTCCCTCTTCTTTGTGGCAGCCCCTGAAATATTGGAACACTGTTATCATGTCATCCCTTGTCTTTCTCTTCATTAGATTAGACCACAGGTCGGCAACCTGCGGCTCCAGAGCCACATGTGGCTTTTTGAGCCTTCCCCTGCGGCTCCCAGCCTCCTCTGCCATTTGCAGAGAGAGACAGAGACAGAGAGAGGCACTTGCGCTTCCCTGCTTCTCTCTCTCTCTCTGTCTCTCTCTCTCCCTCCCTCCCTCTCTCTCTCTCTCTCTCTCTCTCTCTCTCTCTGTGTGTGTGTGTGTGTGTGTGTGTTTGTATGTAAAAAAGAGAGTGAACTCAGTGTTTTTTTTGTTTTTTTATTTTTATTTTTTGTATTTATTGTACAGTTCCTTAGGAACATAAGTAACAAAGGATTTTGAATTAGGAGAGGAAGAACAAAAAGTTAAATATACAAAAGGACAATAACTGATATTTTAAAACACTAACAGAATGATAATTCATATTTCTTCTGTTTTCTCACTGCCAATCTTTAAGAACCTACACTTCCTACTCCCCGGGATTAGACAAAATATTCAGATGATTAAAAGGGACAAAGTGATAAGAGATCTTTTGATCATATTCCTCTTTTCTGTTTTCTAAGATGTGTAAACATTACCATATTCCCCAAAACATGAATACCTATTAAGTAAGGAGAACAAGAGTGACAGATTATATTTAGGATGTTTCACAGTGCTAGCATTCAATCATCTTCAGAGTTAATTTTCAAACAACAATCATATTTCACTACATTTGGAAAGAAAGTTTCTTATATTACCCAAATAGTCCTACTTCTCTTTCACATTGTTGATGTATCATCATTTCTGGTTCAGTTTAGAGAGCACAGGAAATTTTGCCCAGAAATTACACAAAACAAGTCAAATGAAAATTAGGAAGAGACAAAAAATTAAATATTGGACTTAACCATCCAGAAAAGCTGAGCACCATCTATTTTAATACGGAGGGCTGAAACAGTCAGGGTTTCACTTTCCACATTCTTGCAGTTGGTATTTCTTGTCACCTTCAAACAGTCTTATTTGTTCTCCAGGTAGCAAAAAAGGTGACATCACATCTATTTGACTTTTTCTTCAATCTTGCAAAGAACCAAGGTAAAGAAAATGCTACAAATGAGAAAGACCACTAGGTAATACTCTGATGAAACACTGCCTTCCTGCTGTTCCTTCAATTTAGTTTCTGGGATCAGGTTACACCAGATGATTTTATGGAGTAATCCTTATTATCCTAAGGATTCTTTTTTGAATCTGCAGAGAAGCAACAAGACTATCAAATGTGGTTATTAATATTGGTTGTGATGTCCAAATTTTAAAAGTAGCAAAAAAAAAAGACATTTTTAAGAACACCACCACCTTTGCCTTCCAGCTGAAAAGGATGAGGGGACAAGGCCATCAGAATTTATCTTGCAGGCTGGGAAAAATACCCAAACTCTAAGGTTTTTTTCCACACCTCCAGCAGTGCAACAATGTCTCTCTTTTAGAGGATAATACACTTTCTTTTAGAAGATTTCTTCTTGTGTCCATTGCTAATCTTTTCTTTGTGCTTTCGAATTTCCCGCACCAGGGTATAGAATGCATCTTCCACTCCCTGTCTGGTTTTGGCCGAAGTCTCTACAAAGGGGATTCCATAGCTTCTTGCAAGCTCCTGAGCTTGTTTAGTATCCACTGTTCGAGAAGGCAGGTCACACTTATTGCCAACGAGGACCATGGGAACATCATCAGAATCCTTCACACAATTGATCTGTTCCCTATAGTGGTGAACATCTTCAAAAGACTTTGTATTGTTGATAGCAAAGACACACAGGAAGCCTTCTCCTGTCCTCATGTACTGATCACGCATGGCACTGTACTCTTCCTGCCCAGCTGTGTCCAGGATATCTAAAAGGCATGTCTCTCCATCGATCACCACCTGCTTCCGGTAGGAATCCTCTATAGTGGGATCATATTCATCCACGAAATGATTCTGGATTAACTGTATGGTTAATGCACTCTTTCCAACGCCACCAGCACCCACAACTACCAGCTTATATTCCGTCATTTCTGCTGGGCTCCAGGACAAACCAACCCATAGAAAGGGGTAAGGAGGACCGCACTCAGGCACCCCCCATGGGGACAGAAGGCTAGCGGTGTCAGGCGGCCTCCTTCTCCAAGGCCAGGGCCTAGGGCCTGCAACCAGTGAACTCACAGTGTTCTCTGAGGAACTGAAAAGCTTATTGGGTGGAGTTCCTCCCTTTGCTGCTTCTCTGCAGGAAGCAGGAAACAGGAAGGACAGGAGAGAGCTAGCTAGCCCAGCTATGCTGACTCAGGAATTCTGGGAGTTGATATCCATGAGTCATAAAAGAGCCGAGGTTGCCTACCCTCGGGCTTGTTGGAGAACAGCTTGAAGCCAGCTTGCCAGGTAAGCAGAAGATCGGAGAGATCGGAGAGAGGGAGAGAGGGGGAGAGAGAGAGAGAGGGAGAGAAAGAAAGAGACACAGAGAGAGACAGAGACCCTTCTGACATCTAAAATGAAGATAATACTGCGTATATCCTTTTTTACCTTTAATATATATATATATATATATATATATATATATATATATATATATATATATATATATATATATATATATATATATATACACACACACACACACACACACACACACACACACACATATACACATATATACATATATATATACATAAATACATATATATGTGTATATATATATATATATATATATATATATATATATATATATATATATATATATATATATATATATATATATATATATATATATATATATATATATATATATATATATATATATATATATATATATATATATATGTTTTTATTTAAATTGCTAACAAAGAATAAGGGAGAATATATATATATATATTAAACCCACACCCACACTGATGAGGAGGCACGACCACAAACCAGAAGCAAGACCACAGCTGCATCATTAGCCACCTTAAACCCCTCCAATCCATACACAAAACAAACTGACACCCACCATGAAGATGAGGCACGACCACGAACGCGAAGCCAAACAGCTATGCAGTTCGCCATCTCTAATCCCCTTGTAAATCAGACTAACCTGAGCACAACAAAGCCCCCACCCAAACAGAACACTCCCCCAGCCAATCAGAGCACAGCCAAGCCCCATCCAATCAGAGCACAGCCAAGCCCCTAACCAATCAGAACACACCTCCACCCAATCAGAACACAGCCGAGCTCCCAGCCAATCAGTTCAAACCCCCACTGGCAGTTAAAAGGAAGAAACAGCTAAAATCTCACATTGCTCCTAGAAGCAGAAGCCGAAAGCACCAGCCTGAAGATGACGAATGAGACTTCGTCGAAACGTCGCCAAGACACTTCAAATTCTACGTGGGAGAAAACCCGAAGAACCAAAGACCTACATACAAAGACCCGCGAAAACCTCAGAAAACATTATATATATATATATAATATATATATTTGTTTTCTGAGGTTTTCGCGGGTGTTTGTATGTAGGTCTTTGGTTCTTCAGATTTTCTCCCACGTAGAATTTGAAGTGTCTTGGCAACGTTTCGATGAAGTCTCATTCATCATCTTCAGGCTGGTGCTTTTGGCTTCTGCTTCTAGGAGCAATGTGTGGTCTAAGCAATGTGTGGTCTAAGCAATTTCATATCCAATGGCTCCCTAGGACACACCATCTACCAGAAGAAAACACACACAAACCGCTATCTGCACGCACGCTCACACCACCACCCAGCACAGATCAACTCCGTAGCCAAGACACTCATCTCCAGAACCAAATGCCTAGCTGACGAACAACACCTAAAAACCGAACTACACACTCTCACTAGTGTACTAACATCCAACGGATTCCCAAGAAATAAGATTTCCAACTTAATCCAAAAAGAAACTCCCACTAAAATCCATGACAGAGAACAAGAAAACGGCAAAGCCCTCCTCCCATACATAAAAGGCACCACAGACAAGATCAGCAAAGTCCTGCACAAATATAATGTCAAAACAGCATTCTGCACAAACAGAAAAATATCCACCATCCTAAGAAACCCTAAAGACAAAATTGAGTTAGAAAATCAAGGAGTATATGAAATCCCATGTACTGCTTGCCCCACTACATACATTGGACAAACCAACAGAAGGATAAATGCACGCATTGAAGAACACAAAAACTCAGTCAAAAGAGAGGAACCAACTTCTTCCCTGGTCCAACACCTTAAAGCCACAGGACATGAAATTGATTTCAAAAAGACCAGAACAATTGCCAAAACTGAACATTTTAATAACAGAATAATCAGAGAAGCCATCGAGATAGAAAAACGGCCCCACAGCATGAACAAACCAAAGTCTTTTAGCTTTAGGGCATGTGCACCAAATATGATAATTACCTGGTTTTTGTTTACATTTCCAATGCTTGTATGAAGTATTTTTAAACATTTTCGGTAATCTCACCGGTGTTAAATGCCATCTATAAAACATTTTGTATAAGTTTTCTTTATAAGGCACTGCTTTCATTAATTTAGCGTTTCTTTCCCATAAACTTTGCCAATTTTCTAATTCTATATTATGTCCAAAGTTTTTTGCCCATATTATCAGTACTTCTTTTACTCTTCCATCTTTAAACTTAACAAATATTTATAGAGTTTCTTAATCAATTTTTCATCTGTTTTTAACAGTATCTGGTCAAATACTGTTTGTTCTTTATAAAATCCTGTTGTTTTAGCATCTTTTCCATATCTCGTTTAAATTTGCAAGTATGGCCACCATGATAAATCAATACCTTGTTCTTGTAAATTTTGTCTGTCTTTCAGTTTCCCTTCATTGTCCAAAATATCTTTATAGGTCACAACTTTCTCATAGTTAATTAAATTTGGGTAAGCAAATGCTTCCATTGTTGAAAGCCATCCAGGTATTTTAATATAGATTTTCACTTTTATTTTTTCCCATTCTAGGAGAAGTGTATTTCTTATAAAATGGTTTTGAAGTAAATATGTATTTTATTCTTCCTATGCCACAGAAAGGCATGCCATCCAAGTTGTAGGTCATGCCCCTCTAGGTATAATAGTCTTTTATCTCTAAGCATTATCCACTCTTTTAGCCATGTTAATATAGTTGCTTGGTAGTATAGTGTCCAGTCTGGCAGTCCAAATCCTCCAACCTCTTTCACTTCTTGTAACATTTTCAGTCTAATTCTCGCTTTTTTTCCTTGCCAGATAAATTTCAGTATTGTTGTATTTAGTTAATCAAAAAAGGTTTTTCCCAGTCTTATAGGTATCCTTTGAAATAAAAAAGTATTTCACTGTTGCTATTCTCCCCAGCATTGAAAGTTGTAAATTTTTTCACTTTTCCAGATTCAATTTTATTTATTTTAACAATCTTACATAGTTGTCTTCTTTTATTGTTGCACATCTTGCTGTTAAATAAATTCCCAAATATTTAACTTCTTTAACTATTTGAAGGTTTGATTTTTTGCTAGTTGGTTTTTTTGTTTCTCTGTTAAATTTTTAGTTAGCACTTTAATCTTTGCTCTGTTTATTTTCAACCCTGCCCTGCCACTTCTCCAAATTCTGTTTTCTCCATAAGCTTAACGCTCGTTTCAAATGGTTCTTCCACCATCTGCAAATGCTTCTAGTTTGTATTTTTCATCTTTTATCTCCAGTCCTTTAATTTCTATATCTTGCATGATGTTTCTATTCAATACTTCCAATGTTAATATAAATAATAGTGGAGATAGTGGACTTGTGCCTTTTTTAATGTCAAAATTTTCTCTAAAATCTCCATTTACAATTACGTTGGCTGTTTGTTTATGATAAATTGTTTTGATTACATTTGTAAAGTTTTCTCCAAAATCTCTTTCCTCTAGTTGCTGGAACATTAATTGCCACTTTACATTGTCAAATGCTTTCTGTGCATCTAGAAATATTAAAGCCATCTGTTTCCTTGGATGAATTTCATAAAACTCTAAAACATCTAGGATCATTCTTAAGTTATTTTTTATCTGTCTTTTAGATAGAAAGTAATTTTGGTCTGTTTGTATAAATTCAGTCAGGAATTTCTTTAGTCTTTCTGCTATTATTGAGGCAAAACTTTTATTATTGTGTAGTAGGTTTCAGTAGGAAAGGAGCAGACCAGCAGTTACAATGTTATTTATTGACTCAAACTAAAACTGGAGAGCTGCAGGCTATTGCCTGTAATTTATACTCTGAGCCCACAGGGCCTTAACCAATCACAATACTTGAAAAACCCGCCCAAATATAATTGTTCAAAGTTTCCCTCCAAAACAGTTGGAGTTAACAGTCAGGGTCATCTAAATAATAATAATAAACTTTATTATGGTCATAGACCAGCAATAGCCATAACTTTTTACCCTATATTAAATAATAATAATAATAAAAAGAGTACAAACATTGATAGTAAATAATAACATCCCTGTTAAAAAAATACATGTTCTCAAAACGTTAGGGTCACTCCCTAATTTACATGAATGGATAGCCGATTAATATCTGAGTAAATATAATGTTCCAAACATAATTAGAGATATCTCCCAAAAATTGGCACAAGTTGACGACTATAAATCTGTAACCAATTTTTTTCTTGTGGACATTGCCGCAACACAGTATTTTGCCACTGCATGCGTGATAGAAGGGTTTGAGTCTTGGAGGAGAAAGCCTACATAAAAATTGTCTGCCCTCCCTGGCAATCTCTCTAATAAAGGGAGAATATACGCTGTCCTATAAACGTGGTATAACTCACAGTACAATAAAACATGTGAGATATCTTCGACTTCTCCTTTACCACATATACATACCTGTTCTGCTATTGGTGTTCTCTTATACCTGCCCTATAGGAGTACTGAGGGAAGAATGTTAAATCTGGCTCTGAAAAAAGCTATTCTTTGTTTTGGGAAGGTCAGATTATTCAAATATCTTGCCACTTCCCACACACCCTGTTTGATTCTATCCCTACTGTGGCAAGGCAACCTATTTAGTTCTTCTTGGAACTCCATGTCCTTTATTCTATTGGATATTACTTGCTTTGCTTGGTCAAAGCCTAGGGACATTAAGAACATTGAAGAGAGCCCATAAGAGCCCAGTTTATGATCTATCGCCTGCTTCCAGGGGGAAGGAAAGTTGTCAGTCAGCACTAACGGGGACAATCCCTCTGGAAAGAAATGCATTTTAAGCCAGTGAATGATCATCATCTTCCAGGCTCTTACCTGGATTTGGGGCATGCCTGTCTCAATTCTTAATTGGGCATTTGGGGTTCCTTTGGATGGCTCACAGGAATTTGGTTTGTATGGTTTCCAGCAAGTTTTTCTTTGCAAGGGTTCCTGTTTGTGCCCCATATAGAATTTGCGCCAATGTTTTGGCCTCAAAAAGTTTTAAGGCAGCAGGTACTAATTGACCTCCACCTGTGTAAAAGTAATGTTTGATCACATTTAAGGACCTATTGGCTGCTTGCAATGTGTGATCCAGGTGTGCCTTCCATGTCTCTTGCGAGTGGAAGACCACCCCAAGGTATCTAAATGTTCTAACCTGTTCCAAACTATGTCCTTCTATTTTCCAGGAGTATTGGCTGGGTCTCTTAGCAAAAACTAAAATTTTTGATTTATCAAAGTTAAGGACCAACTTGTTCTGTCTGCAGTAGCCAAGTGTTGCCCTAATGGCTCTCTTCAGTCCTATAGGAGTTTGCAAAATAATGACCGCATCGTCGGCATATAGAAGAATCGGGATTTTGCAATGTGCTAGGTTGGGCGGATGCAGATCGGAGTTGTGTAAGAGATCGATCAGGGGGTTGATATAGAAGTTAAAAAGAGCGGGAGAGAGGATGCAACCCTGCCGTACCCCTTTTTGTACCCTTATTAAGCTGGTTAAAGTCCCTTGGGGATTACACCTCACTTTCAAGGTGGAATTCGCATACAATTTTTGTATGAGGAAAAGGAGGCATTTATCAATAGTAGTGCCTTCTAATTTCTCCCATAGGGTGTTCCTAGATATTGAGTGGAAGGCCTGTTTAAAATCTAGGAAGGCCACAAACAGAGAGGATTTTTTTAATGTGTGTATTTTTATTTATTATTTATTTTATTACTTAGATTTCTATGCCGCCCTATTTCAAGAACTCAGGGCGGCTCACAACATAATACTACATGTAGAAATCTAATATATAAAAAACATTTATAAACCCGTCAATTAAAAGACCAATCATCCAAAACAAGCATACAAACATACATACACTGGCTGGGGCCAGGTGTTAACTGCCCCAGGCCTGTCGGCAAAGATGAGTCTTAAGTAATTTGCGAAAGGTGGAGAGGGTGGGGGCAATACGGATCTCCGGGGGGAGTTGATTCCAGAGGGCCGGGGCCGCAACAGAGAAGGCTCTTCCCCTAGGCCCCGCCAGGCGACACTGTCTGGCTGACGGAACCTGGAGAAGGCCGACTCTGTGGGCCCTAACCGGTCGCTGGGTTTCATGGGGCAGCAGACAGTCCCGTAAGTAACCTGGTCCGATGCCATGTAGGGCTTTATAGGTCATAACCAACACTTTGAATTGCGTTCGGAGACCAATTGGCAGCCAATGCAGCTCGCGGAGTGATGCCGAAATGTGGGCATTTCTGGGCAGACCCAACACTGCTCGCGCGGCTGCATTCTGCATTACCTGAAGTCTCCGAACGTTTTTCAAAGGTAGCCCCATGTAGAGAGCATTGCAGTAGTCGAGCCTCGAGGTGATAAGGGCATGAGCAACTGTGAGAAGAGACTCCCGGTCCAAATAGGGCCGCAACTGGTGCACCAGGCGAACCTGGGCAAATGTACTAGATGGTGAAGTACCAAGATATGATCCACTGTTGATCTTCCTTCTCTAAAACTGGCTTGTTCATCTTTAATTATCCCCCCCGAAATTAGCCAATCCTGAAGTTTATAATTTAGATGTTTGGCATACATTTTACTAATAAAACTCAGAAGACTAATGGGTCTATAATTTCCTGGGTCATTTCTACTACCTTTTTTATAGATTGGTATGATAATTGCTAATCCCCAATCTCTTGGCATATGACCTGTTCTATCTATAAAAGTAAACAGAGATGCTAAAAGTGGGGCCCACCAACTGGAATTATTTTTTATTATTTCTGGCAGGACATTGTTAGTACCGGGTGCCTTATTAGCCTTGAGGGCTCCAATCAATCGGGATATCTCACCTGGTGTAACAGGGGGCCAATAAGGGGTTTGGTCCAAATTAATTTGGCTCTCATTAGTTACATAGTCAGGGTCTGCATATAGCTCTCTAAAATATTCTTCCCAGGCATAAATCGGTATCTGATTAGTTGGCGGTAGGGGGGATTTCCCCAATCCTCTGGTAATGTGCCAAAAAGGGATGTATTTTTTGTCCTGACTGATGCAATTAGTCTATGCCAAGACTCCTTCAGAGCCGTCCTTTTCTTTTCTTTTAGAAGGGTCTTATATTGTGCCTTCAACTGTTTTAAGCAGTGAGTGTGATCCTCAGAAGGGGCATTTTTACTTTTTCTGTATTCCTTGTTATATATATATATTTTTAGTTGCACACAATCCCTATGAAACCATCTTTTATTCTTTAAAACCAGCTTTTTGGGGTGAACTAATATTCTATTAATGAGAACCGATTTCAAATTTAAAATTAAAGTTTCAAACTTTAAATTCAATCTTTTGATGGCACAGACACACCCGCTATATTCCAGGTTATAATGGAGAGGGGGGAGTCATCTTTTGCAGTTCGTCAGGAGATTTGCTTTATACAAAGGGAAGTTGTAGGGTTGTTGTAATGGCTTGAGGTTTGATCCTGCATGAAATTGGCCTTCTCTCGATGGAGGGTAGCCCCATCAAAATTCTGTGTAGATTCCTGGGAAATTTGTTTGAGGTATGACGATTTAGCACCGGCTAACAAGGCTTGCTATTCTGGAACCTCTTTACTAGGTGTAGAGCAGGGGGTTATTAGGTCATGCTCCATTCGGCTTTTCAGTGATGGCACTGACAGGGGCCCACTCTCGAGAAATTGATATGTTGCAGAAGGTATCATCGGAAAGTCATGCAAGGATGCTAGCATTTCCTTCTCTTTTGGGGCCTCTACTGGTCCCTGTGTATCTTGGCTTCTGCTTTCCATGCACTCATAATCTTGCAAATTGATGTCCCGTGGGGGGGGGAGTAAGAGGCTCAATTATAGGGGAAACCAAATCAATAAGCGGTTCAGCTGTATCAATTGTGACCAATAAGGATTTCTTTAGATTTCCTAACTTGAATAGTATATTATCTTGTTCACTCCTTGGGAGAGCACCAAAGGCATTAATGAGCCCAGTTTCTGTGCTATTAAGTACATCTTCTGTAAGTGCTGGCTTACTCCCACTTTCTCCCTCTCCCTTTCTCTGGGTTGAGGATGTGGAAGAGACAGCAACCTTGGGAGCTCACCTGTTAACAATTAAGGGTTTAACTCTTTCCTCATGGAAAACTCTGATGGGAGAGATTTGAAAGGAGGCTAAATAAGCCTTCATCTTAAATAGCATCAGTGGTATGGTGGGCTGTTTGAAGGAGAGAAATATCCGCTTCCAGTTAAGGGGCTCAGGGAGCCACTCCGCAGTATGTAAATCAATCTGTCCCCAATGACAGTGCAGAAGCTGGCTTAGGGAATTTAGTATAGCATGCTTGGAGTTCCAGCGACCATGATTAATCCTGTTCATGTGGATTCTCAGCACCACCTGATGTGTTTGTACTGAATGATGTGGTTGATGTGATTGGTGTAATTGTAAATGGGATGCTTTATTGTCTTCCCATGAAATTTCTCTATTGATGCTTCCTCCTCTTGTTGCCTTAGCTGGAGAAGGACTGTTTTTCCAAGTGGGCTGCCATCTTCTAGCAGGCTCTTTATCTGTCCCCCAGGATCTGTGCTCATTTTCCTCCCCTATTTCTTCCTTCTCCTGATTACTCAATCTACCCATGTCTCCTGCAAAGACTTCAGTGGAAGTGCCTGTAGTCCAATACTGCACCTGGAGCAGAACAGCTATATCTTTTTTCAGTGTCTCTATATCATGTTGAATGGTTATTAGCTGTTCAAATATTGAAACTACAGTTTGTGCTGTGAGAAGACATTGCTTTGCCATAAACTCTGTTGTATTCTCCCACAGTAAGCACTCCTCATTTTGAGTTAGATTGTTGTTGTCAGCCTTCTTAGTCTTTATCTTAGGCTCCATGTCGGTTGTATCTAGACTCGTTATTTGTGAAAATAGCTGGCTGACATTTTGCTCCCCTCCCCCCAGATTGGGAAAGTCCAGTAACTGCTGTTTAGTCAGATCTCTTTGCAGGTCCCATTCTAGGCTCTCTGACTTGTTGGAAATGGAGGGGGGAGGAAATAGTTTTACTTACAAGTCTCTTGCCAACAAAGTGCTCCTCAATTTTTGGTTGTTTTGCATTCTTCGCTGGTAGGAGAGATCTCGGGCTGGTGCTATGACGTTTCCTTCTTTTACCCATGACTCCGTCCTCTTCCAGTGGCTTCTGATTCCAATATATACTGGCCTCTCTGGTGTATATACTTTGTAAAAAGTCTTTGACTATTATAAAAAGGTCAAACCAGGTTTAAAAAGGGTTTAAAATAGGTTTAAAAGGGTTAAAAATAGGTTAAAATAGGATAAAAATAGGTAGGTTAAAAGTTAAAAATTAAAGGTTAAAATAAAAATAAAAGAAAATAATAATAATAAAACTTTTGCTTTTGGAGGAGCTCTTTACAGCCTTTGCTGCCTGTCCACCATCTTGGCTCCACCCCTCCAGGGTCATCTAAAGGTTAGTTTCATTTTAGCTTCACAAGCAGTTGAAGTTAAGTTAGTTTCACTTTAGAAGAGATTAACACAACTTTATATATATTCAATACATAACATTTATAATCTACATTTAATAACGATATTGATCTGTAGTTTTTTATTTGCATCAAATCAGAATCTTCTTTGGGTATTAAGATACTGTTAGCTTCAGTCCATGTATTTGGTATTTTAGCCTCCAAAAGTATTTCATTGCACCAATGTTTCTCAACCTTGACAATTTTAAGGCATGTGGACTTAAACTTTCAGAATTTCACAGCCAGCAATGCTGGCTGTGGAATTCTGGGAGTTGAAGTCCACATGCCTTAAAATTGTCAAGGTTGAGAAACACTGCATTACACAGTTCTTTCAATATTGGACTTAGTATATTTTGTAATGATTTATAGAGCTCTGCAGGTAATCCATCTGGGCCCGGGGTCTTATACTTTTTTTGCCTTTTTATGGCCTCTATTATCTCCATCATTGATATTTTTCCATTTAATGGTTTGAATATTCTCTGAAATTTTTGGTAAGTCTGCTTTTTTTAGGTACAGCTGTATTTTTTTCTTTTGAAATTTCCTCTGCGTTGTAAAATATCTTGTAAAAGTCTTTAATAATTTTTTTAATTGTGTCATTTTGAAACTGTCATTCACCTTTTGGGTCTTGCAACTTGTTTATCTATTTTTTTTTCTTTTTCTTTTTTCAGTCTATATGCTAACCATCTCCCCGGTTTATTGGCATTTTCAAAAAAGTTCTGTTTAGTCCTATTCTTCTCTCTAGACTTCGGGTTCTGGTTCGTGGCGTCCCTCTTGTCTCCTCTTCAGCTAGTTTTCCCTCCGCCGGTAGACCCTTATGCGGGTCAAAAGTCGCCCTGGAGGGTGCAACTGCTGTCGAGGAGGCTTTGCTCGGTTGCGGAGGAGTGGCGGCTCCTCCAGCTGTCCGAGCTATCTCTGAGGGCCGACGGAGAAGAAGATCGGCCAGTAAAATGACCGATCACCCTGCTGCTTCAAACCACAAGTTAAAGAACATCTAAGCTGTAATAACCCCCGTGGTGAATCTTTTCCTTGCTACTCTCTCTACTCTATTTTGTTTTTTGTGCCTGTAAGAGCCTTGTTGGAATTATTTCCCTGGCTTGAAAAAGCAGCTTCTCCATGTTTGGGAAGAAAGGTGTTGTATAAAAATAGAACAAAATTTTTAAAGACTATTTTATTTCCATATTTTTTGGGGTACAGAAAAAAATTTCTCTTTCTAAGAACTGTACTATCATCTTATACTGGAAGATTATTTCTTTTTTCACATTTTACTTTAAAAGATAGAAAAAAGGAAATGGTGTCTGGAAAAGATCTTTTTTTAACCTACTGAGGACATCTAGTGGCAAAAACCTAATACTGCAACTTCTTGTCATTCTTTGAAGATGGAATAGACCTGACCTTCAAATTATTTTTGAAGAGAAAAGATAAGCTGTGCAGCTGTGGGAATTGTGGGGGTTGACATTGCCTAACTTTTATTAAATATAGCCTCCACAAGAAAGAAAAAGAGACTCTTTTTAATTACTATCAAAATGAAGAAACCTCAGTTACAATTAAACTGTAAACTTATATTGGAAAAGATTTATGAGGCTACTGCAGAAATATGTGCTACAATGAAAGAGTTTACTACAGAATTAAGATCCAGAAATTTCACTTCAAACATTCAAACTGATGTCCAGACTACATCTGACTATTCTATAAATCAAAACATACTAGAAGAGGAATCAATAGAGATAAAAGTGGAACTTATTCTATCTTATAAACTTTCCATCTGTAACTTTGAGGAACAGAAGAAGCAAAGACTGAGATTTGAAACTACAAAGCAACGATGCTTTAAGGATGAGAGAAATATTTATTTATTTATTTATTTATTTATTTGCTTGTTTGGGCTTGTATGCCGCTCCTCTCCGGAGACTTGGAGCGGCTAACAACATATATATAAACAACAAATTACAATAAAAATCCCAAACAAGAAATATCTAAAAATACAATAAAACACCCACTCAAATTCAACAGTCAACCACAATCATCCCCAGGCATGCCGGCAAAGATAAGTTTTAAGATTTTTTCGGAAGGCCGGGAGAGTTGGAGAAACGCAGACTTCAGGAGGCAGTTGGTTCCAGAGGGCGGGTGCCACAACAGAGAAAGCCCTCCCCCTAGGGCCCGCCAGACAACATTGTTTCGCTGACGGGACCCGGAGGAGGCCGATCCTGTGTGCTCTCACCGGTTGTAGGGAAGTATGTGGCAGAAGGCGGTCCCATAAGTATCCTGGTCCCATGCCATGAAGGACTTTATAGGTAATAACCAACACTTTGAATTGCACTCGGAGACCAATAGGCAACCAATGCAGCATGCGAAGAGTTGGTGAGATGTGGGCACAACGCGGAAGGCCCACAACTGCTCGCGCAGCTGCATTTTGCACTAATTGTAGACTCCAAACACTCTTCAAGGGTAGCCCCATGTAGAGAGCATTGCAGTAGTCGATCCTCGAGGTGACAAGGGCATGTGTGACTGTGAGGAGCGACTCCTGATCCAAGTAAGGACGCAACTGGTGCACCAGGCGAACCTGGGCAAATGACCCCCTCGCCACAGCCGACAAATGATGATCCAATGTCAGCTGTGGATCGAGGAGGACTCCCAAGTTGCGGACCTTCTCTGAGGGGTTTATAGATTCACCCCCCAGGGTAATGGAAGGATAGACTGAAGTGTCCTTGGGAGGCATCACCCACAGCCACTCTGTCTTGTCGGGGTTAAGCCTTAATCTGTTAACGCCCATCCAGACCCTCACAGCCTCCAGACACCGGCACATCACCTCAACCACTTCACTGATATGGCCAGGAGTGGAGATGTACAGCTGAGTATCATCAGCATACTGATGGTATCTCACTCCATGGCAGTGGATGATCTCACCCAGTGGCTTCATGTAAATGTTAAAAATTAAGGGGGAGAGAACCGACCCCTGAGGCACCCCACATGGGAATAACTTAGAGGTGGACCTCTGACCCCCCACAAACACCGACTGTGACCGACCAATGAGATAGGAGGAGAACCACCGTAACACGGTGCCCCCCACTCACAATCCCTCCAGCCGGCGCAGAAGGATACCATGGTTGATGGTATCGAATGCCGCTGAGAGGTCAAGAAGCACCAGGAAAGAGGACTGGCCTCTATCCTGGGCCCGCCAGAGATCATCCATCAGAGCAACCAAAGCAGTTTCAGTGGAGTAGCCGGGCCTGAAACCCGACTGCAGAGGGCCCAGATAATCGGCTTCCTCCAGAGACCACTGGAGCTGGAGTGACACCACCTTCTCAACAACCTTACCCACAAAGGGGAGGTTGGAGACCGGACGATAGTTGGTCAAAATTGCTGGATCCAGGGAAGGCTTCTTGAGGAGGGGGCTCACAAGTGCCTCCTTTAAAGGAGCCAGAAAGGACCCCTCCCTCAAAGAAGCATTGACAATCTCCTGGATCCAGGTACGTGTCACCACCCTACTGGCCGAAACCAGCCAGGAGGGACACGGGTCCAACAAACAGGTGGCGGAACTTACAGCTCCAATGGCCCTGTCCACTTCCTCAGGCGTAACAGCCTCAAACTCGCCCCAGGTGACCGGACAAGAACATGCCCCTGTCCCCTCGACTGAATCGTTATCAGTCGACTCTACTGCACAATTGGAGTCTAGGTCAGCCCGGATCTGAGCTACTTTGTCTGCAAAACAGTTGTTAAAGTCCTCGGCACTACCCTGCAAGGGAGGCCCCGGACCCCTCGGGTTAAGGAGGGATCGGGTCACCCTAAACAGGGCGGCCGGACGAGATTCCGCAGATGCGATCAAAGCAAAAAGATACAAAGATCTTGCCGCCTTAATCGCCTTCAGATAGGCTCTAATAAATGAGCTCAATCTGGTTCTATCAGATCTGGACTTACTTCGTCTCCATCACTTCTCTAGACATCTCTTATGGCACTTCATCCCCCTGAGCTCCTCGGTAAACCAAGGAGACCTCCTGGGGCCAGCACCACGGAGAGGTCGCAAAGGCGCAATCCGGTCAATAGCCCCCTTCGCGGCCGTATTCCATGCCGCTACCAGGGACTCTGCCGAATTGTGAATGAGCTCGGTAATTCCCCAAGCGCCATCTGAAAACCAATAGGATTCATCAGGCGTCTGGGGCGGAACCACCTAATCGGTTCCGCCTCCCTGCAGGGAAGGATTGGGGCCGTAAAATTCAGTCGAAGCAGGAAATGATCAGTCCATGACAAAGGCAAAGTATCTAAGCCCCTTAAAACCAGATCATTGCCCAACTGCTCCGAAAGGAAAATCATATCCGGGGCGTGTCCACCCTCATGCGTCGGACCCTGCACTACTTGGGTCAGGTCCATGGTTGTCATGGCCATGAACTCCTGTGCCAACCCTGAGGATTCGCTAAGCGATGGCAGATTAAAGTCCCCCAAAACCATAAGCCTGGGGAACTCCACCGCCAGCCCAGCAACCTCCTCAAGTAGCAAAGGCAGGGCTGATGTCACACAGCTGGGAGGCAGGTACGTAAGCAATAAGCCCACCTGTACCCCTAGGTCCAGCGTCATAAAGATGGACTCGCAACCCGGAATTTTGGAAACAGTGAGCCTGCATAGACTGAGGTTCTCCCGGGCCAAAATAGCCACTCCTCCCCCCTTTCCCTGGGGTCGCGGCTGGTGCCATACCTGATAACCTGGTGGGCACATACCCGTGAGGGGAACTCCCCAACCAGGTCTCAGTCACACACGCCAAGTCGGTCTCCTCATCCATGAAAAGATCATGAATGAGGGGGGCCTTATTATTAACTGACCTGGCATTAAGCAGCAACAGCCTGATTAGATGCCTAATGCAGAGCATGGAATTCCTATCCTTTCAAAGGCCACTGCAAGCAACAAAAATAGATCTATTGGCTGAAAGGGAAGCTTGGTTATGGAAACCTGCCTGACACAGAAAAAAAGCCAGAATCAGACTGAAAAGAGAACTTTAAAATTGTGTAATGGATTAAAAGGCAATGTTGGATTTATGGACTGTTTTAAGGATTAAGATTTAGACTTATAAGTAAGATAGATAGATAGATAGATAGATAGATAGATAGATAGATAGATAGATAGATAGATAGATAGATAGATAGATAGATAGATAGATAGATAGATAGATAGATAGATATAGATATAGATATAGATATAGATATAGATATAGATATAGATATAGATATAGATATAGATATAGATATAGATATAGATATAGATATAGATATGAGGTTGATTATTAGAATAGATATGGAATAATAGATTTATTTTGATGAAAATTATTATGTATTGGAATTGAAAAAATGTTAACTTTTTAGATTTGGATGGTTTCAATAATTAACTGAGTGTTTTAAATTAGTAAGATGACCTTTCTGTATGATAACATAGATGTGATAAGGCATGATAATCAATTGGACGAAATTTGAATTTTGTTTAATGAATTTAAATAATTTAAGGTTTCACATTATTTTGATATCTTAAAGAGATTGATCGATTATGGGATTATATAGGGTAGATTAATTTTTTATTTTAATTAGGATATCTATTGTGTAGTGGAAGAAGAAATAAATGAGATTGGTGATAAAATTAGGGATGTGAGAGATTAAGAATTAGAATCTATCTGGAAGGGATACCTGAACTGATAACTTGTTGATTTAAAGTTAAATTTGATTATGGTAATTGTAAACTGACAAAGTTTTAAAACAGGTTTAGCAGTAATAGAAATTTAAATTAGAAATGGAATATTTTAAACGTATTATGCTATTTGAGGGAAATAGAGAGGGGACAGTGAATGTATTGAGTTGAGTTGTTTATATATGTTTTCACTTTTGAATGTTTGATTACCCAAACACCATGGTGTGTCCTGAGTACCTTTTCTTAAGAATTAAAAAACCAATAAAATGTGTTTTAAAAAAATATTCTTCCCTCCTTTGTTTAGGGTTCATTGTTTCTTTAATATTTGGGCTATTCCTCTTTTCTTTTGTTGTGCTAATGCAAAATGGAGTTTACCTATTTTCGGTTGTTCTAACAATTTATAATGTTGTCTTTTAATATGTGTTACTTGGAGACAAATTATATCTATTTTTAATTTTTGTAGTCGTGTAATTTTTTTTCCTTTTGAGGGGGAATTCAGTCCATTTATATTCATTGACAGGATCCCACTTTCCTTCTCCATCTCTTTCAATTATATCTAGGTCTTAATCTTCTAGTTGATCTTATCTGTCTCTGTTCTCTTGATCTTGCCCCGTCTTCTGTATATGTATTTTTAATTTCTTCTTCCTTTCTTGGTTTAGCTGCTCCTTCTATTGCTGTCTATTCCTGTCTCTTTGTTTCTCTCGCTGTACCAAATTCAAAGTCACCTCCTTCCATGAATGTTTTATGGTAGTCATAGAATTCCATTGCTTTAAGTGGCATATCCAATCTGTATCTTTTTGTATCCCAATAAATTAAAATCCCTTATGGATCAGCCATCTAAAGTTCATTCCTTTTTCAATTAATTTTCTGGTTAAAAATTAATATTCTCTTCGGGGTTCTCTTATTCTCCTAGGAATTTGTTTGAGAACTATAATTTCTTTTTCTTTATATTTCAAAGGATCATCTCTCAATGTTCTCAAGATCTCATCTCTTATAGATCTTTTAAGAAATCTTATGTGTACTTCTCTAGGGACTTTGTTTCTTCTCACGTAGTTTGAATTGACTCAATAGATTTGACCTAATTCTCCTTCCATTTCCCATTTCCCAATTTCTAATACGTCTGCCAGTAATTCTGTTATCAGGTCTACAAGGTCCTCTTCCTTATGTTCCATTATGTTTTGAAATCTTAAGAAGTAAAAAGCCTTTTCCATTTCCATGACTGCTATTGAATCCTCTAATTCTCCATTTATTTGCATCAGTTTCTGGTTTTCATCTTTTAAGTCTTCTAATTTCTGGTCCACCTCTGTTGATTTATCTTCTATTTTTTGAATCCTTTGTTCATTTTTTGTGATCATCTGTTTAAAATTTTCAAATTGAGAGTCCATATTATTAATTTTTGGGTTTATTTTATCAAGATAATCGTTCATCTCTTTGATTTTTCATTGTGGCTGCCATATGAGTAGCAATTGCCACTTGGATTGCTTGTAGTGTCACTTGTGTTTCTTTCTGGAAGTTATTAGCCTTTTCTTGTTGGAGCTTGTGTCAATTGATCTCTGATAGACTGGACTTGCAGAGGCAGAGGAGGGGGCAGAGGATACTTTTTGACAGCTTTGGATAAATTTGGAACACTCATCTTAATCTTTTAATCATATTTTGGAATCCACTGAATTGTTCAAAATTTATAATCCGATGAGCTCCTAACAGATAGGAGAGGTAAGTAAAAAAAGGGAAAATGGGAAAAAAGTATAAAATTTATCCCAAGATTCTGTGTTGTCAATCTTTCAAAATTATAATCCAAAGTATCTTGCTAATAGTAGTTTCTTGCCATTCACTCTGTCTCAAAGCAATTTATAAAATTCCAAGTCAAGCTGTATTTGTAATCCAACGAAGTCCAATGACTTCAAAACAATTTATGTTTTTAATTATAATCCATGCTATAGAGAAAAGCAACCCAAAGATATTCTTCTCTTTTCCAGCCACAATCTCCAGGACTATAAATACCAAGGATATCAAAGAGTTTAATCTATAAGCTATGTCTGCTTGTCTAGCCAAGTTCTCATACTCCAAGCACAAAAGCTTGATACATTTAAAAAAAACAAGGCCAAGTTTAGTTTTTCATTAGATGTCCATTTTATGTTTTCCCAGCCAAGCTTTACAAAGTTTGCAAAGTTATAATCTGATGGTTTCCAAACAAAAAATAAAAGTTTATGACTGCTAAAGCTTCTCAAAATATTCTTCTTCTGTCCCACTTAATTATCTTCACAATATTGTTGTAAGTCTCTTTAATTTCCCCCAAAAGCTTAAACCACTTCTTATATTTTTCAGGAGAGAGGAGTAAAGGAAAAGTCCTCCCCCCCCAATAGTTTTGGGGATTTCTTGCTTTTCAGGAGCTTTTTTCCATAACTGGTATTTTCACTTGTAGAGAGATAAGGAAGATAGTCTCATCTAGATCAGCTGTTTTGCTTTCCGCTTAGTCGTTTTCTTACGGTGATCAGTAGCTTCTGGCTGACAGCATGGGTGCAGTCAGCCTTTCTTCCTGCCGGTCCCGAGGCATTCCTTGGATCAAGTGAGTCAGCTAGTGCTGACCTGCAATCTAAAAAGATTTGCCCTTTGGCCTGTCACCTGTAAGGGGCAACTTTCGGTCCTTTCAGACCCCCCAGTGGGTAGAATTCGGGCATTCATTCCTCTGTGCTCGTGTCACTGCAACCAGAAGTCTTATTCCCCTATTTTCTTACCACTTGTTTGATTAGTGCACTTTGTGTGGCACTCGCTATTAAAGCTTGATTTTGCTTGACAGCAAGGTTGATATTCTTTTCAACACACATATCTATGTTACATGCACTAATAACTCTATAATTTTTACATTGCCTTGTTTGATATTTATCAAACAAGGAAAACCTTCCAGAGACAGAAAAGACAAGCCACTGAGGGAACTAGCTTAAAAAGGCTCATTCCCCTTTAAGAATTAGCTACTGGCTAGAAAGGAAAGTTAAGGAGCTGACAGACAGCACTTAAGAAAAAGGAAGAAATGAAGGAAGAAAAATGCAAATAAGAAACAACAGGACAACAAGGACAAATATATCTAAAGAAGAATAAGGGGGAAAATGTAAATATAGAAGATTATCGTGACGAAATTGCTGTTTTAAAAAAAGGAGTATACACTGTGTGTGTATGTGTGTTGTGTTTTGTTTTGTTGGTTGAAAAAAATTAAAAAAATTAAAAAAAACAAAAGCAAATGTAGCAAGTACTGGCTGCTGGCTAAGGCAGCCTCCCCAAATGACTCCATTCATAAGTAAACAGGCAAAATCCATTCAGGACAAAAATACTTCAAAATCCCTTGCAGCAAAACTTACAGCTAACAACAGCAGAGCAATAAAATTAGAACCCAAAATCCAACACAGGACATCAGCCATCAGCCATGATGGAAATTGCCATACACTCTTTAAGAACACAAAGCCTACATTGCACAAATCCCAGAACTTCAAAATCACAAAAACATATAAGAATCCTTCCACTCTCCTGGTTTGTTGTTCAGCTGATCCAGAACCGAACTGCTGAAACGGCATTTCACTTCTGCCAATAAACATCTCCTCTCGAGCAGCCAGAGCAGTCGGCTTCCTCTCATCTATTTCAAACAGCAGCGCTTCATTTTTTTTCTTTTTTCTTAAAGATATAGCCTCCTGGCTGGAAAGCAAGCCCCCGGCCTTTTCTTCCAATACTTCCTTCCTTTCCGTTTCCCTCCTGCTCTCTACCTTCCTCTTTCTCATTTCCATCTCCTTCCTTCCTCCCTCCCTCCCTCTCTCCATGCCTCACCTCCAGCTGATGCTGCCTTTCTTCATTCCTCATGGAGGGCAACCACTCCCCAGCTTGTTTCTTGCCTGTTTGTCGCTGCTATCTGGTGTGCACCCAGCATAGATGGCTGCCACAGAAGTTGTAGATTGGCTCCTGGCCGGCTTGTTTAATCTCCTCTTCCCTCTCTTCTCCCCTCCTCCTTCTTTTCCCTTCTGTGCAGCTCCAGCTGACTCCTCTTCCCAAGGCTGCGTCTTTTTTTTCTCTCTCCCTCTTCCGCCCAAACTGCCTCCTTTTATAACCTCTCCTGTCTCTGACCCCCCTCCTCCTTTCTGTTCTGGGTGAGCCAGAAGTGCTGACCCTGGGGCCTTTGCCTGGCCCCAATCGCCCTGCAGCTCCTGAGGACTCTCTCACAGCAAGTCCTGCACTGTGCCGCTTTGGCTCGTTCCCTCCCCTGCTACACTTGGCTAATCTTGGCAGGGCCGCGTACTACCTGCCAGGTGCCAATGTACCACCAGTGGTATGTGTACCACTGATTGAAAAGCCCTACTCTAGGGTTTTGAGTCCTGTATGCAATCTAATTTTTAAAAAAACCTTACTGAAATTGTAGATATTTCAAAGCAGATATGCTTTTCACTAAGATTAGTACTGTCAGCAGGGATAAGCAGAGAATGTTTTTGAACCAATTCAAGTTTTGAGGCTATTTTATGAGTCACACCCAGATAAAATACAGTGGTAATTGCTATAGTCACTTTTCCTCCACTAACAAGCACAATTGGTGAATCAACTAATGCTGATTAAAAAAAAATATTGAGAACCCTATTCATATTGAATCTATGGCTCTGGCACTGTAGCTAAATGGATTTTTAATGGGCACAATGATTCATAAAGACTAGAGATTTACTCAGTTATATGAATGGAAAAGGCTTGAGGTTTTTAACTTCAACTTCCATAATTGGTCGTTGGTTTATGGAATTCACTTCCTGAAGGGGTCGTGGCAGCTGTCAGCCTTGACAGTTTCAAGGCAGGGCTAGATAGATTCATGGATGCAAAGTGTATCGGTGGTTATTAAAACGGATGTCCATGTGCCGCCTCTATGTTGGTTGAGGCAGGCAGGATTCCCTTGGGTACCATTTGTTGGGGGTCAAGGGAAAGGGAGGGTTTTGCCTTCTCTTTCTGCTCAAGATCCCCATGTACAATTGGTGGGCCACTGTGTGACACAGAATGCTGGACTCGATGGGCTTTGGCCTGATTCAGCATGGCTCTTCTTATGTTCTTATGTTCTTATAATTCCTTACTTTTGGCCATACTGTTGGATGCTTTGAAGCCCAAAATATCTGGAAGGCACTACTGATCTAGATACTTTATGTAAATATTTTTTAAAAACTACTGCTACCATTACTATTATTATTACCAGGAAACATTGAAAGATTTTTTCATATAAACAGGAAACTGTTATACACTTCTATATAAAACTTTTCACAGACTCCATAGAGATAATGCTGAAGAAAATCTTGTTGTAAGATGAAAGAGAATGATCACATTCATTTGTACTATCACAGAAGGAACCACCAGAGAGAGATCTCTGTCACAGAGCAAGTCCTATTTCAGTATTAAATGGATATAATTAACCCAGGAAATTCCTGAAATTGACCTGCCAAAGGAGCACAGCTAAAGCTGATATTTAATTATTGATGGTTAAATCTGCTTTCATAATCAATTGATTTATAATTAACTACCTAATTAATGAATGAAACATTTTTCTTCTTCACATTCCCTATTTTGATATCATCTAATTAATATCTACAGAATCAAACAACTATACTGAGCATGAACTTCTCTACACAGTTAATATATCTTTCAAGTAGGACGTTTTCTGGCACAACTAAAATGATTTTCAATTCAAAATAGCCATGAGTGACAGATTCATTCTGCACAAATTGGATACAGCAATGTATTGATAACTCTATGACCTTTATTCATACTGTACTCATCATGCAAGAGCTATTTACTACATGGAGTAACTGTACCAAATGGCAAAAAAAATATCAACATTTCCCATCTTTGATGTTCATTCCCATGTATCCTTTTGATTATTCTCCTACAATTGCTAAATCTATGTCTCTTAATTTAAAAGACTATTTGAAATTCTTATAGAATCTATCTTCTCACCCTCTCCCCACAGCTTTGGTTATCTTGATTTATTTATTTAGAAAATTTATTTGCTGCCCATATCGTATGGAATGACTCTGGGTGGCTTACAGCATAAAACATTAAATCAGAAAAGACATTAAAATCAACAATCATGGCAAACAGCAGATAAAGTCATTGACAACTACACACCATCAAAACCAGATGGGAAAGGTGGGAGCCGGACACACAGGGTGTGGAGAGGTGGGATTAGGTTTTAGTTAATTAGATTTTGATTAATTAACCACTCCAGAATGAAGCTTCCCCATTGCAGTGGTGGGATTAAGCCAGTTTGCACCACTTCGGCAGAACTGGTAGCTAATTTTTTGTTGCCCAGGCCCAGAATGGACTTCCAGAAGCAGCATCCACACAGAGAACCAGTTGTTCACATATTTGAATCCCACCACTGCCCCATTGGATTCCCAAGCCATCTGGCAGAGTCAGGTCTTGAGGCTTTTTCAAAACATCAGGAGGGTGAGAGCCAATCTCATCTCAGGAAGTAAAATGTTCCAAAGGGCAGGACCCAATATTTATTTTTATGAACCCAGAACTTGCATTTTACATGATGTATGGTACATCCCATCCAGACTACTACAAAATTCATAGCCCTGAATTGATTGATCAATTGATCCATCAATCAGGCAGCTGGACAGACAAACAGCATTACCCCTGGTGCATTTAATACAAAAACAGTGGTTATGTGGTGGTTACCATCATCAATTACATCACTGTCCTCCACGTATATTATTTTCTCTGTACCACCATGTCACAGAGTAGACTTGGCAAGCTTTTTTTATTTTTCAGCTGTATAGAGAAGTAAACTAATTCCACATATAGTCCATTGAGAATGAATTTGAAAATTCTTAACAAAGTTAAGCAGGGCAGACTTGTTTAATGGTTATTTGGGAAATCTCAGGGCTGATGAACTAGTTCTCCATTGTTGCCAAGAAAATTATATCAAAATGTCTATGTTAACTTGCAGGACACTTGGTCCTCCATCCTATTTGATCTTGCCATCCAAGATATAAACGTAATCAGACAATGCTGAGGCTTATTGTTTACACTGCAGATGATTGTGGAAATATTATTTATTTGCATTTAACTACATTTTCATTGAATTGTAAATAAAATAACGCAAACTGGTCATCCAATGATATCAATTTTTTATTATTGCAGGTGATTATATAGTCATGACTATATACTTCGAGTTAAGTAGAAGAATGGGATACTTCACAATTCAAACATACATTCCCTGTATATTAACTGTTGTCCTATCCTGGGTATCATTTTGGATTAAAAAAGATGCCACACCAGCAAGAACAGCCCTAGGTAAGATAACAGGGGATAATATTTTTTATTCATTCCTTAGCCTGCTGAGGATTCTTTGTTATATATTTCCAATGAATAATTATTTTACTTCACTTGATAGGTAATGATGCTAACAAATGTTTATATTCTGCAAGAAGTCTCCTATTCATGGTTCCCAGCCTCTTGTTTGAGAAGTATTTGAAATAATAATTTTCATAACATCATTTTTCTGGTGTTCTATTATTAATAACTCAGTTTTTTATCTTCTTAGCTTCCCTTCCACTGTTGTTGATCATTCTAGAATGTACAAAGTGATGTGTGCTAAACTCCTCCTTAGCTCTGTCTCCGCAAATTTGGCATGAAATGTCTAAAGAGTTTCTTAGTCATCCATGTCATGGTTGTCCTAAAGTTGCTTTTTCAAAAAGCAGCTAGATTTTCTTTGTTTTTGCTTGAAGACATGGCATTGGCATGAAATGTTCATCAGAACTTTACTTCAGATTAGATGCTGAACAGAAGATTATGGGGGGGGGGAAACAATGTTTTAAGTATAGATTATTTGTACAATCATAATATTAGGTTAAATACATAGGTTCTTACAAAGGGTGTGAACACCATTGTTCATCAATAATTTAGCTAGACAACCATTGAGCTTCTTCTACTTCTTTTCTTGTTTTTAAGAATCCTAACCTAATCCTGATCTTAATCCTTTTCTCTAACAGTCAGTATTTCATGCTCATTAAATAGTGTTTTCCCCAACTCTTGCAAGACCTTAACCCTTTAAAAGTTTTGGTACTTCTAAAACAAATTTCGCTTCTCCAAGCTCATGGGAAACTTCCTACTATGATTCTAGTTCCTGGCATACCTCACTTATAATATGTTATTTTTTTAAAAAAAATCTCCCTGTTCCTATTGATCAGAACTAATAGAGAATTATTTGCAGTTTTCCATTTTCTTTCTGTTATGAGATTACACTTCAATCAGAGATCAGTTTATCAAACACCTTCTTTTACACAAGGATCTGTTAATTCTCAATAATAACTTCTCTGGATATATCTAGACAGAAAGGGACTTTCAGCAATACTTATATTTTGTCTTTTTTATCAAGTAGAGACTATTTTTCAATGTAGGAAAATGTGGTATACTGGGGCATGCAATGAGAATATCTGTGACCCTTCTACCAAGCCCTAAATAATTTGATTCTTGTTGTGACTCTTCTGAGTAGCAATATTCTTAAGCAACTTGTTTCTTGACAGCTGTGGACAAATTCATCTTCATCTGCTTTGAGTTTCCATGTTTGGCATCAAATGGTTTGATCAGCAGGGCATGGACTGTATAGGATAGTCATGAAACTTAGCAAGAAGTTTTGAAATTTATTAGCAGCTAAACAAATCTGCATCATTACTTTCTATGCACTGCATGACAGGATGGTGATAGCTGGCGTTCCAAATATTGGCTTCCTGCTAGCTAATGCTCTTTTTCTGTAATTCTACTACTTATAGCTTTTTTCCACTGAAGCAAAGCTTCTTACCCACTAATATAAATCAGACCCATATGCAGGGGTTTTTTTTCTCATAGAACGCCCAGAACATAGTTCCGGCACCTTTTTTGGATGAAAACTTGTAGGATAGGCAAGGCGGGTTGTATGACGTGTGTGAGTTCCAGCACCTTTTTTTTTTTTTTTAGAAAAAAAGCACTGATCATATGTAAACTTCCCTTGACAATCTCACAATCTTCTAAGAGAAGGCAAAGCATTTTCTAAAAGAAAAGTGAAGAAAGGATATGTGTACTACAAATGTGCACATGTTGTCTCACAGCAGAATAGTGACTTAAAACTATCTTCTTCCTGCATTTCCTACTCAGTAATACTCTTGAAAGCTCTCACCTACTGTTTCAAACCTTAAAGGCTACAACTAAATTGGAGGTCACTGACTTATTTCAAAAAACAACAAACCTTTTTGAGATTCAGAGTTCTCTATATGAACTAAACATGGCCCTCCAGTGGCTGACTCAGTGAAGTGGAAAAGTCTTCACAATATGCCACTATGGAAAAGCAGTTTCCTATTTATGATATTATATATTTCATGTATAAGCCTACAAGCATAAGATATACATTTCTGTGAAAGCAACATTCTCAAGAGCTGAGCAAAACCTTCTTATATGAAATTTCTCACAATCCTCTGCCCAGTTTCATGCAAACCTTTGTGTTATTTTCAAATTCTACCTACTTCCTACCTTGTTGGTTTTGGACCCACCAACTGATACAGAGTTGCCAGTGGCACTTGGACTGCTGAAAGAAAATAGATCTCAAAATGAAAAGCTTTCACATCTGGGCTTTCAGAGATGTAACCTACAAATGTGAATATATGAGCAACTGCAATTAGAACTTTCAAATATTGTACCCTACTACTAAATGCAATGATTTTAATCAACCATGAGTCACCAAATGATAAGAAATCACCATGAACCAGTTTTAGATGATCAGTAATCATGAGGGAAATCCAGAGGCTGGCTTGAGAGGTTCTCTGGAACTTTCCCAAGAAGCCAGTATTAATGACAAAGGGCTGAAGTAAGTGGAATTTGGAGTCTGTATTCATAACTGGCCCTGGAATGGAGATACTGCTTTAGCTAAGTAAGAGCAACTAGAACCACAAGGTGATGGCACGGGAAACTTTGCATACATTTTATTTATTTATTTATTTATTTATTTATTTATTTATTTATTTATTTATTTATTTATTTATTTATTTATTTATTTATTTATTTATTTATTTATTTATTTAATTTTATTTTATTTGTACTTATATGCCGCTCCTCTCCGAAGACTCGGAGCGGCTTACAACATATATAAACAATATTCAATCTTGTTTTGCTCTGCCCTTTGAGATAACTAGGAATCGTAACTGTGCACTTTGTCTCTGTACATTGTGCAGCATTGTGATTACCAATATTTTGTGATCTGAGCAACTCAAAACTGATTCAAGAAGCAATTCACATATTGGCCATTTTTTCAGTAGAACTATTTTAATGTCACAGACTTGCCTACATGAATGCTCTGCTGGATGTCTAAAAATAACTTGCATTCATTTTGGGGGATAAAATATTTAGGCCCAAGCCTTTATAAATTGTTCAAAAGGCTAGGGGAGGGAGTTGTCAATAATTAATAGGTTCAAACTTTACAATCAATATTTGATATCCTTTGAAGTTTCAGTGAGAGAGGTTTCACAAGTGGGAGCCAAAAAACAATTCCTCTCTGGAAATGATTTTATGCTTTAGTAGAATTTGCATGAAGCACAGAGTTAAAATTTGTTCATGTCTTTGACTATTATTCTATGATTACAGAGTCTGATATGCCTGAAACAAATGTTTTAAACCATTTCTATTGGTGGCATATAAAAATCTGAGATATCTAAATCCCTTCCCTCTTTAAATTAGGCAAAATGCTACAGAGAAGGAAAAATTAGACACAGCTCTAAATAGCTTTCATTTATCAAAAGTGTGGTATGACAGCAAACTTCCATTTTTATTACAAGCTACTTCAATCCAAAATTAAAAGAAATTTAAATATTGACGAAAAGTCCTGGTTCTAACTTTTCTAGTAGCAACCTATTATATCTCTCAATATATCCTATATTACCAGTTTGACTCTGAGGAGGCACAGGCTGAAGTTTAAACTGCCTGCCATGGTATTCTCATCTCAGTAATTGAATACTTTCTGCCTTGTGGGAAACTTACAAGGTTCAAAGCATGCAGTATTGAATAAGAGAGCAAAATTTTACAAATTTTATATTTTTTTATTGAATTAAAAATTAAGAAGTAAAGGGGAGAAATATAAAATTGGTTTATTTGATAAAGGTTAAATTAGGAGATTTTGTGCAATGTTCTGATAACCCATTATGGACTATTTACAGACAACAGGACAGAGAAATTGATGTTTTATGGATTTGTTATAGATAAGGGGTGAGGTATGAGACAAAGAGATATCTGTTTGTTACCTTACAGGAGGTAAAATTTGCTGAATTTGTTTATACTTGTGGCAAAAGTTGGAAGTCACTTCTTTATATATTTCTTTTCTTTTTCTCTGTTATAGTCTTTTTCTTTTTTCTTCTACTTGTTCTTTTGGCTGTTCTCTTAGTTTAGCTGTATTAGTTTTTACTACTATAATTAAAATTCTTAGTAAAAAATTATATTCAGAATTTTAGTAAGTTTTGAAGAGATAGGGTGGGGCATAGTAGCCACTTTTCACTGCAGTGGGGTAAAATATATTTTGATGCATGATACAAAAACAGTGCCTTATATATTTGCATCAGACATCAGGATGCCAGTAGCTATGGGCAGGATCTCCATTAGAATGTTAGCATGTGCATCATTTTGACATAAGCTTGGTTTGCTGCAGATGCCTAGACACTGTTACTGAAAACCAAGTTTCAGTTTTAAAAAAATAGTTAAGCCAAATGACTTATTTTCTTAGTGACTCTGGTACATGAACTTTCTCTTGCATTATTGGGCAACTCAGAGATGAGTTATTATATATGGATGCTGCAAAAACAAAAGTCTTAAATATTTGGAAAGCAAATAGCAATTCTTATAAGCTATCATGTATGGCTTCACCTGTTCTCATTCAGTAGAAACAGTAGTTACTATACTAGGATTAGTCATGACATCTATATCAGATGGACCAACATTGGTTGATGTTTGGTAGAATTTGGAAGGAAGCACCTCTCATTGTCCTTCCAACTCTTGCAACAGTTTTTGATGCGGTTGACCACAATATCTTCTGGACCACTTCCAAAAATAGGATTTGTGGCATGGTGTTATGGTAGTTCCATGAGTGAATGGATCCACATAATGGTTGTATGGGAAAGAAGTCAAAAGAGCAGACTCGCAATTTGGGAGTCCTGTATTCGTGGCTCCTGCTCAAAGTATAGTTAAATATCATGGCTAGGAAAGCTTTTACATAGCTGCACCTTCTATGTCAGTTGCATTCTTACCTGGAACACAATGCACTGGAAGCAGCCATTCATACCCTTAGCATCTTTTGATTAGGCTACTGTAACTTACTATACATGGGCTATCATTGAAGACCATGTGAAAATTTTAACTGGTCCAGAATGCAATGATACATGTGCTTAGTCGCTTTGTCTTGATGCTGCCATATTTTATCATGTACTTTTGCTGCGTGAGCTGCATTAGATTATTAAAGTCTCTGAGTGCAATTCAAGTTACTGGTTGCTATCTATGACATCTTATGTGGCTCAGAGCCTGGATATTTTAGAGACCGCCTTTCCCCATTAGTTTCTGTCAATCCTATTGGATAATAAGGGAGTGCCCGTCAAGGATTTTCATCTCTGGCAAATATTCTTTGCAGCCTCCCTTCTTTGGAAAGACTTAACCCCTTAAAGCACACATAGACCCCACCCACATGGCATTCCAGAACCAACATAATATGTAGCTCTTCCAGAAAGGCTTTTGGGGATTAATTATAACCAACAGGACTATACTGAACTACTGTATTTCAGTTTATAATTTTACTATTCAATTGGAAAAGTAGGTTATGGTTATGAATTTTATGATTTTAAGAAATCACAATATGATCATGATTGTAAGTTTTGTCCAGGTTTCAAGCAATAAACAAATTGCATTAATCAATGTAGAAATATAGAAATGAAACATAGATTTAAGAGTTTTGTAGTAAAATGCCATCCTTTATTCTCCTGTGTAGAGTCATTGATTCACCTTGTTTGTTCAACATAGCTGCGGCTGTGTGTGTGTGTGTGATATTTAAGCAGAAATAGTAAAATAATGCCTGAATCCAAATATATTTCAGCAGACATTTGTCTGCAATTTAGCTTACTGCTGAAAGTATCCTTAATGTTACTTAGTGAATTACTTGTTAAAGTTAATTAATGTTATTTAACTAGAATGAATAGGGAAATTTACTGGGCCAAAAAAGTTCTGGTGTTACTCAATTATGATCCATCACTGGAAAATTTTAACTCAATTATGATCCATCACTGGAAAATTTAATGCATCTGAAGATATTAATTTTTAAAATGTTGGGGCTTTTGGGAAGTGCTCCAACTTTATGAATTAAAGATTTCATCTGCTTTAGCAAACTCTTCATTTGTAGTATATAGTTTGGTGTAATAATGAATGCACAGGGGAAAAAATAATGAGTAGAGAACAGAGATGTCAAATAATTTACTCAAATATATACTGCAGTTCCTGAAGCTTTCAATATTTTATTGGCATTAGTCCTCGACTTACAACCATTTGTTTAGTGATCATTCAAAGTTACAACAGCACTGGAAAAAGTGACTTATGACCATTTTTCACATGACCATTGCAGCATCTCCATAGTCACATGATCAAAATTTGGGCACTTGGTAACTAACATGTATTCATGACAGTGGCAGTGTCCTGGAGTCACAATTTGCAACTCTTCCAGCTAGCTTCTGACAAGCAAAATCAGTGGGGGAAGCCAGATTCATTTAACAACCACATAATTCAGCTAACCCTTAACAAATGTGCCAAAAGGTCATAAAAAGAGGCACAATTCACTTAACAACTGTCTAGCTTAGCAAAGGAAATTTTGGGCTCAATTGTGGTCATAAGTCAAGGACTACCTGTATACAATATTCTACATGTCTATTTTTTATTTCCAGATTTTTCCCCCTCATTCATTTCAGTTTTTTTTATTGCAACAATCAGTTAAATGGGTTGAATCCATCCATTTGGATTAAGTTGCACGGATATAACTAACACTTTTGGCTTGGATGGGATTCCATATAGGTGGGTGATTTCTGTTCATATTATTGAAGCATGTCACGTTTTGTGAGTTTACTAATAATGTTGTTCCCTTTCTAAGTTTAGCTATACTGCAATTTTAAACTCAAATCAAAATGAATTTGGATGGTCATTTATAAATATTTTTCTATAACAAGTATGATCTTATGAATATCCTGTAATGGGATTTGATACATTTAAAGATCTTCTTCATATTAGTTGAAGAATATAAAATATGAAAGACAGTATAATGCTAAAACACTCATTATTCCAGGTGATATAATCAGGAACAGAAATACCAAAAAAATATATATAATTTCTTAAGGAATCCAGATTACAGTCTAACAAAACTCATGCTCTAATAAGTAAAGTTTTGTTTTAAAAATTGAAGACAGCTACACTTCTGGAAATACTACAAGAAAATTATGTTCTGTTGTCCAGGTATCACCACAGTATTAACCATGACAACTCTGAGCACCATTGCAAGAAATTCCTTGCCACGTGTTTCCTATGTCACTGCAATGGACCTTTTTTTGACCGTATGCTTCTTATTTGTCTTTGCTGCTTTGATGGAGTATGCAACCCTGAACTACTACTCAAGTTGCAGGAAGCCACACTGTACAAAAAAGAAAAAGTCGGTAAGATAAAGTCCTATTGAAAATGGAGCACAATTTTTCTGCATTATCACAGAAATTAGTAATCAAGTAGATTTAGACCTTAAATAAACATTTTGGTTAATGCTGTCTAATAAGAGGAGTTTGCTGTAAGAGTCCTCTGTACTAGAAATGCACAGAATTAGTGCATTGAAATGATTTCACCACATTTATTTTATTCTTTTTCATTTTATCCCAACTGAAAATAACAGTCATGAGATGTGCAGCTGTATAAATATGATTGATTGATAGATATTAATTTTAGTATACTATACAGGAATTCTGGGATCTGTATATCTGTATATGTAAAATGGTCATGCCTAATAAATTATTGCATTAATTATAACAAATTCATCAATTAGAATAATGACAGTGGATTATCAGTGACAAGGATCTGGTCTTAGTAAATGTTCAGTGCAGTCATGCCTCTACTGACAACCATGCATTCAAATTCTACTATGATTTTACTCAACCTAAAGCCCAGCTGCTAGAAACAATTGCATTATTTTGAAGTTGATTTCTTGCAAAACTTTAATCTGTAAATAATACTAATATCAACCATGAGAATCAACAATGACTTGATGCCACTTAATCAATTAGTGTTAATATAGTTTTAAAACAAAGAAATATTTTAAAAGTAGAAAAACAACAAATTTCTGGCTTTGCTCATATATGTATAGCCCAGTACATTTCTATTATTTTCCTGCTCGCTGCAACCTTTCCACCTCTATAAAGCATCTGTGAGATTGCTCACATCTGACACCAAATAAAATTTAGCAGACCGTTAATTGGTATTGATGTTCATATAAATAGGAATGATTAGGGCATTAGGCTATCAAAGCCCCATAATACAACACTGCAAATGTGATGATTTTTCAGTTAACTAGAACCTATAATACAAACCTCTTTTTTGTTTCTTTGTTTGAACAAGTAGAATTTACTTCCATAGATCACTTCCCTGTTATCTCAATTTTTTTAGAAAAAAAAATAGTTACTTTGTTTTAAATTCCAGAGAATATATATGTTCTGTAGGCAAGAAATTAGTATTTGAAAATTCACTTCTACTTGAAATCAACACAAGGATTAGCATTAGGACTGGGATTGGGGTTAGGTTTACAGAAAGATTGGTGGTTTAATTGTAACTATAGGTGAATCATATGGCTTGCTCTACTAAGCTGAAGATCTCAATTTAAATTAACCATTTCCCAATGATATCCATGAAAAGGTAAAAGCATATATGTTGTCTTAGAATTCAGGGGTGTCAAACTGCCGGCCCTTAGGCCGGATGCATCACACTAAAACCATTGCCAGCAATGGGAAAAAAGTCATGATACATCGCGACATGTCACGTGACATCACGAGTTTGACACCCGTGTCTTAGATCTTGTTGTATAAGGTGGGCACTTATCAGAAATAAATGGGATAAGACAACTCTAATCATGTTTACTCAGCATGTTTATTCAAAGTAAACACAAAATTGTGCTGTTAAGTACTTATGGAACCTTTTATGATTTCATTAATAATTAAAATATCAAAAAAATGTTTTATAACTTGTGTTCTTATACTTTATTTTTTTATTTATTTGAGCTGCCTGATGTCAGCTTTGGTCACATGATGGTGAGTATGAATATTTTAAAACTTAGTTTTTTATTTATAACATCATATATTATAAAATTCATTATAATTTTAATTAAACAACTATTATTATTACTCAGTCTTAAAGAACCATGCCATCATACTACATCTCAAATCTGTTATATTCCCACTAACCATTTCACATGGGGAGATCAACAAAATGTCTTTGGGTTGTTGCCCACTATTCAGTTCAAGTGCTGAGTTCACCTATAAATCCCTGATTCATCAAAAACATTATTCCAATACAACATTTGCTTCAGACTTTGCCCATCCCTATTCTGTGTCTGTTTCCAATCATTGCTTGATGTCAATGCAAGGGAATATATGGCAAAGCCTAATTCTCTTTATATACTTTGAGGTTCCCCTTGCATATATCTTGGCAAATAAAGTGTCAAAGAAAAAGTGTACAACATGGTTTCTTTGGATTGCCTGTATTAGACCCAGGAAACTTCAAACTTCTGTTGCCATGGTACAGCCTATTTGTCTCTTTTTTTCCTGCAGAATTACTCTGTGTTAGAGATGAGACCTCCCCCTACAGTCATTGCACTGAACAATGCCATGTACTGGCAAGAATTTGAAGACAATTGTATCTATGAGTGTCTGGATGGGAAAGACTGTCAGAGTTTTTTCTGCTGTTATGAAGATTGCAAATCAGGCTCCTGGAGGAAAGGGCGGATACACATAGACATCTTAGAACTAGACTCTTATTCCAGAGTCTTTTTCCCCACATCGTTCCTGCTTTTTAACCTGGTCTACTGGGTTGGATACCTCTATCTCTAGAAACAATGATGAAAACTGTGTTTTTCCTACGTCTTAGGGATGGGGATTATGTGGAAAGACAGATCCTGAATGGTTTTATTGGAAAGTCTGAAAGGTCACCTCACTTTTTCTCATCCAAGAAAATTTTTTTATTCATTGTTTTGTCAAAAAGGAAAAAATTCACTTCACATCTGAGTTTTTTGCTAACTACCCCTGACACGATCATGTAACAATGTTTATATTAATTGTTCTCATACAATGGAGAAGTTGCTGTTTTCTTTGGGTTACAGTTAATTATGTAGCATACAGATAAGCAAGATAGGGATGTTTTGATTGGTCATTCTTATGTTACTTCTGTCTTTTAAACTTGTTCTGGAAGCAAGTTTTTATTGGTACAGGTTATCCACAACTTTGTTTTGAGGAGAATCTGAGTTCCATGAAAAGTCACTTCAGTTCACTTCATGGGTTTCAGGTGGTCTTCATTTGAAATGAAAAGGCATAAGTTCAAAAAAACAAAAACAAAAAACCCTTTACATTTGTTTTTCACAAAATTGTTGAATTAAGCTTTCTTTTAATACAGAGTTTAACATTCCACATATTGGGCAAATACTTCAGGAAACTAACTGATTTCTGGAATAACACTCTTGCAATATGATAATGCTTAGTTTGCTTTTGGTACTGTGTAAGATGACTTTCTATGTAATAGTAGTGGAAAGGTATGATTCATTCCAAGCTACAGGTTAATTTCTTTCATACTTTACTATTTGTTTTCACTGACATTTTCAGGGTGAAAAAGCCCTCTAGTTCCAGCTTGAATAAGATCTACTGTATCTGTGCTAATTAAAATCCATGTGCCTCAATCACTGTTCTGTGTAGGTTAAATTGCACATCCTATTGTTGCACCATTTGACTTCTGAACTGGATTTTTCCATTTAAATGACTGCAGAACTGCTTGCTATTAGCATCCTCACCTGGTAAGTGATCTTTGGATTGGCATAACAGTGGCTTTTATTCTGAGCAGATCAGTAGAATCCTTAAGAATGCAGACAAGATTTTCTTGCCAAGAAAATGAGATGTTGGGAGTTCAGTTAAAAGTTAACAAATTTAATGATGCAGAATCACTAGGACTTTTTTTAAAACTAGATTTTAAACTGGAAATGTATTTTGTACTTTTGGAACATATTTCAGATATTAAATTCCTGAAAATAATACAGTCTTCTGTTGTAAAATATTCATAGCCAAACCCAATTCTAGAAGGCTAATTAAATGTCTCAATAGTTATTTATTTATTTACTTATTTGTATTTCTATTGAAAACATATAAAAAAAGTTTGCTTTCCCTGTCCCCTCTCAAACTCTAAGCATAATAGTATTTTTAAAAGTGTAACTCTGATACTATCAAATGTCTTTTTTCACTGTGAACCTAAGGACTCATTTTACTTGCTCCAAATATTTAAATACCGTGCACACTTCATATAGTTCTATATTGTCTCCTTTTCTCTTGGAACTTAGTATTAAGGACTTATTCAAATGTTCAAGAAATGAATATTTAATATCAAAATTATTGGTAGGAAACGGAAAGTACAATTGTTTGATAGTAAAATGTACTTTATAAGAAGAGGGCATAAATTTCAATTCCAGGCATTTTCAGATAGAGCTGAGAAGAACTATCTGAACCACACAGAGATCTGTTGTTATTAAAACATGGCAGTTAGCTAGACCAATGATTTGATCTAAAATAAAGTTTTACTGTCTATTACATATTCTAAATTTAGGTTCACTAGGTAATGCTTCATAACTGTAAATGCTAATTCAGTAAGATTGCTGGATTAAAAAATGTACGAAATTTCACCAAATGTTTTCCAAAAATATACATGTTTATTTTAGATGAAAAAAACCAGACAATTTATTAGCAGACGTTGAAGTCTTTCAACTTAAATATTGATATTGGATTTTTTTTTTCAGTTCGTTTCTTCTCAATTTTTACAAAACTTCAAGAACCAAAGTGCATTTTTTTTCAGAAAGATGTATTTAATTTAAAGAATGTATAATACAACTCACACAAGACACTGTTACAAAAACAAAGAACTAGAGTGTTAAACTGATGGGCTATGTAAATATGAGAATAATTTTCTGGCAAAGGATCCTGTAAACCCTCAGCTAGTGAAGTTAAATTGAGGCTACTGCTTGTTGCTATCATGATTGAACTTTCTTTTTAGGATACTGCAATCCTAATTTGTTTAAATTAACTGGAAACATGACACAGAATAGAATAATTGCTGAGAATTGTCACACTGTAGACAAAATGGCATACTTTATGTGCAATTTCATAACATATCTAATCAGAACACATATTTTATAGGATATGACTTGTATATTTGTCTCACTTTCTATTGTATATCATCTAAACAAGATATTTGATACAATCAAATAGAAAATAATGTTGTGCTCACAAACATAGTGCCCTCCCCCCCAGCCTCTGGAATCAAAGCATATTAATTTAGCCAAACTATTTTGTATATGTCTTGGTTAATGTGAATGATATAAAGATTTTCTTTCATGATCTCTAAAATCGGTTATAGACAAGTTGTACTTAATTCACAAGCTAATCAGACATTTTGGAATTTAAAATACTTTGAAAATAGTTTTCTTCCAAGGAGTGTTGAAAAGTAGCAAGTTCCCTCTTTATTATCTTTCAGAGGCAGAATGAGTGCAGATGTCATTTGTTGAGCAGTGCCAATCAAAACTTGTAGCCATACACAGTTGGTGAAACTCCTCATTTTCAGACTTGACATTCCTCATTTGTCATTAACTCATGGGTTGATTAAGACATGTTTCAATGCCACTGGTTACATTGCAAGTGATTTATATTTGCATAGCAATTAACTCTTTTTCTTCAACAGAATCATAGCTTTTTCTCCCTACTTCCCAAGAATACTCTTGGATCTGAGCAAAAAAAAAAAACCAGTGAATCACTAGGTGGTACTAAAAAGCTTGGGTTTTCTGCATGACTTTGGAGTCATCCAATGGACATCCAGGATTGCAGTCCGGATCTGATAACCCTGACATTGTACAATTAATGCATTGCATTATTTCAATTTTCCTGTTTGAATTAAAAACTTAATGTGGGATATTATAATATTATAACAGCTATGAAAAAGTTATTATAATTTCTTTCCAACAGAAAATATTTATATTCTAACTGAATCTACTGCTACTGATTTCTTTGCTTATCTTTTGAATTACTGTGCTCAACCTGTCTTCCTATCCTTTATTTATTTTTAGAGACAGTTCACTATTCCGTGAACATTTTTTGTGGTCTTCAATAGCCATCATGAATTATTCTTTTTTAGTGTCTAAAAGGCAAGTTTTAGGAAAGTGATCTATGAGCAAAGTGCAATTGTTTCACAAAAATACAACTGATGCCAGTATTGTTTATTTTTATTGTCTTATGAAACACTTTTCCTTGAGGAGTACAACCAGCCAAGATTGAGCAGATGGAAACAAATTATGAAACTTTTCAATTAATTTATAAAGGCTCCTTATAGAGTAATGGCTTTAGAGTTCATTATTTTTGTATTTTTGTTCCACATAATGTGTAGGATCTTTTTTATTATTAATGTTATTTACTTAGAAATCTGTTTACGTGGTTACTAGGCATCAATACTGAGTTGATGATACATAGTTATAATCATTACTTAAAAATGCATCATCTAATTTTCATCATTAATAAGTAATCCCAATCTTGCGGTATCAAGATAAAAACATATTACCGGTTAAAACCATAATAAAGAATAGCAGGTATGAAAACCCAATGGCAAAAGCAATTAACACTGACAAGTCTTCAGCTGGTCTGGAAGCTTTCAGAGCTTGGTGTTGGCCCCCAATAAACAGGGAGAGGATGTCACGATTGGAATACCTTTCTCTAAAAGTCATGGAGAATCTTTCTTGATCACACTTGCCATTGAGTGATATACCAGATACCATGGTTCAAAAGGTGATCAGAAAAAGTGGATGACCTCAGAACAAAAACCAAATTGAATAGTGTTAGTGTGATTATTTTCATGAATTTAATTTAATTTTGCACATTAAACGTGACACTGAAGGCTTCATATTTCCTCTTCCAATTAACATGGAAGGATATAATGGAACTGGAAAAGGTGCAAAAAAGGGCAACAAGAATGATCAAGGAAATGGAGCGCCTCCCTTATGAAACCAGATTGCAACGCCTTGGTCTCTTCAGCCTTGAAAGACGGCGTTTAAGGGGTGACTTGATCGAAGTGTATAAAATCATGCATGGGATAGAAAAGGTGGATAGAGAAAAATTCTTTTCTCTATCACACAATACCAGGACAAGGGGGCACTCCCTAAAGCTCATAGCTAAGAAAGTGAGGACAAATAAAGGGAAATATTTCTTCACCCAGAGGGTCGTTGATTTATGGAATTCACTTCCAAAAGGGGTCGTGACAGCTGTCAGCCTTGACAGCTTCAAGGCAGGGCTAGATAGATTCATGGATGCCAAGTGTATCGGTGGTTATTAAAACGGATGTCCATGTGCCGCCTCTATGTTGGTTGAGGCAGGCAGGATTCCCTTGAGTACCATTTGTTGGGGGTCAAGGGAAAGGGAGGGTTTTGCCTTCTCTTTCTGCTCAAGATCCCCATGTACAATTGGTGGGCCACTGTGTGACACAGAATGCTGGACTCGATGGGCTTTGGCCTGATTCAGCATGGCTCTTCTTATGTTCTTATGTTCTTAACATAATCCAGAAATCTGCATTCATACAATACAGTTGTTGATTAAGGATCCAATTAATATTTTTTTTAATCAGGCTTTCTTTCTTTCCTAAACTACAGCTGTTGAATATCTTGTAAGTAAATGTTCTTAACGTACTTCATTCTTCCCTAATCTGATAACTCTGAAATGAATTGAAGCATAGTCCCCATCATCCCAACCAGCATTGTGTCTGTCATTCAGACTGGAATTAAGGAAGTTGACTTTATATGCAATTATTGCTTTACAAGTAATATTGGTAGCCTCTGTTTGTTTATCTGTTAATGTTTATTTATTCATTTATTCTGTTTATATACTATATATTCCAAATCAACAAGCTGATACCCCAGAATTGAATATAAAAAGGAAAGGACACTTAGTCTGTAGATCAGGGCTGTCAAACTGCTGGCCCGCAGGCCGGATGCATCATAGCAAAACCACGTCCACCCCATTGCTGGCAATGGCAAAAAAAGTCACGATACATCGTGACACGTCACGTAATGTCATGAGTTTGACACCCTTGCTGTAGATGTACAGTTTTGATCCACAATGAATTTTCAAATAAGCTGTCTATAATCATACTATCAAATTGAGCATTTGTTGAGCACTTACTGCCTTGTAGAAGTACTCACATCTTTACAGGATTCACCTGTTCAATTATCCTGACCTTAGGTCTTAATTTAATGTCCTTCCTCCCCTCTCCCAGTAAATAAAAAAATTGGGTTGATTCATCCAGACTATTAAAAGTTAATGGCACTACACAATATCTTGTAGATCTAGGAGTCTGGCTGGAATTCGGAAATAACTTTCTAGAATAAAAGTACAGTTGCCCCCTTAATTTTAATGAACTACCAAGGGAATTATACTAATTAAGTGGTGCTACAACCATGCCCTGAAAGCTAAAATGCATTATTTTTAGTTTACATACCCTTGAGTATTACCTGGGATGGGTATCTTCTTTCTCCAGATATGCAACTTTGGGAAGGACACACATGGAGCAGGGTGAGACAAGCCATCCAGATCAGCTGGATCAGTCTTGATGGGTGACAGATATAACAGCCAATTCATCTTCACACCAACTTTTTCTTTATGTTACATCTGCCTGAGTTAAATAGTTGAGTTTTGTTTTGTTCTTATTTCAGACTATTTAGAGATACAAAATTAAAAAAAACAAAAGCTAAGTAACTCAAATCCTTCTTAAATTCACAAGTTTTGTAAAAAGTTCCAAAGAAGTTCCAAATACATTTTTTTTAAAAACTGAATCAAATAACTTTTACTACAATATTTGCACATGGAACAAATTCCATTGCTAAAACAAATGTGAGGCTAGGCAAATATACTAAACATGTTACATGCAAGTAAGTTATAACTTGAAATATGCTCTTTGGCAGAATTGAAGCCCAATTCCTTTCTGTTACAGTCTCCAAGTCTCTGCATTGTGCATCCTTCTGCCTTCACTCTAGCACTGATGTAATCTCCTAATTGATCTTAACATGGCACATTGTGCTGGAGGGAGACCTAAAGGCAACCAACAGTGCTGGTGTTTGATTCCAGTGCTAATAATATGTCACTTTCCATGCTGTGACTTCTTTACCTGATCATATCAGAAACTTCAGTCACATATGTAACATTACTGTCTAGCAGTTTTTTTCTGAAAAACTTTGTTTATCTTATGCTATATAATAATGATTCCTGTAAGTCCTGGAGGATTTTACTGATTATTCACATAGGGCACAATCTGGATTTCAGTGCTCAGGATTCTCTAATTGTCAAGACAATTACCAAGAATTCTGGAAGTTGAATTCCAAACACATAGAATGTACCCAGATTATGAAAGATGAGTTGGATCAACCTATCTTCCTTCCTTCTCCCACATACTATGAAGAAAGGCTTTTAAATTGTTAAGGACAATACTCAAGTGAATAAAATTGCATCCATATATAAAAAGTTCTTCTCCTTCATCACCTACTAAGCTTGATAATCTATCAAAGATCAATCACAGGAATTGCCAAGGAATGCTTGAAGATCTTTCAGTGAGATCTTAACAATTAAATGAGACATCCACATGAATGAAGGCAAATATACATGTCCCAGGATAATGTTGCAGGATCCAATCTGGGTCAATCACTGGGACAAGAAGTTTAGTCTTCCAAGCTTTCAGACCAGACTGTGAAAGAAGTTCCTGAAGATGGGCTCCAGCACAAGACCAAAAGCTCAGAAAACTAAGTCTCTGGTCCCAATGACTGACTCAGATTGGATCCTGAGACATCCATATGTCAGAGACATTGTTAATATAGAGTATCGAATAACCATTATAATCATGTGCATCTAAACATTTACATCAATCTCTAGCTTGTACTGGAGCCTGTTTGTAGCAAAATATTGAACTAGATTACCTCACTTAAATCCAGAAAGACAGCATTTTTCTTATATTTCTGTCTGGATCATTGAGCATTTAGTAAAGTTTGTCATGTAGAATGGTGATGCAGTTCTATTTCTCTGTAGATGGCTAACTGAAAAAGATGGATTGACTTCTCTAATGTAGGACTTTTGAAATATGTTGGCTTAAAACTCTACTCATTTCAAAAAAGCATTATAACTCGAGAAAATAGGATTCACAATATATCTGGTGCATCTACAAACAAGATTTAAAGTTTTCTCTACTGTTACCTATATTTTAATTTATTTACCAGAATGAAGTTAGTATATGCTCCTCATTAATTAATTTCAAATACACTTAAAGCCAAAGCATGTTTAATAAGCATAAACTTGTAGTCAAAATATATTTTTAAGACAGGGCCAAACAACATGCTTAAAATATTCTTGGTTAGAGAATTTATCTATAAGTGAGATAAGCGGCATACAAATTTAATAATAAGCAACGGATGGAAACTAACCAAAGAGAGAAGCAACCTAGAACTAAGGAGAAACTTCCTGATTGTTAGAAGAATTAATCAGTGGAACAACCTGCCTCCAGAAGCTGTGAATGCTCCAACACTGGAAATCTTTAAGAAGAGATTGGACAGCCATTTGTCTGAAATGGTATAGGGTTTCCTGCCTGAGCAGGGGGTTGGACTAGATGACCTCCAAGGTCCCTTCCAAATTATTATTATGGATCATTGCACAGTCAGCCAGATGTTCAGACTGGATTTGGCATTTTGTCTACCTATCGAGTCCTTACCAAGGACCTGGGATAGGCAGATGTGGATGTTTGATGATATTACAAATCTCATCGCAGGATGGAAGCAGTTCCTAGTAGAGCTGCCTTTTGCAATTGACTAATAGCAAATTTGTCAATGCCAATGGTGTTCAAGTGGTGCTCCAGTTGTTTTGGGATTGCACCTAAGGTGCCTATTACTATTGGTACTACCCTTGCTTGCTTTTGCCACAGTCTTTCTATTTCTATTTGTAGGTTTTTGTATTTTGTTATCTTCTCCAGTTCTTTCTCGTCTATTCTGCTGTCTCCAGGCACTGCCACATCCACTATCCAGACTTTTTTGTCTTTCTTATCGACAATTGTTAAGTCCAGGGTGTTATGTTGCAGGTGCTTGTCTGTTTGAATTCTGAAGTCCCAGAGCAGTTTAATTTTATCATTTTCTATGACTTTCTCTATTTTATGATCCCACCAGTTCTTGCTTACAGGAAAATGATATTTCTTGCAGATCTTCCAGTGCACCATTGTTGCTACTTTGTTATGCCGCTGCTTATAGTCAGTCTGGGCAATCTTCTTGCAGCAGCTTACCAAGTCGTCCACTGTGTCTTCAGCTTGTTTGCATAGGCAGCACTTACTGTCTGTTGCTGTCTTCTCAATTTTGACTTTACATGCATTTGTCCTTAAGGCTTGGTCTTGTGCAGCCAGAATTAGTCCCTCAGTCTCTTTCTTCAATTTTCCTGCTCTTAGCCATTGCCAGGTCTTTTTATTATCTGCTTTCCCAGCTATTTTTTTAATGTACTAGCCATGTAGTGCTTTGTCTTCCCATGTCTCTATTCTGTTCTTCATTTGGTCTTTCTTGTAGGCCAGTTTGGTCTCTCCAGTAGTCAGTAAGCCTTCCTGATATACTAATTTCAGTGCATCTTCATCACTGTCCTTCAGATATTCTTCCAAAGCCATTATTTCTTCTTCAACCATCTGATGTACTTGCAGCATTCCACACCCACCTATTTGCCTTGGTAGATAAAATGTCAATGTCACTGCATGGATGAAGGGCATGATTCATTGTCATTATTCTTCTGGTCTTCCTAGCTATTGCTTTTAGTTCTGCTTGAATCCAGTCCACTATTCCAGCTGTGTATCTAATAACTGGAATTGCCCAGGTGTTGATTGTCTTTATGGTATTTCCTCCATTGAGTTTGGACTTTAAGATCTTCTTCACTCTCTTGATGTGTTCACCTCTAATCTTTTTCTTGACTTCAGTGTGCTTGATGTTGTCAGCTTGAAGGATACCCAAGTATTTGTAGTAATCTTCCTCATCCAGACTCTTAATGTTATTTTCGTGGGGCATCTTGATTCCTTCAGTTTTCAGTATTTTTCCTTGTTTGATAGTAAGTGTGGCACACTTGTCCAAGCCAAACTCCATTGCAATATCTTGGCTATATATATGGACAGTGTTGAGCAGCGATTCTATTTCAGATGATGTTTTTCCATACAGCTTCAGATCATCCATGTAAAGGAGGTGGGATAGTCTGGCAGATGTTTTTGATGTTTGATAGCCATGTCCTGAGTTATTCAGCATTGTTGACAGAGGAAACAGTGCAATAACAAATAGTAATGGTGATAATGAATCTCCTTGAAATATTCCTCTCTTGATATTAACCTCCCAGTCTCTCACCATTGATCGGCAACTGTGTCTTCCATTGTGCCATCGATCTTTGCACAAATTTTCTGATGTTTCTACTGACTCGGTTATTTCTAGGCACTTGATTATCCAGTCATGTGGCAGAGAGTCAAATGCCCTTTTGTAGTCAATCCATGCCACATTCAGGTTGGTCTTCCTTTTCTTGCAGTTTTCCAAGATCATTTTGTCTATTAGCAATTGATCTTTTGTTCCTCTGTTATTGGGGCGGTTTCCTTTGTGCTCAGGTCTTTACCACAATACAATACAATACAAAAGGAATAGCATTGTTTTCAACTAGATGCTCTTGTACTGCATCAGCTACCACACCAGTTAGTAATTTGAAAGTTGTTGGTAAGCAGGTAATTGGCCTGTAGTTGCCTGATGTTGCCTCTTTTGCTGGATTTTTCATTATTAGGTAGGTTTCCCCAGTTGTTAGCCACTTTTCAATTTCTCCTCCTTGTAGTATATTGTTGAACTGCTTTGGCAATGAGTGGGTGTATAACAGTTAGATGTTTCAACCAAAATCCATGCAGTTCATCTTCACCTGGTGCTGACCAATTTTTGGTTTTCCTTGCTCTTTTTTCTACCATTTTTGTTGTTATTACTAGTTCTTTTATTTCAACTTCTGTTTTATTTGCATCCACCTCTTTTAACCAAGCTGCATCCTTATTGTATTTCTTTGGGTTATCCCATATCTACTTCCAGAACTGCACTGTTTCTTCCTTGTCAGGTACTGACTGATTCGTTGCAGTTTCTCCATTGATGGATTGGTAGAAACGTTTCTGATTGGATTGAAATTGGAGGTTCTGCCTATAGTTTGCAATTCGAGCTTCATATCTATTGATTTTCCTGGCTATAGCTGTTATTTGTTGCTTTATTATTTCCAGTGCTTCCTTGATCTTCCTTGTTTCTAAGTGGTATTTCTTGATTAGGTATTCTTTGGTCTTCTCGTTCTTCAGCTTCTTTTCTTTCATCTATTCTAGCTTGCTTGCATGTGATCTTAACTTGCTGATCTTATTTTCTAGTCTAACCTTCCATTTTTGTGGTGCACTATTTGTTTGTTTTTCTTCTTTGTTGATTTTGCATCCCAGGTATTCAGTTATAACTGCAGCTGTGCTGTACATTAGTTGGTTTGTTTCTTGCAGTGAATTGGTGCTTATACTTGATATTGCAGTATTTGCATCTTTTAATGCTTGTGCTAGCTGTTTCTTTGGAACAAGCTTCAATGCAGGCAGCCTTATTCTATTGTTTTTGTACTGTTCTAGATGCTCAGTTATTCTTTGCTTCAATTATTTTATTTCTTTAGTTAGAGGGTTTTGTTCTTCCTGAGGAAGAGGTGCCTGGTTTCCAAATGAGAACAGTTGTATATCTCTGCTGGATTCCTTCACTGCCAACTCCCCCTGGTTTGCCTCTACATTCTGAATTACTTCTGGCAAGGCTTTGATTTCTTTGCCCTGGGTAAACCTTTGTAGTTCGTCCAATTCTGTTTCTGTGAATACTTTATTTCGTATTATAAATCAGCGTTGATCTGCTAGTCTCTGTTCTGTTATTTCTGATTCTGGATGTTGTTCTTTCCAGAACTGGTGCATTCATTTTAGATATCCTCTTCTTGTTGGATTTGATCTGTAATAACAGATCATTATTTCTTTGTTTTCAATCACTGTGTATCTGCGACGGGTAAACACCTTTTCTTCCAGTAGTTCTGCAGCTGCTGGCCCTGGTTGCTCAGCCAACAGTCCTGAGTCCTGTAACCCATTTTTCACCAGATATCCAGGAACTCCAATATCTAGCACAGACCTTGTTAACCCGGGCAACATCCGAGCCGGTACGGCATTCTGAAATTTACATCTCACCATATTTTTTATGGGAGAGACACTCTTTGTCTGACTCCTTTGATGAGACCTGTCCAGTGTGGTTGAACCTCTGGCATAGCTCTCATCTTCCTCAGAGTACACAAGCCCCACAACCACATCAAGGTAGTGCCTCACTGGGGGATGATGATAATGATGATGATGATGATGATGATGATGATTATTCATTAGACATAAACCTCAGTCAACTGAACATTCGAATTTGCTGGCGCTGATGGTTGACACAGGTTGCTACCAGCATCCCAGGTATCAACCAGGTACCTCCTTAAAATGTAAGATGTTCCGAGTAGCACAGTTTTTTGTAGCATTGCTGGAGTTATTGCAGGAAGCTGCAGTTTCTTGAAATATTTTGCAAAGTTTTGGGACATAGTTCCCAGTGCCCCGATGACAATAGGTATCACTGTTACACGTTTCATCCATAATCGCGCAGTTTCGATGGCCAGGTCGCGATATTTTGTAATTTTTTCCACTTCTTTTTCTTCGACTCTGGCATCTCCTGGTACAGCGATATCAATCAGCTGTACGCTTCGGTTCTCTACAACTGCGATATCTGGCGTGTTCTGTTCCAAATGGCGACCTGTCTGTATTCAAAAGTCCCACAAGATCTTCACTCTCTCATTCTCAACAGCTTTTTCCACCCTATGTTGTTGTTGTTGTTGTTGTTGTTATTAAATAATTTACAGAATTAAATCCTCATCTTTTTTACTTGATATTCATTGCCAAGTCTTTACCACAATACAAAAGGAATAGCAACAGTACTAAAATAAGCAATCTAATCAGAAAACAAATCTCAGTGACTGGTATTATGCAGCTTATGTTATGCTTTATTTTATAACTGTTTTGATTTGGACTGCCAGAGAGACAACCGGGGGAAAAATTAGCTCATTCCCTTTCAACATTACATTTCTCATCTTTGTTAATAATGCTGTTTGTGATGTTCTAGTGAAATGAGAACTAAATTCTGTGCCCAATGTGCCTTGATTAATACAGGTAGCACTAGTATGCCAATATGCCATTCTAGCTTAGGTAGTTATTTTAGTAGTACCCACAGGGTTTTCCATAGAAAGACCCAGTCACTCCCAGTTACAACCAAACATCTTTTGTTTCTTACATTAGTGTTGCCAGCAGAAAACTTCACCTAGGTGATTCATACACATCCAATTTTATGTTAAAAGGTGGGGTTGTGTGTCTAGACCAATATTTATATTTGTATTTTGATTCTGACATTTGTATTTCTGAGTATAAATAAAAGTGCATATTATCAGAACATGGTATATTGTAAGTTGGTTATTTTCTAGACTACGTAAATAATTTCATTATTTCTGTAAAATTAGCCCTTTGACTTGGTATGTTACTCTCATTAATTCATTCTAGCATCTTATTTCTCATGTCTTACCTCTTTATCACACACCAGCAGTACAATCCTAGGTAAAAAAAACTTATTACCAGTAAGAAGTAAATGCTACTGTGCTAGATATTGCAGTCTTACAGTTTAAAGGTAAGTCTCATTGGATTCTAGCTGATATTTCATCCTGGAGGATTGCAACTTTGGTTTGTATTTTTTAACTATATTAAAATTAATAAATCCCCTAATGTGAAACTGATTTGTGGTGGGAATTCATGGGTATGGCCTTTCCCAATGTGATATCACCAAATCTTCCAAAATTTCATACTCTGCCTATCTTCTTCTTGTGCCATATCCTTTATCGGACGTTGGCAATCATGTTGGCGATCCTGTTTTTATCAGCAGCTGCATGAAAAAGTGCTGCTGAGTTTTGTCCAAACCAGTCCCTTAGATTTTGAAGCCATGATGTTCTTCTTCTGCCTGGACCTCGCTTGCCTTCAATCTTTCCCTGGAGGATTAAATGGAGTATTTTTCTGGGTGTCGCATCACATGTCCGAAATATTCTAACTTTCGTTTTTAATTGTTTTGATGATTTCCATTGGCTTTCCCAGGTGGCTTATCACCTCCTCATTTCTGATCTCGTCAACCCAGCTTATACATAACAGCCACCTGTAAATCCACATTTCAAATGCTTCTAGTCTCTTCAGGTGGCCTTCTGTCAGAGACCAACTCTCTACTCCATAGAGCAGGATAGAAAAAATATAGCATCTGACAAGCCTGATTTTCAGTCTATGCTACCTGAGAATTCAGGAATTTGTAGCTCCAATACTGTATATCCAGAGAACTATGAGGATGGAATAGGATTATATAGACCAATGAGGAAGTGAGCCCTGTACACTACAACCAAATAGTTCAGAAAAGAAATTATACAGAAACAATTTTTATATCATTGAAATATAAACAGTTATTCCTGAGGTCCTTATTCATTTCAGGTTTCCAAAATACATCTATTCTTACATCCCAATCACATGACATCAATTTTCCCCTATAACAATTTTTGCATGCCACGACCTCATATTGCCTTTATCTCATCTCCAGTTCACAGCAGAGCCATCCTTTCGTCCATGGATCAGTTGCAGGCCAAGAGTCTCATCTATGGGATGAAGAGCTAATACTCAGTACCCATCAACTCCTACTCACCATGTAGGTTAGCTGTCTCATGATTAGAGTCTAAGAAATGGCTAAATCAATGACCCTAACCATCTATCAAAACTTGCTTCCTCCATCAGCCCCAACCATCCCACCATCATTTGATTGTAATTTATGCTTGTTTTAATCATGAACAGGTAATGCTTGATGAGAAGGAAATCCATTAATTGATTTCCTTAAATCATCTTATATTAAAAGATTAAGGAAGAATCACCAAATAGCCTTGTTGCTGAAGCAGAATAGGATATGACTGTTGGGGCAGTAAATGTTATTCCTTCCTCCCCCCCCCCAAAAAAAACGGTGTAGATTGCACTTTAATGAAACAATTCAGCTGTGCCCAGTGTCAATCACATTAGATATTAAAATATAGTGGCAGATGTAGCTACAGTCTAATATTATTATCATCATTATTTTACCATTTTCTTTTGAAAAAAAACCACTTTTTTGAGAGGAGCAGCTATAAAGATTTGTTAAATAAATAAATTGCCATTATTTTCTCTGAGCGTCTCTGAGCCATATTGTTCATCTGGCTGCAACTATACCCTTGCCATTTTAAAACAGTCATATTAAATTTCTGTCTGAACTTGCTGTAACAAGTTAAACAATAAAACCATAATTGATTTTTAAAAAGAGCTGAAATCTCTTTTTATCTACTGCAGTGCAATTTGTTTTATGTTGCTTAGGTGTTATCTGGTAACCTCAGAGGATACTGTTGTCTTATGAGAAGGCTCAGGGTGAAAGCTCTGAATTAATGTGGTCTCTCTCATCACTACCTAACAAATTGTACATTCAGGTCCCAGAAGAACATGTGATAACATTTATCTGTTCAGAGTTTGCTCTTCCAGTTGTTATCTATATTCAGCATTCATACCCCAGCTTTCTAATCAAGGCAGATTATAAAGAAAGTAGAAGCAATATAAATTGAATCACTTAAAAATAAAGTTGGAGAATCTTAAAAGAGTCCAGTTCCAAAGACATTTCAACAATAGTACTGAAAGCAGGGCTGAAATACCATGGTTTAATAATTTCAAAGCAATTCATGGCCATATCTCTTCATCTAGTCAGGATGACAGACTCCAGTCCCTCTGAGTTCTATCCATATAGGGGAAACACCAATCAAAATAAAATGTAACAGGAGTATAGTTGAGGCTAGACACGGGGAGTGGGGGGAAAAAGGCTTACTAACTCAGACGTTTTCAAGGACTAATACTTAGTATTGTATACCAGGAGTCATGATGATTGCTGCATAACATGTTTTTATGTTCAATGTTAATGGTTTTAATAAAAGAATTTAAAAAAAAATGTCAAATGACTTCAGGGACTTCTGAAGTGGGCATTTTCAACTGCCATCCCCATACTACGTAATTCTCACCTAATAGAGATCCAGCAGTTAAACTTTTGTTATTGCATCTGGTATTGGGGGGAGGAATATGCTGAGATTGAAACTATCCATCAGGTAAATGCATGATTCTGTATATTTTCTTCATTGTATGATGTTGATTTTCTGACTTTGATTTAGTTTATGAGTAGGTTTATCTATTATTTTTGAAAGGTTTAAAACATTCTAAACATTGTGATGCAGAAACACTTTTTAATTCAAAACATACAGTTTTCATGTGTGAAAAGTTTTGTTCAGAGTTCAGAACAATTTTGATCATTTTTATTGACTATCTGTCTAGGATTATGCTGATTTTTTTTATGATTTACAACAGGGGTCCCCACCCCCCAGTCTGTGGACCGGTACCAGTCTGTGGCACGCCAGCAACCAGTCCGCACAAACAAGCGAAGCCCCCTCTGTGTGATGCTCTGTGGGACCTCTGGATTACAGTATTTGCCTCTTTTACTCAGTTTTGTACATGCATGGATGGATGGAGGGACGGACAGATGGACAGACAAACAGACAGACAGACAGACAGACAGACAGACAGTCAGACAGACATGGGGGGGAAGAGATGATAGCATATCCCACTGTGTAGTTAGAGCAAAGTGATAAGACAGAAGGAATGGTATTTATGAAGTTCCATGCCACCTTTTTAAAAACAAAAATCAGAAATCCCATTGCATGAAATAAAATAGAAATAATGAGAGAGTACCAAAAACTTGAACATCCTCTGTTAATTGTTGAAATTTTTACTGTTATTTTTAGGAGCTGACTTCAGAAAATACCACCAATATGAATAGCTATGGAAAGGTTATGGTAATATTAATCAGCTGTTGATTTTCTGAAAATTCTAAAGAATCAAAATTCCCATAATATCTTAATATTCAAATTGCTACTGAATTATTCAGAAAACTCTGGTCAGTGCTGGCTGTATGATAATTATAAAACCAGAAGAAGAGAATGAGTGCTCTAAGGCTGATGTTTAACATATTTTGGATAAGACATATTTATAAAAGGATTTTGCTACTAGTGTACTATAGCAAGATACAGTATCTTGTTTTTATTGATTATAGTTTTCATGCTATCATTTCATATCTTGAGAAACTTTGCTTAACAGAAACGTAAAAACAAATATTCAAATTGATGTAACAATCTTCAAATATAGTTTCTTACATTTTTAGTATACCCAATAATGGATGTTTCTGTAAGTAAAGGAATAACAGAATAATATAAAGTAAATAGATACACTATACTGAAAGTATAGTTTCTCTTGTAATGCTAGGGCAACAATGTGCATGTATCCTTAACCTTTGCAATCCCACTGTTTCTGCAGTCTCATTCACTGTCATTTTCTCTAGGTAAATATAGTCAAAGAAGCTTCTGGTCAGATTAGCCTAACAATTCAGTGGCCACAGCAATTTGAATAACACCAGTCATCAATGCCTACAATATCATGTATTCATACTGATTGCTCATATGCCTCTGTGTGTACACACACACACACACACACACACACACATTCACATGGAACAGCATGGCTCTTATTAGAAAAGATATTTAAAAAAGAAAAATATAAAACCTTATTCTAAATTGAGAAGTAAGTACAGTCAACAGTAATGTATGGTGAAAAAGGTAAAAGAAGTTAAAAACAGTATGATAAGCTGATGAGGAAAAACTTAAGTCAATTGTTAAAATCATAAAAGGAAGTACCGGAATAAAGTCAAGATGGTATTAAAAATAATTAATAAAAAACAGCAATGGGAAGATTTAAAAAGTTGGACACAATTGGAACTAAATTTAATTTGATCAAATCAAGCCTGAGTATCTTCTCACTGAAGTAACTAGAATAAGTTGGTGTGATTTAACTTCCATTGATTTTGGTTTCACTTTCAACTACTTACTGCACAGTTGAATTCACTGGTTTAATGGTTAATCTATTTCCATTCTAGCACATTGATTTCTATAAGAGAGTGAACCAAACATTAAATTTCTTTGCCACTAAAAACTAAAAGAACTTTAAAATCTTTAATTTGTCCTGAACTATGTATGCATTGATGCATCTGTTCGTTGTGCAGATTTCCAGACTAATCGACAGAGTTATAATCCTGTAAATCCAACATTTCTATGATTCACAAAGCGTAAATTTCCCCTGTATATATCACTACACAGTTTTCCCCTACAGTAATTCAACATAGACCACAATTGGTACAGTGTACTAAATAGCATTTACAAAAAACAAAATGATTAGATTTTATGTTATTATTATGTGGATAATACAAATAACAGGGAGAAAGCCTTTCTTATGTGTAGCTCTTTAGAGGAATCACTAAATGTATAATTTATTTATGATCAGTATTAAGGAGATAAATCCAGCTGAACAAGCTTTAGCAAAGTATATATAACACTTTCCCAAAAACTTTGCTTTTATTTGAATTTCAACCTGTTCAATAAGCTTTGTATACTTTATGTATTTTTGTCATAATTCCACTGAATTTCTTTGAAGGTGCTCCCTGCTGTGTTTGATTATTCTTATATTTGCAGACATGGTTTCCATTTTCGTCAGCCTTATTTTGGTTCTGGATAAACAGCTGTTGTTCCAGTTGGATGAAATATGCCAAAAAATCAACCTTTGAAATAATTCCATATGCAGAATTTTCTCTTAACATTTGGGACAATCATGATATCAGCTCGAAAAAGACAAAAAGTCAAAATTATAGGGGAATGACAAAGGACAGAAATATTTGATTCATTTTTATTTGTCATATTTATATGGTTATCCATCTACAGACAAGTGACTCTGGATACAAGCAAAAAACCTAAAAACAATGTATAGGTAATCCCCGAGTTGCAAGCATTCCCTTAATGAATGCTCGAAGTTACGCAATAAGTGCCCCCTAGTCAGTGATGGGATTCAAATATGTGAACAACCGGTTCTCTGTGTGGATGCCACTTCCAGAAGTTCATTCTGGGCCTGAGCAACAAAACGTTAGCTACCAGTTCTGCTGAAGTGATGCAAATCAGCTGAATCCCACCACTGCCCCTAGTGCTTACGAAAAAATCCCAAAATTACAAATATTGTGGCACATGGCAGTTGTTCATTCTTATGAGTGACTGCAGTGGCATTGCAACATTGACCCTAGATATTGAAGGCCTAGTGCCTAAGGTGACCCACCCCCACCTCGGGTCTTCCTAGGCACTAGGCCTTCAATACTCACCCTGCAAAGATCGAGATCCTTTGCTTTCTTGGGTCCAGGCCTTTGGTGCATTCACAGAGAATGGAGGCCTAAAGTAAAGCAAGATCATCTGAGAGCAATGGCGCGAAATCTCACACTACTGATCTCATGTAATTTCATGGTACTTTAGGCCTCTATTCTCTGCAACAGAGAATGAGCCGAAGCCAGCAGACGCTTCTGCATGCCTCCAGAGGCTGGGTCTGAATGCCAGAGGCCTTTTCCAGGCCACTGCCACCTGAATCTGAGGCCAGGGGACACTTCTGTGGCCCTCCAATGGCCTGATACGGGCATCAGAGGCCTTTTCCAGGCCACTGCCACCTGGAAATGAGCCTTCAGAGGACCACAGAAGGACCCCCCAGCCTCAGATCTGGGGAGCAGTGGCCTGAAAAGGCCTCCAGTGCCCAGATCAGGCATCCAGAGGGCCACAGAATCGTGCCCCGGACTCAGATCTGGGCAGCAGCAGCCTGGAAAAGGCCTCCAATGCCTCAATCCAACCTCTGGATGGCCATGGAAGTGTCTCCTGGCCTCACTTCCAGGAGCAGTGGCTGGAAAAGGCCTCCAATGCCCAGATCAGACCTCTGGAGAGCCGTGGAAGCATCCCTCTGCCTCACTTCCAGGTGGCAATGGACTGAAAAAGACCTTCTGTATTTCCATTGTTATGGCTAAGTGTTGCAGTATTTTGTTTGTATATGGTTATTTATATTTCCCTTTTTTATCTCTTCAGTCTCCAAATCCATTTCCTCTGCTTCATCTTCTGATTTCTGGTTTATTTGTTCATACTTTGTAGTTGTTGTCTGGGAACATTCTAGTTGTAGATTTAATTTGGAGATATGCTCATTTATATTATCTAAATTGTTTTTAGTCTCATTATGGTTTCTTTTTATGTCCTCTTTGTATGCAACAATTGTTGGTGAATTAGTTGTAGCATAGAGTATATTTCCTTCTGAAAGATATTTGTTTTTTCTTGAGGCATCATTCTTGGAGATCCTCTAACATCACCAGTCTCAGTAAGAGTAGATCAAAGTTTTATCTAGTTTTCTGGTCTTTATATGTGGCCTTTATAATCCAATAGGTTCCAGGGTATAGGTCCAGTCCTGAAAGCAATACTTTATAGTGATCCTTTGTCTCAGATATCCAAAAATTGTCAGTCAGGTAATGCTGTAATCCACAGTGTTCAAAATGTTCAACGTCCCTGAAAACAGCTCAAAAGTCTCTCCCAGCCAGGTTTAGTCCAAAGTCAAATTTTTCTTTCTCTCCCACTAGCTCTTGAGATTAAAAGTCCAAGCTAGGGAGGTATTTATAATCCAAGAAGGTCAGGGTGATAAATATGCCAAAATATTTTCCTTTATTGCCAGCTGTTCTCCCAAGCTAGGAGTCACCAAGCAGCTCAGAAACAAGTTATAATGCTGTACACAAATCCACCACTAGATGTCAATCAAAGACCATTTTGCACTCTTTAAGACAAAGGATTGATTTCTTATATTTCACCTCAATTTTTTTTCAAAGAGAAAATCTTAACAGTTATCTCAGTTCTCAAATTTATCAAAACTCTAGCTTTATGTTACTTCCACTTCAGTATTGTATGTTTCTGTCCCCCATAAAATTAAAATGCCACTTTTGTTCACATTCATAGGTTTTTAGCTTCTTGGGAGCCTTTCCCAGGAAATTGAGTTGTAAAATAGTAAAGAAAGGATCAATATTCTAACTCATTTCCAAACATGCTGCTTACAATGTATTAATTGGTGCCTTTTCTTCTTTGGTTGTCAGGAGCTAATGGCTGGCCACAAGAATGTAGCTAGTCTTTCCCCTGCTGGTTTGGAGGGCTTTCCTTGGATCAAGACTGATATCTCTCCGTAATCAACAAGGCACCCCTCCTCTTCATTGCCTCTTTGGGGTGACTTTAGGCCCTTTTTAGGGCCCCCAGCAGAGCAAAATCAGGCACGGAAGGCAGAGCCCTGCCTTCCTGCAACCATTTCGCCATGACACAAAATCAGAACTCCATAAACAAGCTTTAATATTGTTACTGAAAACTTTAAAATGATCAAAGGTGCAAAGCTAAAAAAAAAATAACAAAATTGGGCAATGAGCAGGTGTTTTTACATTGGAACAATTGTACTAATTAAAATACGCAAAATATTTATTGTCACTTATTACAAAAAGGCATTAATTATTTTCTCTAGCATTCAGTACATTATAACTCATTTTAGCTATAAAGGAGTATTTATAATTTCCAGAAGCATTTTTAGGGATGTTGTTGGGTTCTTCCAATGAAGTCCTAAACAAAATGATATGCTTTTTTCTTCACATTGAAAAGAGTCTTCCTATTTCCCTCAAGCAATGCACACCTTCTGTTTCAATACAGTACTCTTTGTATCCCAAAAGTGCTTTTTCAAAAGGCAACTGGACTTTTGAAAAAGCACTTTTGGGACAACCAAAATGATGATTGAAATCTCCATAGACATTTATTCTTCATATGATTTTTCTCTTCTTTATTTTTGCTTTCAGAAACCTCCAGTTCCTTTCCTCCAAGCCTGCGCCAAATCCTAATTGATGTTGGGAAAACATCACAATGGTACATTTGGTATGGTAGTACAATAATATAAATTTAAAATTTGCAGTAGGTCATGACAGCCCAAAGGATTAAATCAATAGTGTCTGTAAATGAACAATAGGAGCAAGGCAACATTAAAAAATGATGTTCAAACAGCAGTGAACAGATAAGCCCCGAATAGCTCTAAGCACTTGAATGTTGACTTATATTTTGGGCAGTAATTTGTTCAGCCATATGAGACATGCTATTCTGGAAGTCAATATTCCTTCAAAACTGGGAAAAAGCTTGCTAGTTTTATTTCAACAGTGAAGGAATAAAAGTTTCACTTTGATTATTTTTAGAATAGAATAGAATAGAATAGAATAGAATAGAATAGAATAGAATAGAATAGAATAGAATAGAATAGAATAGAATAGAATAGAATATCTATTGGCCATGTGTGATTAGACACACAAGGAATTTGTCTCCAGTGCATAAGCTCTCAGTGTTCATACAAGCCACAAGTGATAAATTATGATCATAATCATAAAATTCAATCATCATAAATCTAAGATACAACACTCAGTGATAGTCAGGATACTAAATAAAAGCAATCAACATAAATCATAAGATACAGACAATAAAGTGATACTTATAAGATGTTAAAGGAATAGGTAATAGGAAAGATGAGAAGGATAATAGTAATACAGCTCTACTACGAGATTTCACATCCTAGGGCATAAGACAGTATTATGGGAATTAGTTATTTGCGGAGTGATGGTATGGAGGAAAAAAGTAAATCCTTTTCTCTTCCTCTGTTTATAGTTTCCTCCATTTACTGTATCTACTTGGGCAGAAAAATCCTCCTGTGCTTCTCCCCACTCAATTCCATTTGATGAAAATAAATTTGACATCAGCGGGGGATGACAAAAAAATCAGCATGGTTGCTTCAACCATTCAGTCAAAGTGTTTACTCTTTTTTATGTTTGTCACATACACAGCAGGCCTAAAAATGGGACCCAGCTTTGTGGATTGTGACGATGGCAGAACTTGTTGAAATGGCCAAATTGACTTGTCTGATTAGGAAAGGAACAATAACTACTTTTATACAAGACTGGAAACCCATTATGGACTTTTTGTTGAAAATGGACAAAAACAAACTGTATGATCTTGGAATATACTGATTTGCTTGTGTGTGTCAACGCTGCTAATATTGAATATTCTTGCTTTGACAATATATGCAGAACTGTCTGGTATTTTTAGAATTAAATCAGGTGACAGCGAAAGGGGAGGAGAATATAAGGAAAGCCCGGGGGGGAAAAAGAAACCGACATGAATCTTTGCCCTCCAAGTTAATTGGAAGAATCATGACCCCAAAATAGGGGAGGGGAAATGCCTGGAATGTTATGTGCAAAGAAAGGGAAATTCAGATCTTAGCATTCCACCATGCTGTGCTAACACTCCTCTACACTAATAAAGGCTTTTTAGGTTAAAAAAATGCCTGAAAGTTCTTTGAAGTGTTTCCTTAATCAGACACATGACAGTGTGGCAAGCAGAGGGATATGTCAATGTCTAGTTTTTTCACTGTGAAATTATTTCTTCAGAAGATTGTAGCCCTCTTGACTTCTTAGATGCCAGTAAAAAAGAAAAACATCAGGCAGGAAGATATTCGATTAATTATTTTCAATAGCAGTGGCACTATCATTTTTAAATATCACCCTTGAAAAATTGCTGGGGAATTCCTCCTTCTCCTGGAGAAGTTAATAGAAAATTTCCACCCAAATCCTCTGCCAAGAAGATATTTAATGGAGAATTTTGAAAGGCCATTTTTGTAATGCAGATTTATCCAATCTAACCAAAACAACTTCTGGTTTGTATTTATAGATCTAATCAGCAAAATGCTCTCTTTTCAGGCATTCACATCATTGCCTCAGAACTGGCTGTATACAGTAATCAATATTGATGTCCTGGCTACAGTCTTATAATGGAATAAAATGCAGATTCTATTTTAGATAACAATAGCACTTAGACTTATATACCACTTCATAGTGCTTTACAGCCCTCTCTAAGCAGTTTACAGAGTCAGCATATTGCTCCCAACAATCTGGGTCCTCATTTTATTGATCTCAGAAGGGTGGAAGGCTGAGACAACCTTGAGCCGGTCAGGATCAAACTGCTGGAAATCAGCAGAGTTAGTCAGCAATATGTATTTTAACCACTGCACCACCATGGCTCTTCAAATGATAGATATATCATTTGGTTAAAAGGGGGGGGGATAAATCAGAATTATGATATCACTGTAGTATTCACACAGTTTTATATTTTGTAGCTTCTTTAATTACCCTGTAATGTCTTGAAATAGTTTTCAGTCCTTCTTTTAATATTCTGTGTAACTGCTCCCCTTACACAAACAAACACACACACACACACACACACACACACACACACACAACTTTTCACAACTGTTATCCTTTTGTTCTTTACAACAGTCTAAAGCATTTGTCATGATCTAACTTCTGTTCAAGCACAGTAGTCATCTAGATAGCACTGGAATTATGACTGATGCTTAAGGAAAGATAAATTAACATTTAAAAGAGAGGGAAATGAGGGTCACTGCAAAACCATATGGGGTAATTAAATCAAAACAACTGGGAGAATGTGATGAATTCTAGGAGGTATCCATTAAACCTCTATAGTAATAACTGATGATAAATGACTTGAAGGCCAGTGATAGAGAATAATGTGCCTCTTTGTTTTAGTAACAATTTATTTTATGTGAGTTAGTAGTGGGTGGCTATTGACCACTGTTGTCTTTTTGGTTCTCTTAATCACACATGAAGACAGATAGCTTCCATTTACTTTGGTATCACAATAATTAAGTGATTCTACTCAGAAGAATGGTCTCCATCATGTCATTCTGAATCTTTTTTTTCTCCAAGTTCCGGTGAAACATCTTGAAGCTATAATGATTCACACTGTGTGGGTTTTAACTTCTCAATAAACTTTCTGCTGCCCAGCAACATTTGTATCTGCAACAAAAAATATCTCTGTCCTGGCTAAGGGATTCTTTCAATACAATATTCCAAATAGCTACTTTGGCTACAAGACCACCAAAAAGTGGGTCTCTTGAACAGTTTATTAAATACACTTTGCTACCATAGATTGTAAGCTATGAAGCTACTCCATGAGAATCAATATTGGGCTTGTATCTTATGTGAGCTTAATATCTTAGGCTGGGGATTTCTTTTTATAGAAGGAACATCTTCTGTTACATTATTGGAAAGTCAGCCACAATTTGAACTGCAATTTCTAGTAGATGAGTTTTATTTACAGGTTGAGACTGCTACTCTATCACATAATAGCAAAATAACCTTTATTTTTCCATTGTTTGCATGAAGAAACAGTCCAAAAAGTCAAAATAGCAGCCATAAACTTTTGGCCATTGTCTCAACAAACATGAAAAATTGGGGCTTTGATCACTTGATTAAAGCCACCATCTTGACTTTTTTAACCCTCTTCCTTTGGACATCCTTAGCTATATCAGTGCAAATACTGCCTGATGTCCTCTTTCTAATATTCAGTTCCTTTCTCTACATCATTTAAGATATGGTCTGAATTAGGGCTTCTTGAGACTTTTTTATCACCTTCTATTAAACCATTGATTCATATCTCGATAACTGATTGCTCTATCCTCTGTTGTCAATTCTGTAACTCACCAAACTCTTCCTTAAAGTAAATGCTAACACTGTCCTCTTTGGAGCAGCCCTAAAAGAAAATTCTTGGCAGTTAACAATAACCAAGAATGATTTTTTTCTACAGTTGAGGAAAAGAGAAACCTAAAATGATATCTCCAATTAAAAAAAACTCCCCCACCTCCAAATGAGCCTCCATCTTGCCTTTCTACCTATCAAGATGCAATTGACAGAAATTACAAAAAAAAAGAAATTATTATCTGTGAAATATTAATAAGTGCATCTGAGAGGGCACTGTACTGTTTCTGTTATATTAGGAGAGAACAATTTATAGACCACATTCTTCTTCATCATCACTCCAAAGACTGCCAAAATTCATTGGCAAAATTTAAATTATGGCACCACAATTGTTAATGCCTTGGAAACAACAAAATATGTTGGATAGAGGGTTATAAGAACATAAGAATATAAGAGCCATGCTGAATCAGGCCAAAGCCCATCGAGTCCAGCATTCTGTGTCACACAGTGGCCCACCAATTGTACATGGGGATCTTGAGCAGAAAGAGAAGGCAAAACCCTCCCTTTCCCTTGACCCCCAACAAATGGTACTCAAGGGAATCCTGCCTGCCTCAACCAACATAGAGGCGGCACATGGACATCCGTTTTAATAACCACCGATACACTTGGCATCCATGAATCTATCTAGCCCTGCCTTGAAGCTGTCAAGGCTGACAGCTGTCACGACCCCTTTTGGAAGTGAATTCCATAAATCAACGACCCTCTGGGTGAAGAAATATTTCCCTTTATTTGTCCTCACTTTCTTAGCTATGAGCTTTAGGGAGTGCCCCCTTGTCCTGGTATTGTGTGATAGAGAAAAGATTTTTTCACTATCCACCTTTTCTATCCCATGCATGATTTTATACACTTCGATCAAGTCACCCCTTAAATGCCGTCTTTCAAGGCTGAAGAGACCAAGGCGTTGCAATCTGGTTTCATAAGGGATGCGCTCCATTTCCTTGATCATTCTTGTTGCCCTTTTTTGCACCTTTTCCAGTTCCATTATATCCTTCTTGAGGTGCGGTGACCAGAACTGTACACAGTACTCCAAGTGTGGTCTCACCATCGATTTGTACAGAGGCAATACAACACTTGCTGACTTATTTTCAATTCCCTTCCTAATCATGCCAAGCATGGAATTTGCTTTTTTTTACTGCTGCTGCGCATTGGGTTGACATCTTCATCGAGCTGTACACCAAAACCCCAAGATCCCTTTCTTGGGTTGTCTCAGAAAGTTTGGTCCCCATCAGTTGGTAAGTATAATTGGGGTTCTTTGCCCCGATGTGCATAACTTTGCACTTGTTTAGGTTAAAATGCATTTGCCACTTTGTTGCCCACTCACACAATTTCGAGAGATCCTTCTGGAGCTCCCAACAGTCAGTTTCACTTTTCACTACCCGGAACAATTTGGTGTCATCAGCAAACTTTGCTACCTCAATATTTACTTCTACATCCAGATCATTGATGAATAAATTAAAAAGTAAAGGTCCCAAACTGAACTTGGGGTACACCACTTCTCACTTCTTTCCATCCAGAGAATTGTCCATTTATTGCCACCCTTTGCTTCCTACAATTTAGCCAGGTACCAATCCAAGACAAGACCTGTCCTCTAATTCCGTGGCTGGAGAGCTTTTTTAGGAGCCTTTGGTGAGGAACTTTGTCAAAAGCCTTTTGAAAGTCAAGATATACAATATCAACTGGGGCCCCTTTATCTATGTATTTATTTACACCCTCAAAGAATTCTAACAAGTTAGTAAGACATGATTTGCCTTTGCAGAAACCATGTTGATTTTCTTTCAGCAATGCCTGTTTTTCTATGTGCCCTGTAATTTTATCTTTAATAATGGTTTCCATCAGTTTGCCTGGAACTGAGGTTAGACTGACTGGTCTATAGTTTCCTGGATCACCTCTGGATCCTTTCTTGAAGATTGGGGTTATATTTGCTTCCCTCCAATCCTCCGGTACAGTGCCTGATCTTAAAGAAAGATTGTATATTTTAGCTAGAAGTTCAGCAATTTCACACTTGAGTTCCTTGAGAATTCTAGGGTGGATGCCATCTGGACCCGGCGATTTGTTGACGTTTAGTTTAGAAAGGCATGCAAGAACATCTTCCTTGTTTATCTCTATCAGGTTTAATATCAGGTTATAGCTTTATACAGACATTGCATACCTATTTTGGACTTTGAAAACCCTTCCAAAATCATCCAATGATATCACCAGATCATTGCCATTCCTTCTGTGATCTCCTCTCTTCCTCAGATCTCTCCACCTACTATGGACTGGCACTTTTGGCAGCCAAAACCAAAATGGCCAGTGGACAAAGAAAATAGAAATTATGGCCCAAACATCTCGGAAGATGCTATACACCAAGTAGTGTTTGTCCTCAGCGTCACAAAAAAAAAACTCTTCCAGAAGGAGGTTAGGTGCCAAGACTGAACAAATAATCAAAGTTCCCAAGTTTAAGCTACTATTCCATCAAAAAGTTGGCATTAAATACATTAAATCATAGGGACCACATGGAACAAGAAGTTATAATATTTATATTGCAGTGCTTTATTTGCATAGAGAAAATGTCACTGGAAATATTGGGACTTTTGTCTGAAAAAAATACTGAAAAGTCTTGTTATCTAAATGGAAAGTTGTACAAAAGGATTTAAAGGGATTTTAAGAAGCACATAAAATGATGTGACCATGAATTGTTTATTTTTCTTTTCACCTTTCAGGGTATTCTTGCAGTAAGCTCTGACAAGCAAATATCTCTTGGATTAGAGCCATATGAATTGTAGCTTTTGACAGCAAGTTGCTTGAAGCCAATAAAAATATTTGAGATGTGGCTGTCAGAATTATATGGGACTTCTTCACCCTTCACCCAGCCCTTCCTCTCTTTTTAGGTCATGTTTTTATCATTTTATTTTCTCTAAGAACATCTTTAGGTGATTATCCCCAAACTGGATCCAATCTGAAAAACCAGAAAAAAGAAGAAGGGTTTTTTACATTATTATAGTACCCTCTGTCTGAAGATGTAGAATATCAATACATTAAAAATAAGAAAAGAAAGAAGAAAGAGAGAGAGAGAGAGAGAGAGAGAGAGAGAGAGAGAGAGAGAGAGAGAGAGAGAGAGAGAGAGAGAGAGAGAGAGAGAGAGAGAGAGAGAGAGAGAGAGAGAGAGAGAGAGAGAGAGAGAGAGAGAGAGAGAGAGAGGACAGATTGTTGATCAACCATTCCCAATATGTTACCCTCTGGGTGTTTGGGGCTGCAAATCCAAGAATTTTCACCCAGTTGGGAGTTTCAGTGCTGATTATTCTGGAGGACACCAAGTTAGTGAAAGCTGAAATAAATTCCACAGAGCTTGTTCCCGATAAAATATAAAGATTAGCAATCCTTTATTCAATTTTTTCTAAAAAAAAAAAAAAAGTAAGCTCAAATAATTGCAATCAGCTATCAGTGTGTTTCTTAATTTTGTTGCTTTTCTTTTGCTTTTCACATAGATTAACACCAGTTAAGCTTTTCACAACTGATGTTGTGCAATAAGTCCATTTTCCCTTCCTTAATGGGTTCCCTATGGTGAGAAAAAGGAAAAAATAAATGATGTGAAAAGGCGGGACCGTTATAGGTAGAAGAGATTAGGGTCTTTTTCCGTCTTTGACTCTCATTCTGGTGTCATATCATTCAAAGGCCTGAGATTTCGTGTTAGTAAAATTATTTGTAAACTTTGCAGATTAAGTAATTGGAAACACATTGGTTGCCTTATGAAAAATGTCATTTCTACTGAAGAGTGTTCTAGAGAAAGTCACATGTACAATAATAAAACAAGCTTCCACAATCCATGTGAGTGAATTATTTATGGAAACCTACATTCACATTAAATTTAGCAATTCAGAATTAGTATTCACATAAATCAATCTCATTCTAGCCATAATATCATAATGTTTGAAATGTTTTCAGGGATGTGCCATACACAATTGTCTCCAATCCTGCTATCTGGAATGAAAAAGCCAGAATCAGAAAATAAACAGAAGGCAAAAACAGAACAAACTAAATGAAAAGGCTGAAGAGCAAGATCAAAGCAGAAATTGTAGCACTAAGCTATAGCCCTTTCATCTTGAAAACAATGGTCAGATATCTGCAGAGAATAAAGGTGGAATCTTCACAAAATATCTTTCATAATGTGAATGTGGAGAAATGGATCTACTTGTCCAACATTTGGTGCTCACTTGGCTTCACATTATTAGTCAGCTACTTTTTTCCCCATCATCTAATATCTAACTTTTGCATTACTTGTATTATTTATTGTACAAATGCTTTTAGAACAGCATGTTTCCTTTTCAGCTAAAAATATCTATATATTGATATAACAGAATAACAAAGTTGGAAGGGACCTTGGAGGTACTCTAGTCCAGGGCTTTTCAACCAGTGGTATGGGTACCACCTGTGGTACATTGGCACCTGGCAGGTGGTATGCAACCATCCTAGAAAAGTGGTAGCAGGGGAGGGGAATGAGCTGAACCAGTGGCAGCACTGCACAAGCCTGAGCGAGAGATGGCTGGAGTTGCAGGACTGTCAGGGCTCAGCGGAAGCGCCAGGATCAATGCCGCTTTCCAGCTGATCGGCTCTTCTTCAGGGCTGTCAGGGCTCAGTGGAAGTGCCAGGATCAGTGCCAGGCTCCAGCTGGAGCTCGGTGCTGATCCTGGCATTTCTGCTGAGCCCAGAAGAAGCACCAATCAGCTGGAATGTTGCAGCATCTCCAGGGTCTTGTGATTAACATTCAAGTGCTTGGCAACTGATTCATATTTATTTATTTATTTTTATAAAAAATTTTATTGGTTTTTTCCATTTTTTTCCAAAAGCTTAGGACACAACATGGTGGTCAGGGTGTCCAATCATTCAAAGACAAAATCATATAAATATAGCTCAAATTAATTATCAAAAATTTCCTCTCTGTTTCTTAAATATAGTATTGCTTATTAAAATTAATACAGTTTAAGTAAAGTTCAATCAAACAAAAATCATCAATCACATGCAATTATAATCTATATCCTGTTTTTAAGCTTTACTAATTACAGTTGTCATACTCCAATTACATTTTAGTAAGTATATAGTTGGGATTGCAGGTATCCTTAATAAAAGATCATTCACTGAGTGATATTTTTTTCTTCCTTATCACGAATAGCTCTTCCTCTCTCTCTATTACAACATAGTTATCATATTTAAAATAATAATATAAGTCCAACAGATACAGTTCTATTTTTAAGAATATATTCTATCATTTCATCAGTCTACATCTATAGAAAATCTTTTTAAGCCCTTGATAAAGTTTATATCTTCAAATACTTATCAACTATGTCAGGAAATTCTCATCTTTCATTCCTAATTAGATCAGACATACTCTCTTTCTCTATTATAACATAATTCTCATTTTTAAAATTACAATGTAAGTCAAAAAAGAAAAAAGAGAAAAAAATACAGTTCTATTTTTTTTTAAAAAAATGTATTCAATCATTTCATCAAGCTACATCTATAAGGTCTTTTTGTCCTCTAAAAAGATTTACTCCCTCAAATAATTATCAACCATGATCACAGTAAATTTACATCCTTCATTCGTTATTAAATCAGACAAAATTTCTAAAGTCTTTTTAACCCATCAAGTAACATTTTATGTCACATTTAAACCTGACTCCAGCTTTCTTTCTATGCCAATTTGGTTCCCATAATAAGGCTTTTCGGTTATCAAACCTCAAGATTTGATTACAAAAATTTCTAACCAGTTCAAACTGAACAAATTTTCTTTCCCTTTCCGCTTTATTACAATTTCCAAAAGATTGTGTCTGAATGTCAATCTTTGTCATTTTTGGTAGTTGAACTGAGTCAATTACAGTTACTTCTTGGTCATCAAAGTTGTCCATCAGTTGTAGGTGACGTTGTGTAACATTAGTTGATTCAGTGGTTTCCACATTTTCTCTCAGTGTAGATTCACAATTGGGTTGTAAGCTTAGTGTCTCTGTCTCTTTAAGTTGTATGTAGGCCTGTTCAGGATTACTCTGTTCATCTTCTATTGTTCCTTGTTCCATAACTTAGTTCAATATTGGAGGGTCGATGTGAGGTTCCAAGGTGGCATCTTTAGATTTTCTCCAAGATTTCCAATAAGTTTTGAAATCTTCTGTAAATTCTAATATTTTTTCCAGTATTAAATCATAGTCAAGATGTGAATAACTTTCAGTCATTTTGGTGGTAGATTTGCCTATTCCTTTATTAGAGACTACTTGAAAAAGATCCACAAATGTCCGCCTCCAAAGGTCTAATAGCCAGCTTCACCACCCAGCTGTCAAGTTATCTTTTCTCTTTTATTATCACATAAAATCCAATCCCTCTTCAAATAACAGGGAGAAGTACAGTTAAAATTTCACAACTGATTCATATTTATGATGGTCACAGTGTCCCAGGGTCATGTGAAGTGACCAAAACCTGCTGCAACCACCCAGCAGATGGGGGGAATAAAAACCACACACATTCCACCCCACCCCTGCTGCCAATCCTCAACAGAAATGCTCACAACAATGAAAACCGCGGACAGGAGGGCTGGTGGGTGGGCAGGCAGGTGTCTTGCTCAGTTGTGGTTTGGGGGGGCACTTTTTTCAGTGCCATTGTAACTTCAAACAGTCACTAAGTGAACTGTTGTAAGTTGAGGACTACCTGTACTTTATCACTTTTTTTGTCATCAAGTTTTTGACACCTTGGTAGGCGACTGCTCAGACAGGAAACTCTATACCAGTGATGGCGAACCTTTTAGAGACCAAGTGCCCAAACTACAACCCAAAACCCATTTATGTATCGTTGGGTACCGGGTGGGTGTGTCCCATTAGGTGGGTGTGTCCCATTGGGTGGGTGTGTCCCATTGGGTGGGTGTGTCCCATTGAGTGGGCATGGCTTCAGTGGTAATGGCAGACTGGGTGGGACTAAAAAGTTCAATCAATTCCAACTTTGCGAGATTTTTTTTTCCCATGAGAAGTTGAAATTGATTGATTGATTGAACCTTTTTTTTGCACATGGCGGTGGAGGCCTAAAGCAAAAAGGTTATATAAAACCCAGCTAAAGGCTTAGGACTGGGGCGACGGTGCATGTGCCCACAGAGAGGGCTCTGCATGTCACTTGTGGCACACGTGCCATAGGTTCACCACCAAGGCCCTATACCATTTGAGACAAATGGCTATCCAGTCTCTTTTTAAAAACCTCCAGTGTTGGAGCATTCACAGCTTCTGGAGGCAGGTTGTTCCACTGATTAATTGTTCTAACTGTCAGGAAATTTCTCCTTAGTTCTAGGTTGCTTCTCTCTTTGGTTAGTTTCCCTCCATTGTTTCTTCTCCTGCCTTCTGGTGCTCTGGGAAATAGGTTGACCCCCCTCATCTTTGTGGTAACCCTCAAATAGTGGAATGTTGCTATCATATTGCCCCTAGTCCTTCTTTTCACTAGACTAAACATACCCAATTCCAGCAACTGTTATTTATATTAGCCATTGTTCTTTGAATGCCAAAATTTGATAATTGGACAGTACCTTTCCAGTTCTGGTTGAAATTCTCAAGGGCTGAAATCCATAGAAACTGGAGGCACATTAGAAGAGAAAAATAACCTTGGTAAAGTAAAAGACAGATCAAGGAATTACTATGGTAGTTGCTCTGAGTGCCATTTTGGAGTAAAAGGGAGAATATAAATCAAATCAACAGAAAAATAATCCCTTGCTTTCCTTCAAAAATATCATACCACAATAGCATCTATGGTATAGGTGATACTCAAGAGACTGATGAACAGTATCTTCCAGATAGCCTTCTTTGAAATTAAGGAAAAACACTAAGGGACTTCCAGCTTTGCTCACTAGCGCATGGTCACGGGATTGCGAAGCTCTGCTTCCCACGACTCTTTTAGTCCAGCCAGGGGAAGAAATAGGAGTGCCCCAGCATTCCGGGAATGATAGTGGTCATCCCATTCAATCTGGGAATTCCCTCTAACCCGACAGAAGAAAGGCTGGCCCCACGTCGGTAACCAGCCCAGGTTACTTGCAGCCAAAGTCCACAAGCACTCACCAGAACATCGGTGAACAGCATGCTGAAACTGGGTGAGAAATTTGATCTTCTCTCTCCTACTCTATATACTGAATTTTGCAAAAGATACTCAAGAAGCAAAAAAGCCCCCGAAAGTGAAAAGGAGGTAGCCCCACCCTATCACAGAAGGAAGCAGCGAATTAAATAATTACGGGGGCAAGAAACATACTATTGCTGATATCTAGTGGTGAAGATAATATATAGCTTTAGCTGCTGTTGGCTCACATTGCAACACAGATAGAGCTAGAATGGAAGAAAAAAAGTTACCTCTACTGCATATGCAGATGTAATGGTTATCCGACAGAGTTTATCAAATGGTGCAGCAGACCACACTGACCACCCGTTGATGCACAAGACAAGGCGACATGCACACAGCCCATACGAATGACCCTGTCTTACATCAATGGAGTATCAGAAGCTACGGCCAGACTGCTAGCCCCCTTCAATGTGAAGGTAGCCCATAAACCAGACCAGACTCTCCTTGCTAGAATCATGCACCCCAAGGACCCACTCCCCACTGGAGACAGATCCTCAGTAATATACAAAATTAATTGCAAGGATTGCCCCTGCAATTATGTTGGTGAAACCTCCAAGAGACTTAAGACCAGGGTCCACGAGCATAAGCTGGCAGTTAAGAGAAGAGAGCAATATTCACAGGTATGGACCCACATGGCCAGGACGAGGGAAGGAGAACAATGAACAGGTACCACCGGATGCCTTCCCCCGAGGGACATACACACATACCGGGGAAAAGGGAAAAGCTCCAATATATCCCGTTGATGATACTTGGCCAGACAAACGAGCTCAGCCACTAATGAGGAAGGCAGCAAATGAGAGGCAAAAACACCTGGACACCCCCCAGGATGACTATAGATGCAGGGGAGAGGCAATAGAACTTAAGAATGGGGAAATGCACCGGAGGTGTGCCTTGTGAATGACTCAGCAATAGAATTACGGCCCCGATCAATGGGAGAACAGGCAAGTAATAGCGAGCACAAATGGGATGGGTATCTCCTGCGCTCTCATATATGTACCGAGGGGGCAATGAGGGCAACAAGTAGTGGAGCCATTCCAAAGACATGCCTGGTTAGCAACCCATTAACACACAGGAGCTCACCTGTCAGTGAGAGAGAGAGGGGGCAACCAGAAACAGGAACAATGAGATGACCAACCCCCAGGAGTTTACACATGGGCAAGGAAAGCAGTAGGTCGGGCAAACAGAAGAACAGGGCTTGAAGCACACACGCTAGATAACACAGCTATACAGAGGCAAACTAAGATGAATGGGGGGAGGGACGACTGGGAGCGGATCCCCAGGCACCCACACATGCACAAAGAAAAAAACAACAGCAATTGGAGAGTAGAGGACAACTTTAGAAATGGCCCCTTTAAGAACTACACAGCTGATGCTAATGGCAGACCTATGACCCGATCAAGGGTCAAAGCACAGAGGCAGTCAGCCACATAAAAACGGACTCCCGGATCCAGCATTTTATACCCTGATGATGTCGGTAGTGTGGTCGACGAAATCTTGGTTTTGTAGTTTAAACATTTATGTTTATGATTTTATCCTGGTGATCACCTTATTTTACTTCACATTATGTATATACACAGGATTTGTGTTTTTAATACTATTAAGTAATAACAACATCTGAATCCACAACAAAGACAATTGGCACATCCCTCACAAAATCAGAGGGAAGGAAGAATAGAGGAGATAACCCATCCACAGGACAAAGAACCTATAAGAAGAACAGAGAAGGAACAAGAAACATCCCCCCCTCAGGTATCCCAGATAAGCATATTTCAACTCACCCCATAAAAATGGGAAACAACGATGGGGGTGAACAAGAAAGGGGATTGGACGATAGCCCACGGGACACCTGCTCCACGATCCCTGCCAACATGAGGGGAGAGATGGGTTATTCTACCGACCTGAATAGGAAAGGAAAACAGAGACCTACAATGGAAAGTGATGTTGTGAGGCCCTACACGTGTGCAAAAAGAGCAAAAGAATTGATGAACCCAACGTGTGAGCAAGTAATGAGGAGCCTCAAGAGGAGGGGGAAAACTAGAAGCAGTACAGCATACTCACAGACACCTGAGGAGGAAAACAGCGTCCCTTCGTGGAGGAATGTGTGCAGGAATGCAGCCGCCAGGGATTGCGCCGATAGGCGTCTGGACCCGCTTGACACACATCCTCCCTCGAATGAACGCAAGCATACTCAGTCCAGGGAGGATCTAATGGACCATGGAATGGGGCTAGAGAGGATGACAGATGTGAGAGTGGGCGAGCAGAAACGGAGAGTGGTTGGATCCAGGAGGAAGGAAACAGCAACTTCGGAAGGCATTAACACAATAAAGCATGTGGGCCCTTTAAGGAACCAGATGGAGAGAATGGATGGACTGATAACCAGGTCAAGGAGCCGAGCGCAAAGCCACCAGGCAGCATAAGAAGGACTCCCAGCAATCTTGCATCATGCTCTGATGATGTTGGTAGTGTTGACTGATGAAAGGCTCAGCTTCCGGTGGTGGCATCAGGGCGGAGCGGAGGTAAGGAGACAATCTCTGTCACCTAACTCCGTTTTTTTTACGTTTGGAGACTCTTTGGGGGCACGGGGAAGTCTGGAGGACCACGTGCGAGAAAGGGGGATGCCGGAGGAATAACGAGGCAAAAGGCGATCGCCCGTTAGGATGAAGGAAACCTCCTAAATCCAATGTAGAAACTTCTGCCATCAGTTGATGGCGGATCTGAGGCCCTGATAAAATCACAGATGAGGCGGAAGCAAAAGAATCTTAACAGGCTATGCTAAGTAGCAACTGTAATAGCCTATAATACTTCTAAATAGAAAAAGAATAAGATGGAAGTCTAATCTGATTCAAGTGTTTACTAAGACAGGCGTTGAAAGGAAGCTCAAATGGAGAGGGAGGCAAGCGGCAATCCGGCGGGTAGAGCTGTGACTAACAGATTTGAAGAACCAAAACTTTAAGTAAAAGAAGGAAAACACAAAGATTGTTCATTGAACATTTGAGCGCAAATATACAAAGAGCTGGAAGAGCGAGATAAAGTTGGAGCTGATAGAGCCTGTAAAGCGGAGTGAGAGAGGAGAAAGAAAATGGCGGTTTAGAAAGAACGAAGGTGTAATTGGACTTTGGAAGAAGTGACTAGAGGAAAAACTCTGAAACAGACCTGAGGGTAGTGAAGATCTGAAAAGCTTATCAGAGTATGGCTGGCTGCGGGAGAGTGTGATCTGCAGTGAAGAGCCAAAGGGAGAAGGAGACGCCGAAGTAAGTGAGGAGAATGGACTGAGGTTGGAAGGAAAACCTGGCGTTTGAGAGAAGCCGAGTGCAAAGGAACAGAGAGATGTTTGGGGGAAAAGTGACAGGAAACGGAGCTGAAAAGGACTGACTGAGGGTGAGTGAGAGGAATGAAGTTTGGAATTTGAAAAGGACTGATTGATGGTGAGAGAGATAAGCTGAGAACGAAGTTTGGAATTTGACAGAGACAGTGTTTCTTATTGAGACGAGTGAACAGAAGAGAAGGAGACGATGAGATACGACGCTGGGAGTGGCAGGAGAGTGGACGAAGTTTAGGAAGAAAAAAAATGGACTAGTGATTGAAAGTATATATCTGTGAAATAAGCAAGAAAGTGTAAATAAAGTGAAGAAAGTTAGAGAGAGGTTGAAGTAATCTGGTAATAAGTAAGAAAGTGTAAAGAAAGTGAAGAAAGTTTAGAGAGAGGTTGAAGCAATCTATGGTAGTGGAGGAAAGTTCAGAGAATTTAGGAAAATTAGAAGTTCAGAAGCTACTGGTCAATTAAAGGAACATTCAGAATTTTAGAGAAGTAGGAGATAATTATGGCAACTTTGAGGACAGGAAAAAAACCGGTATCTAGTTTAACATTGACACCTTCATCACCTCCTGGTCAAAGATTAATAGAAGGGATGTTGGGCACAGAAAAACAAAATGTATTAATTAATATGCAAACTATGCAATCAACACTTCTTGTGATCCAAGAAACCATGTTGAAAATGCAAGAGACAATATCAAAAAATCATGTTGAAATGAGAGGGGATATAAACAAATTGGATAATAGAGTGGAGATGTTGCAACAAACAATGGAGAATAATGAAGCAAGAATACAATTTGTAGAGGCGGGCTTAGACAAAGTAGTGAAAAAAGTTGATATATTAGATACAGAATTGATAGCAGCTAACAAAAAAATGGAGGAAGAAATTATTTATTTAGAAATGGATAAGGCAGCATTCTATTTACGCTTCCAAAATGTGATAGAGGAGAAGGAAGAAGATTTGAGGGATATCATGGCAAATTTGATTTCTGAGGCATTGCAAAGAGAAAAACAAGAAATTTTAATGGAGATAGATGAGGCATTCAGAATACAGACAAATTATGCTAGACAGAACAAACTCCCAAGGGAGGTACATATTAGGTTTACCAGAAAAAGGGTGAGAGATATAATTTATAAAATAACAAGAGATGAGCCGATAATCTATAAAGGTGTAGAAATATTAACTTTAAAGCAGATACCGAAAAGGATAAAGATCAAAGAAGGGACTATAGATTCTTGAGCTCCTATTTAATAAAAAAAACTATACCTTTTAGATGGTTAATTCCGGAAGGGATGTTGATATCCTGGAGAGAGAGGAAGATTAAAATAGACAATCTAGAGAATGCCCGAGAATTTTATGACCAATTGGAAGGAACAGAGGAAGAGAACAGTAGTAAGGAAGAACTGGAATCCAAAAGTCAGGAAGACCAACAGCCAGAAATTAGGGAAAGAGAACAAGGGAGAGAAAGTAAGGGGGTAAACGGACAGAGGAAGGAGAAAGGAACAGGCCCAAGAACAAGACAAGCTCACAAGTAAAACACACAAGTAGAAAATAGAAAAGGAGATTAGGTTATTATCTATCAACATTAATGGATTAAACACACCAGCAAAGAGAAAGCAAATATTAACAAAACTAGCCAAACAACACATAGATATTGTCTGCTTGCAAGAAGTACATATTAAAGAGCAACATAGGCACCATTTAGAGTTTTCCAAACTAGGATCATTATTTACAGCATTAGCTAATCAAAAGCAAAGAGGAATAGCAGTTTACATCAAAAAAGAGATAAATGCAAATTTAAAATTTCAAGATTTGGATGGAAGGGTATTAATAATAGAAATACAAAATGAACAGAAGACCTGGCTTTTAGTAGTAATATATGCACCGAACGAGAACCAATATAATTTTTATCAGAAGTTACACGAGAAATTGATAGAACTGGGTCATTCAAATATTTGTATTGTGGGTGATTATAATGCAGTGGTGGATGCAAAAAAAGATTATATCACTGATAAGAAAAATAAAAAGAAAAGGAAAATTTTACCAAAGACCTTCTTCGAGCTAGCACATGAACTTAATCTATTAGACCAATGGAGAAAGAGAAATCAAAAAGAAAAAGGATATACATTCTTTTCAAATCCACAGAAATCATGATCTCGAATAGATATGATATGGACAAATGAAGAATTGGGACAGGATATAGAGACTATAGAAATAAAACCAAATGTATGGGCAGATCATAACCCGATAGAAATAGTCTGGCGAAAAAAACCTAGAAAAAGATGGGTAATGAACTCTTATATCTTAAAGGAAAAAGAATTTATTACACAGACTAGAAAGGAAATGGATTATTTCTTTAAAGAAAACACAAAACAACAAACAACAATACAAATTATCTGGGATACAGCGAAGGCTTATTTAAGGGGACTAGCAATAGCTTATACTGCACAGAAAAATAGGGAGAAAAGACAAAGGCAAAACATACTACAGGAAGAGATCAAAAAAGTTGAATTCAAATTACAAGAAAAACCTCAGGATGAATTGATTAAGCGAGACTAGTACTAGCCAAACATAAATTAAATGTGATGGAACAAGAGGAAAGAGTTAAAGAATTGAAAATGATAAAACAAAATTTTTTTGAACACACAAATAAACCTGGGAGATGGCTTTCTTATAAATTAAAAAAAGAGAGAGAGAAAAAAAATCATTCAGGAACTTTATGATAGAAATGGAGAACTACAATATAAGATGGATAAAAAGAAAGAAATAATCCAAACCTTTTTTGGGTCATTATACAAAAAAGATGAAATAGATGGGGAAAAGATTAAACAATATCTAAAAGTTAATGGTCTCCCAAAATTAAAAGAAGCACAAAGAGACATACTGAATGGGAAAATAACAGCTACGGAATTAAAAAGGGCGGTCCAAAAACAAAAAAATAATAAGACTCCGGGACCAGATGGTCTTCCAGGGGAGCTGTACAAAACCTTTTATGAAGAGTTTGAAAAGCTATTATTAGAGGTATATAATGATGTGTTGGAGAAATCAAATCTGCCAGACTCCTGGATAGAGGCTATTATATCTCTTATTCCAAAAGAAGGCACAGACCCTAAACAGATTAAAAACTATAGGCCAATCTTGCTCCTAAATACTGATTACAAAATTTTTACTAATATAATGGCGGAAAGATTAAAGTTAATTTTGCAAGCTATAATACATCCAGACCCAAATGGCTTTTTGCCCCAAAGACAAATTAGAAACAATATTAGAACGGTGTTAAATGTCCTTGAATACTATGAAATACATCCAGGAAAACAGGCAGCGCTGATCTTTGTAGACGCGCAGAAAGCATTTGATAGCCTCAATTGGCAATTTATGTTCCAACAGATCGAGGATATGAAATTTGGGGACAAATTTAGTAATATAATAAAGGCAATATACAGAACACAGAGAGCTAGTGTGATGATTAATGGAGAGAACACAAAAAGTTTTGAAATAAACATAGGGGTAAGACAGGGATGCCCAATTTCACCTCTACTCTTTATTTTGTCTCTTGAAGTATTACTAGTTCAAATTAGACGGAATGAAGAAATAAAAGGGGTACAGGTCAAAGCAGAGGAATATAAGTTACAGGCATTTGCTGATGATCTGGTTTTCTTTATTGAGGAACCTATAGAGAGAGGAAATATTCTTATGGGTGAAATAGAAAAATTTGGAATAGTGGCGGGTTTAAAAATTAACAGAGAGAAAACTAAAATGTTAGTAAAAAATTTAATGGATAAACAAAAAAGGAAATTGGAAGAGAATTTGGATTTACAAGTAGCAAAAAAAATTAAATATTTAGGAATTTCGATAACTTCAAGGTGTTCCTCAATAAAAGAAGACAATTATACAAAATTGATACTAAAAATGAAACAAGATCTTGAAACCTGGGGAAATTTTCGATTATCATTATTAGGTAGGATTGCAGTGACTAAAATGAACATATTACCAAGACTATTGTATTTATTTCAAACAATTCCAATAAAATTAGAGAAAACTTTTTTTAAAGAATTGGACAAAATAATAAACAAATTTATTTGGGCTGGTAAAAAAGCTAGGATAAATATGAAAATGTTACAAGACAGTAAGAGTAGAGGTGGACTTGGACTCCCTAAATGGGAAATTTATTATTATGCAGCAGGGTTATTATGGATTAAAGACTGGATAAATTTGGATAATGATAGGATATTAACGATTGAAGGACATGATCTACAGGTGGGCTGGCATGCATTTCTGTGGGGGAAACAGAAGAAAATACATACATACTTTCAACAACATCAGATAAGAGGAGCATTGATTGGGATATGGGAAAAAATAAAAAAAAGACATTATGGGAAAATCCCAAATTGGTTTTCGCCGATGGAGGCAGTAATTCACCCTAATACTCTAGAAAAAAAAAAGATGATGAGATAAAAAGAATTACTGGATAACCAAGGCAACCTTAAGTCAAGAGAAGAGTTGGAGGAACAAAAAATACCCATAGATTGGTGGTCGTATCTACAAATCAAATCTAGATATAATAGAGACAGACAAGAATATGGAATAAATCAGACCCCACATTTACTTGATAAAATTTTAATAAGCAAGGAAGGAAAATTGTTATCAAAAATTTACAAATATTTATTAGAAATAGAATTAGAGGAAGAAATAGTGAAGGGGTCCATGTTAGCGTGGGCACGAAATTCAGGAAAACAATACGTTGACAGACAAATATCATCCTATCTGAACAGCACCACCTATTGTAAGAAAGAATGGCTATGGCCCAAATAAAAAGAAAGTTTGTAGGGTTTATGTGTTAGGGGAAAAACTTGTCAAAGAGAAATAAGAGACAACACACAACAAAATACTCAGTTTAGGATCCAGAGGTTTATTTCAATTTAGCACACAAATTCAGTACTTACATTTCAACAATTTATTGCAATAAGGACCAAATGTAGTCATTAAGTATGATGGCAGAGCCAGGAGGCAACACCCAAATATTTGAAGCATAAATATTTATACCTTAAATATTTGCCACCCTATAGCCATCCCATTTCCCTTCCAGTTCCCTTTTCTTATTAAACACATCATCATTCTTCTTGGATTCCTCCTTCGGGTTACTTCCCTATTTTTGGAACTGACCATTAGGTTAGTTCTTTATTCTTCCACTGTTGTCTTGGTTACTGGGCTACTTCCCTGTTCTTTCTTGTCCTTGTTCTAACTACTACTTTCCTCACTACCATTCCTAAATGTGTTATTGCAAGAGTTGCACCCATACACAGGGCTCAATTCCTCTTTTTCTCCTACATTCTTGTTCAATGTTCTGTTTTTCTTAAGAATTTGTGCTGACCACAAACAGTCATCTTTTCCTATGAAAGGTCAACAAAAAGTGAAAGCCAAGTGCTAGTTAATAAGTTTAAATTTAAAATATGATCAATTAATTAGATCACTCATAGAATAGGGATCAATATATTTTCCTTTCACATATGTTTGCAATACTATTTTTACTACTATCAATTGCACATTACTTTTTAGCAATAACAATAGCACTTAGACTTGGTCTATACCAAGTGGTATATACTTCATAGTGCTTTATAGACTTCTCTAAGCGATTTACAGAGTCAGCATTCCCCCAACAATCTGGGTCCCCATTTTTACCAACCTTGGAAGAATGGAAGGCTGAGTCAACCTTGAGCCAGTGAGGATCGAACTGCTAGCAGTGGGCAGAGTTAGCCTGCAATACTGCATTCTAACCACTGTGCCACCACAGCTTATTTTCCTTTCAAAAAGCCCCAAACTCCAAGAAACTAGGTGACAACATTGAATGTAGTCTTGTCATACTTCCATAAGCATCTGGTTCAGACTATAATGATGAAAACCCTGATGAAGCATGCAATGCAACATCACAACAAAATCCCAGTCATACATGCATCAGACACATCAGTGATGGTTTTACATTATGATATCAGAAAACACATTGTCTATGGATGCCTCTCCCATGATCACTTGCCATGGGCATTACAATCATAAGGTTTTCAGGAGTTGTGTTTAATTTATTTTTACATTCATTTCCCAATGACAAATATATCTGTATTAACTAGCAAATATGGACTTATACACACTGCTCGGTTACCCATCCAGGACAGATCACCAGCCATTTTTACAGGGAAGGAAAAAAAGTGATATCACTCTGTACAGGGGGTTTATGTATTCTTGTTTTTTAGGAGGATGTTTTGTTCTGTTTGATTTGTGCCATTTTTAAATCTCAAGTTTTATCTTTTATTTTAGGATTTGGGGGCAGAGTATTTGTACACCATCTAGAGATTGTTGGAGTTGGATGGCTATAATATACTTAATAAATAAATTGTTTAATTAGTTAATAAAAATAGCCCTTTCCTCCTATTGCAGAGAAATTTACTTTTTTCCTCATATATCACCCTGAGCCGTCCATTTTGATCAGAGTATTTTGTTGTTTTGGCAGACTAACCTGAATCATTGACTCCTTTAGAGAGGCAACTATATCCCCTTAGCTGAGTCAATAGTTACCATGGTCTCTAATGTCTTCTCAAGCTATTTTTACCAAGATGGCTATAATATTAGAAATGGAGGTTTGCAATCCTTCTATCTCAAGGGACTATAAAGACAATAAAATCAAGCAGCATTGGACTTATTGCACACATATTTTTAAAAAGTAGGTAGCTTGGAGAAAAAAGTAGTAACCACAGACACATACATTTTTGCCAACCTTTGAACCAGAAACCTATTCACAAGACAATTACAATGATGATAGATATCTAAATAGATAGATAGATAGATAGATAGATAGATAGATAGATAGATAGATAGATAGAAAGAAAGAAAAAAAGAAAGAAAGAAAGAAAGAAAGAAAGAAAGAAAGAAAGAAAGAAAGAAAGAAAGAAAGAAAGAAAGAAAATAGATGATAGATAGAAAATAGATGATAGTACATAAATGAGAGATGAGAGGTAGAGAGATAGAGATGAGAGATAGATGAGAAATAGATGATAATGATGATAGTTAGAGATAGATAGATAGATAGATAGATAGAGAGATAGATAGATATGCTGTATACATACAGAGATATTCTTTTCTTGTCAATTGCATCATTTAGTGAGAGTTTGATATCACAATGCTGTAAAAAAAATCCAGTTTCTTGCACTTATAACAATTACACTAATGTGAACAGTATTTGATTATGTTGCAACCAATGCACATTTATGGTAGTTGCAGCATCACATGGTCACATGATCACCATTTGCATGCTTCCTAACTATGGTTGTGATAAGCACAGGTGATGAAACACAGTAAAATTGCAAATCTGGTCACCTGAGCTCCTGCTTAATTGTGATGATGCTCTTAATGAACAAATGGGAAGTGATATCATAACTCCATAACTCCATCATAGCCACAGAGCTTAGCGATGGAGTTGGCAATGCCAACTGTGATCACTAACCAAAAATACCTGTATCTTCAGAAGACATTGGAACAGAGCATTAAGAAAAGACTTCTTATTTTAAAACTGACTGTTGTACATGCATGTCCATATATTTTAATTCTGCACTTATACATTCAATGTAATTTTATGTGTATGTGTTTGTGTGGGTTCATTAATAAATCCTCATCAGACATTCAGATAATATCAAAAGCTCTAGGACAGTGATGGCGAACCTTTTAGAGACCGAGTGCCCAAACTGCAACCCAAATCCCACTTATGTATCGCCAGGTGCTAGGTGGGCATGGCCTGCTGGGTGAGCATAGCTCACTGGGTGGCCGTGGCCAAGGTGATGTTGCTCCTGGGGAGGGATGGAAGAGATCCAGGGGGTCTCTGGTAGGTGGGGCAATGGGCAGGCAGGCATCCTGCTCAGCTGATGGCTTGGGGGGGAAGTGGGCAGCTACACTGCCTCCCAAATGCTGCTGTCTCATGAAAGGATGAAAACTGCAAAAAGCGACAAGGAAAAAAACAGAAGAGTGTCTTCCTGGGTGGAAGCAGGGGGGCATGGAGGGAGGATTCTGAGCCCTGCAGCTCTTCTGAGTGGGGGAGGAGGAGAATGGGGAGGGGCTGGGCTGGCTGCCTGCGTTCTTCTGCCACAGATGCCGCGGCTTCGCTGGCAAGGCGGGGATGCATTCACGCTCGGGGATGCACGTGGAGCTACTGCCTTGCTTGCCATGCCGGGTGTAGGAATTTATGAAAGCCCCTACATAAGTGGCAAAAAGGACAAGTAATAATACCATAGGATAGAATAGGATCAAGCAAGATTCATTGTATCTGGAGTGGGAAATTACTGAATGCCTATTGTCACTTGGGCTATGCAGTACAAGGAAGCAAACAGAATGGAAAAATACTGGGTGTGTAAGTGCTCAGGTAACAGGAACAGGAAGTTACCTGAAAAAGCAAGAGCGTAACCATATAAGGTCATATTAAAATAAAGACAGGTAATTGGCAAAGAACGTAAGAGGCGCTGTACCATACAAGGCAATCTTCATGAACTAGATTGTGGATAGGTCAATTCAAATGATCATGTACGATGATGATTGGCCTGCTGCGTTCAGGCAAAAACCTTTCTGACCATGCCTAATAAAACGACCTGCTGGGCATAGAGAGACTGCTCTTTGCATCCAGAAGCGTCTTGTATCAAATTCTGCTGTTAAGTCTTTCCTTCTGCGCCTTCTGACGAATTGGCCCGTGCATAGAGCCCATCACAGGGTTGTGGGATTGTCCAGGCTGTATCTTGGCAGCAGGACCAACAGAATCGCCACAAGTGGTGACCCCGACGTGATGATCACAACACCAGCAGCCTAAAAGAGGTTTTTTTTCTTCGTTTCATCGTGGGTGCAGCGCGAGAGGTACGTCCGAAGCGCACTCTACAGTCCATCTCTTACTACGGCCGTTTTTTCGTAAGTATGGGCGGAAATCTGACAAAAGGGCAGCAGGCTCATATCACTGAGGTGGGTCAGATAATTGAGGCTAATAGAAATTTTTTGAAAAGAAGGAATTATTATCCCTCTAAGAAAAAATTAATTTTCCTCTTTAAATTCATTTGGCAGGAAGTTCCCTCTTATCCTGCCCAAGGAAAATTAGATTTGTTAACTTGGACCCGGTTAGGGGAATATTTTCACAAAGAGCCAAAAGCACCTCCAGATATTTTAACAACATGGAAGGGAGTCAGACCTTTCCTTCTTCCCTTGAAACCCCCCCCCGTGAGTATGTGGGTGGAATTCTCCAAGGATCAAAGGGGGGAGGGCCTGATGTTAATTGTTAGAACCTTAATTATGCAACTAACAAAGATTCACAAATGTGCCTTCACCTAAGGAGTTTAAAAGTATTATTGTTTGTTTGGCATTGTCTCTTTTACATCTAAAAGGGACCACAAAAAATTGCTGATTGGATTAAAATTGGCTTATGGAGGAGCCCTCTGCTCCTTCCCAAAATTCTCCTTACGTGAAAGAATTAATTGTATCCTTCTTCTTTTTCTTCTTCTGTAGCTATTGGCTTGGAACATAGTCATTGTTATCAGGATTCTGTTTCTGTTTCTCCTGCCCTGTCTCCTAAAAAATCTAAGTGTTTCTCACTCTGACTCAGCATGCTCTTCATGGCTCATTTCCTCCCAGTTCTTCTGATGTGGACTTAATAACTGCCCCTGCCTGTCTCCTGTTGATCTTACTATGCTAATTCAGTCTTTACTGTGTTACCTTTCAACTTGTTAAAAATCTGAAGCCTGTTGCTTCTATTCCTTATAATTGAAAAATGGGAAAATACTTCTGGGTAATCCATTGATTCAAAATGCCTTGTTTGCTTGTTAACTCTTCCTTCCCCACAGGGCCATTTTCTCCCCCCCCTTCTTTTGTCCTTCTCCAGAGGTTTATCTGAAGACCTTAATTGTTGCAATCGTCGCCTGAAGACCATCAACTAGGGCCAGTTTAAAAACCAGCCAGCCTAGGGCTGTGACGAGACTCAAATCTACATATGACTGCATTTTGTGAATCTCTTTGTGTTAGCCTCTCTCATACACTCCCCCTCCCTGGTTGTTTCTCAATTTACATATGAATCTGTGTTACCTTCTCTCTCTTATACCTTCCCTCCAGGTTGTCTTGCTTAATAAACCATGCCTCTAATTTTTCTCTTTCTTATTATTTTCTCTTTGCCAATTTTCCCTTTCTTATGATTTCCCTGCAAATGTTGCCTTTCTCATTTCTCTTTGCCTATTTTGAATTTAATGTTTCTAGTGTTAATGAATTTTAATTTTGTCTCTTTCTTATTTCTTGTTAATGTGCCTATGAATGAAATCTCTCAATCTCTCTCTTTAACTTTGAATCCTTCCTTACTTTGTGTTGTGAATCACACAGTTTCATCAGTTAGTAACAAGATCTTGTAACACAACTATCCCTTGCAGCTAGATAATGAGACAAAGAATAACAACAACATGTGCTGATTCTGTTCCCTTGTTTGATTTTGGTGAAAACTTTGAAACTTTGTGCAACTTCTCAAAAGACAATGCACTCACATCTGACAAAGATTAGTCCTTATGTGGAAGGAAAATGCACATTGGTGAACATCCCAGAATTGGTCTGGTAAATTTCCATTTCTACAACACACACACACATTTCTGCCACAATGCCTTATCACAAGAAACTGTATACCTTGTTTTGCTGATTTTCCTGGCTACCTAATGCTGGGTGGCTCAAGGAATGGGTTTTCAATATCATAATGTTTCTAGTATTTTGTGTAACAATCTGTTGCTGTGTACAAATGCATTCCCCCCCCCACTGCAAAACCTGCAAAACCTGTGTAAGCCTCCCTCTTCTGTCCATTTCCTGGACAAGAACCAACTACAGCCTCTGATGACAGAAAAAATTCACATTGACTGGCAGAAGACAAAACCATGTCCCGTTTTCTCCCCGGACTCTTATTAAAAGAAAAGAAAGGAGGAGATGTTGGATGTTGCTATGATCGATGGCCTATGCACCTAGGATCTGTAAGAACTGGATGGGAGCATAGGTGGGACAAAGAAATCATGAAGCCTGGGACAGACTGCCATGCCATGTGCTTGGAACAAAGAAGACAAAGCAACAAAGAACCATGAGGTTTGACCAAATGAGGGAGGGGCCAATAGGTGGAGGAACGTTGTACCAAGATTTGAATCTACCGGCCACAGGTATAAGCTTTGCCATTGGCCACAGGGTGGCCCTGCAGTGTAGCCTTGTCATTGGCTACAGAGTATAACCTTGTCATTGGCTGTTGTAACCATGTGATGCCTTATGTGACCGCCCACTGTAACATTCAATAACCAATCTATTTACTTAATAGACTTATTCGTTTACAATCTGTGTTAGAGTTAGCTGGTAGAAATATGGATAATGCTTTGAATACTATCGCTACAGAACAAGACAAGCTAAGAACAGCTGTGTATCAAAATAGACTTGCCTTAGACTATTTGCTAGCTGCAGAAGGAGGAGTGCTAGCTGCAGAAGGAGTATGTGGGAAATTCAAAGTATTGTGGAAGCAGCCATACAAAAACAAGTGTTGTTAATGGAAGCCGACATGATGTTAGAAGGATTTCCAATGAAATATGAGAAAACGCCACCTGACCTCTCTTAAAAATAAATTGAATATACAATTTTTTTATGATGCACTAAATCCTTAGAGAAATTTATATAATAGAAATAATTGTATAACTATTATCACTGTGAATTTTTATCAAAGTTAGTATTATCCAATGTGATTTTCTACTATATTTTTTGAATCCTACTTAAACCTTTGTATGGAACCTCTTGCTCTAATTTGACCTTTTTCGGACATTTGATGGTACTGTTCCCTATACAAAATAAAAAGGGAGGAGATGTAGGAATTTATGAAAGCCCCTACATAAGTGGCAAAAAGGACAAGTAATAATACCATAGGATAGAATAGGATCAAGCAAGATTCATTGTATCTGGAGTGGGAAATTACTGAATGCCTATTGTCACTTGGGCTATGCAGTACAAGGAAGCAAACAGAATGGAAAAATACTGGGTGTGTAAGTGCTCAGGTAACAGGAACAGGAAGTTACCTGAAAAAGCAAGAGCGTAACCATATAAGGTCATATTAAAATAAAGACAGGTAATTGGCAAAGAACGTAAGAGGCGCTGTACCATACAAGGCAATCTTCATGAACTAGATTGTGGATAGGTCAATTCAAATGATCATGTACGATGATGATTGGCCTGCTGCGTTCAGGCAAAAACCTTTCTGACCATGCCTAATAAAACGACCTGCTGGGCATAGAGAGACTGCTCTTTGCATCCAGAAGCGTCTTGTATCAAATTCTGCTGTTAAGTCTTTCCTTCTGCGCCTTCTGACGAATTGGCCCGTGCATAGAGCCCATCACAGGGTTGTGGGATTGTCCAGGCTGTATCTTGGCAGCAGGACCAACAGAATCGCCACACCGGGGCTGGACTGGACTGGCTGGGCATGGAGCCTCCTTGCTGTTTCTTCTCCCATGGACCTCGGGACCACCCACCCTGCCTACAAGCTCATCCTGGAGCAGCTGCTGCCATCCTGCACTCTCCAGCCCATCGCCAGCCAGCTGGGTGTGCTGAGCTCAGGCCTTGGGCAGACAGAAGCCGGAGAGGAGTGAGAGCCGTGGTGCCCCAGCAGACCGATCTGGGCTCTGGAGGGTTGGAAAAGGCCTCCGGAGCCCGGATCGGCCATGTGGGGATGCACAATCCCTCAGCAGCCATAGATCTGAGCAGCAGAGGCCTTTTCCAACCCTCTGGAGCCCAGATTGAGCTGCTGGCAGTCCGCAAAATCGCTCTGCAGGCATACCTGGACTCACGCTGGCAGCTTCCATTCAAAAAAAGGTACCTGCGTTGTATGACAAAAAAAGTCTTGCCTCCACCATCCAGCCCAGATCTGCCCAGCTCTTGCAGCTGCTCCCCGACTTCCAGTACAGAGAGAAAGAGAGCGAGAGTGGTGGGTGTACGTGGAGAGGGGGAGGGGAGCAGCCTGGCACCACCTCCCTCTGGGGCAATGGTGCACATGCCCACAGGGACGGTTCTGCATGCCGCCTGTGGCACGCATGCCATAGGTTTGCCTCCATGGCTCTAGGAAGCTAGGCCAAGAGACTCTACATTCTCACAGCAACAGCTGTCTAACCCAAATGGTGTGGGCTTCCACTGGCTTAAAATGCTTATGACAATAAGCATTTTTAAAAAATAAATATTCAGCCCAGATTTTCTGCAGAATTTGAACTAAAGTACTGCATTAGAGGTAACGGAACAAAATAATGTTTCTATAAGACATGAAGGCCAAATTATTCATGTTTCATTAGTATAATACATAAAAATAATGTTGTCTGTAATACGATATCACAAAATTATACAAATTATACAAAAAGTACAAAAATCAGTAAAAAATCATTAACAAGACCATTTTCTGTCACATTTTACTAATGTTTCTAAGTTAAACTGGACTAAATTCAAAGTTTCTAGCCAATTCCGATTTGTACCATCTTGCAGATTTTATTGAAGTTGACACAGCTTCAAATAACAAGATTGGTCAATTTACTAATATACCTAACGCTGCCTAATACAACTAGCCAAAAATGAGTATCTATGCATTGTCTCATAGCCTAATTATTCACTTTTAATATAATCTGCATTGCTTTCACAACTGATCAAGCAAAAGATAGAAGAGCTTTAATTTTTGTTTAAGAAAAAGTATTAGGCACATTTTCAGAAATATAAGGCATACTCTGAATGCTACCTTCAAATTTCTTCTCTCTTAACACTTGCAGAGGTCAAATGAAATGATAATGCCATATTTCTGGATGAATGTGACCAAGCAAAATTATTTCATCTGGTTTTAGCAATTTGGTACTACATAATTTTACAGACTTTCATTAATAATTGCTTCTACAAATAATTGTTTTTAATTACAATATGGTTGCAATCAATCATTCTACTTTCATATCCTCAGGTTTTCTTTTTCTTCTTCTAATGAAGAAGAAAAAGCTGGACAAGGAGGAGGAGACTTGTCCGGTGGTTATTAAAATGGATGTCCATGTGCCGCCTCTATGTTGGTTGAGGCAGGCAGGATTCCCTTGAGTACCATTTGTTGGGGGTCAAGGGAAAGGGAGAGTTTTGCCTTCTCTTTCTGCTCAAGATCCCCATGTACAATTGGTGGGCCACTGTGTGGCACAGAATGCTGGACTCGATGGGCTTTGGCCTGATTCAGCATGGCTCTTCTTATGTTCTTATGTTCTTATGACTTGTAGTCCTTGTCAAATGAATGATAAGCAAAAGCAATTAGACGTTATCAGAAAAGTTAACAATCATAGGATGAGTCAGGGTCCTCTTATGGTTCAGTAACAAACTAATGAAGGAAAAGAATTGAGCAGAAAAAATGTTCTTGTGACAGAAAAAATGTTCTTGTGACAGAGGAATGCAAACAGTGGAAAGTGTGTTGTGACTGGTATTTTTAAATTTGTTCAGAAGTGATCTGAAAGTAAGAATGAGCCATGTTTAGGGAAGTTTAAGAATTGTCACAGACATTCCCAGAGGACCCAGGATAAGATGAAAGTTGCCCACAAGCAAAGCCTAGTTTTTTTCAAGTGGGTGGGAAAATAGAAACATGCAGAAATGGATCATTCAGTGAATAAGGTATGTATAACAGGGGAATTACCATTATGAAAAACACAAAATCCATTTTAAGGTTAAGAAGAAAAGAATCTAAATAAAATTGTCAGGATCAAAAGTCTTTTAAACAAAAGCATAACACAATCATACTTAGAATACTGTGTGTAGTTCCAGCCATCACATTTCAAAAATGATCCTGTGGAAGTATCCTTGAGGCCTAGAAGGGCTTTTCAACCGGTGGTAAGCATACCATCTGTGGTACTTTGCCACGTGGCAGGTGGTAGTGCACGACTGCTAGCCAAGTGTAGCAGGGGAGAGGAATGAGCCTAATCAGCCTGAGGGAGAGGCAGCTGCAGCTGCATGACTGTCTGAGCTCTGCAGAAGCCCAGGAGCCAGCAGGGCTCCAGCTGATTGGCTCCAGCTGATTGGAGCTTCAGAAGCAGCTGGAGCTGGAGGTGAATTGAAGAAAAAGAGGGGGGAGGAGAGGAGAGACTATAAAAGGAGGTGGTTTGGGTGGGGGAAGGGAAGGGAAAAAAGACAACAGGAAAGGTTTAATCCCTTTAAACAATTGAAATAACCTTTACCCCCTTTAATTGAGTCTGTCTATGGCTTTTAGAAAGTTTTCTTTGAAAGTAAAGAGACTTAATTTAAAGCTAAAGCTTTTTGCAATTGCCGGAGCCTTTCAGTCTAGGATTTCAACATTGTGACACATGACATGCCTGAGGCAGCTTGAAGAGAAAAAAAACAACAGAAGCTTATTTTGTGAGCCTTTCTTGCTTTGCACTTGATTCCTGTGTCTTTAAGGGTACAGGGAAAGGATTTGGGGAGGGTGCATTCTTACTACACTGTGGAAGAGATCAGAAGGGAGAGAGGAAAAAGAGCCGACCAGCTAGCTCAGGAGTCTACAAACTTAACAACTCTAAGATCTGTGGACTTCAGCTCCCAGAATTCCTCAACCAGCCATGAGGGCTGAGGAATTCTGGGAGTTGAAGTCCACAAGTCTTAAAAGTGCCAAGTTTGAAGACCCTTGAACTAGCTGGTAGTGGTGCATATTAATAAACATGGATAAATTCATCATATATTTGTCAGTGCAAAGGGGAAATGATTCAGCAAAGGAACAGCCACCGAAGAAATTAAAACTGGTACTTTTTTACTTTTTTTCTACAGTCTGTAATATTTTATTAGATTATAGAATAAAATACAAAAATATAAAAGCAAATAGTAGGACACAGTGGGGAGGAAAAAGGGGGAAAAGTGAGGGGGAGAAGGGAAAAAGAACAGAATTCCTCTGTCGCAGTAGACCGAAGCATTAATATTGAACCTCAGTTTTTTACTTTTCCATAATATTATAAACTAGCCATTTCTATAACAACAAATGAATCTAATCAGTAAAACCCAAACCCCCTTTTTTAATCAAGTTTTTGACACCTTGCTAAGCACTGGTGGTACTCAAATATTATCATGTCCTAAAAGTGGTACAATCTGTGGAAAGGGCTTTTAAATTGGAAGTTTAAAACTTTGGTTTTAAAAAAAGACAGGTGTACACTTCGTGTCTGATGAAACTTTTATAGTTACTTCAGTTACCACTTATCTTCTCAAGAATACCTCACCTGGCCCATGCCCTACCCCAGATTAGATTAGATTAGATTGGATTGGATTGGATCGGATCGGATCGGATTGGATTATAATTCTTTATTCGCCAAGTGTGATGAGAGATACAAAGAATATGTCTCTGGTGTATGTTCTCAGTGTACATACAAACAACAAGTGATATGTCATAGATCATAAATCATAGTTACAATCATTAATCGTAAGATACAAAAAAACAAGTGATAAATCATAAGATAACAATAGGAAAAGGTAGTAGGAAAGATGAGAAGATGAGAAAAGAGATAATGAGAAAGATGAGAAGATGAGAAGGATAATATCAATACAGCCTACTACATGGGTAAATATCGTTAGGCCTAAGACAGTGCTGTGTTCAGCAGAGTGATGGCATGGGGGAAAAAACTACCTTTGTGTCTAGTTGTTTTGGCATGCAATGCCCTATAACAGTGTCCTGAGGGGAGAAGTTGAAACAGTTTATGTCCAGGATGATTGGACAAATTAAGATTGTGAGAGAGTTAGACAGTTTACCATCTAGACCCGTGGTGGCGTACCTATAGCATGCATGCCACAGGCAGCACACAGAGCCATCCCTGTAGGCACACGCACCATTGCCCCAGAGGGAGGCAGAGCTGGGCTGCTCCCCTCCCCCTCTCCATGTGCGCCAGCACTCTCACTCTCTTTCTCTCTGCACTGGAAGTCAGGGAGCAGCTGCAAGAGCTGGCTGGATCTGGGCTGGATGGTGGAAGCAGGGCTTTTTTTGTCATACAATGCAGGTACTTTTTTTTTACAGAAGCTGCCGGCGCGAGTCCAGGTATGCCTGAAGAGTGATTTTTACGGACTGCCAGCAGCTTGATCCAGGCTCCAGAGGCCTGGAAAAGGCCTCTGCTGCCCGGATCTATGACTGCAGAGTGATTTTGCACCCCCCAACAGCCGATCCGGGCTCTGGATGCCTTTTCCAACCCTCCAGAGTCTGGATTGGGCTGCTGGGGCGTCGCGGGTCTCACTCCCCTACGGCCTCCATCTGCCCAAGGCCTAAGTTCGGTGCTTGGCTGGCGATGGACTGGAGAGCACAGGATGGCAGCAGCAGTCCCAGGACGAGCAGTAGGCAGGGTGGGTGCTCCTGAGATCCATGGGGGAAGAAGCAGCGAGGAGGCTCCGTGTCCAGCCCAGTCCAGCCCAGCCCCAGTACAGCAAGTGAGGCAGCAACTCCACATGCATCCCTGAGCATGAGTGCACCCCCGTCCTGCCAGGCAAGCAGAGCCACGGCATCTGTGGCAGAAGAACACAGGCAGGCAGCAGAAGGCACGAGGAGCCCCGATTCCAGCACAGCCCCTCCCCACTCTCCTCCTCCCCCCTCAGAAGAGCTGCGGGGCTCAGGATCCTCCCTCCATGCCCCCCTGCCCCCATCCAGGTAGACACTCTTCTGGTTTTTTCCTTGTCGCTTTTTAGAGTTTTCATCCTGCTTTCGTGAGACAGCAACGTTTTGAAGGCACTGTAGCTGCTCCCTTACTCCCCAAGCCATCAGCTGAGCAAGATGCCTGCCTGCCCATTGCCCCACCTGCCAGAGACCCCCTGGATCTCCCCCAACCCTGCCCGGCCCCCACAGTCATCCCTCCCCAGAGGAACATCGATTTGGCCACACCCACCCTGGCCACACCCACCCAGTCTGTTGTGACCACCATAGCCACACCTACCCAGCAAGCCACGCCCACCCAGCAGGCCATGCTCACCCGGCACCCGGCGATACATAAGTGGGATTTGGGTACAGTTTGGGCAATCGGTCTCTAAAAGGTTCGCCACCACCTATCTAGACTGTTTTCTTCATGATTAAAAAATAGTTTTTTTAAAAAAAATGAAAATGTTTATAATATAACCTGCCTATATTCTTTCAAAAACAAAAACAATTTCCTGGCCTTATACTAGTCATAAAGACTATTGGTTTTAGGCCTGCCATCCTCCTTTTGAGAAATAACCTCGTAAGAGGTTAACAACATCTTGTTAGTCCACAGATAGTTTAGTATAACTAGGGATCTGAGGAAAATAATGGCTTTCCATTTGTATGATTTACCAATGCAGAGAAAAAGGATTATGTGAAATCAGAGAGAAAAGAAATTTAAATATATGTAATGTCTGTCTAGAGTGTCTGTCTAGAGTAGTTAGTTTTTCCTTGGAGATCAGCCAAATTCTGAAGCCATGTGGTGTGATTTTATTTCACCTAACCTCCTCCAGTTTCTGATGTAATTCCAATCTTTGATCAGTCTTTTTTTCCTATTCAGGAAAAGAACCCTTTTGTTCCATTTTCCCAGAGTTCTGTCTTTGTCTTTTAAAAGAAGAAAACTTTTTCCTGTCCAGCAGAAGTAAGATGAGAGTAGGGTGAAATCTGTCTGTTCCTGAATGCCAAAAAAACAAATCTTGCCCATCTGAATATATATTCAGATTCAGAAACTATCTGGATGGATGGAAGGGGGGTGGGTAGGGAGCTAACCTACTGCAATATCAGTGGTGGGATTCAGCCAGTTTGCACCACTTCAGCAGAACCAGTAGCTAATTTTTTGTTGCCCAGGCCCAGAATGGACTTTCGGAAGCAGCATATTTGAATCCCACCACTGTGCAATATCAAATACAAAAATGTTCTTCTAGCATTTTGAACAGATGTCAGATGGGTTTTTTTTTATATTTGTCTTGCTTTTTCAGATCAAAATGTGAACAGCCTTCTCCTTGGAGCTCACTTAGAGTCTATTCTAGACAGACATATCTCAAGTTTTAATTTCTTGTCTTTCTGGACAGTTCTATATCAGCTAGAATCAGCAGGCCGATATGGGTATCCTATTGTCACTCTCTACTTTTAACACAAAGAGGTGATCTGTATAAGAGGAAATTAGCCAACTGAATTTATTCACAATTAAGTTTTATATTATCTGAAAGATCAAGGAAATTTCACTTCCCCCCTTCACTAGTCTGCCATTCAAGCTGCATGAGAAAGAATTAGCATTATTATCATTTTGAAAGCAGTCTGATTGTTAGCATACAGCGCTTGCCAATAGACTTGTATTTATAGCACCTTGTCCCAGTAGTGGTCACATATCTGCAAAAATTCTATTTTGTTACTGCTTTTGTCATAATAATGGAGGCATCTCCCTCCTGCAGCTAATCAGACTTCTTGCAATGATAGCATTCTGCCTGTGTTTTCATTTATTCTCCTAAATATTGTGGCACAGAACATGACTATTAATCATAACCAGGCAATTAGCCTTAATAATATTAATTGAGTTCCTTAGTTAATAGTACTTTGGAATGCCAGATTTTTGTATTGATCATGCCAATAAGAATAAATTATCATTTAATTTTATCTGTTGTTTTAAGCATGTTTGAGGAAGCATTGCTACCATACTGCTATATAACAAACTTTGAAACATATGAAAAAAAAAATTGGCCTTCAAATTTCCAGACTCCTGCTTTAGTTCTCTTCCCTCATTAAAGACTGTACATCAGCAGTCACAAAAAGCTCTTTTTGGCTTGTTGAAAGAAAAATCTTCATCAGGGTCCAGTCCAAGCTGGGAATAAACAACATGGAGACTGCTTTAGAAAGAAGGTTGTAATTTATTGAAGAGAAAAGCCAGACAGAAAGATGGCTCTGGAAAAAAAACTGACCACATGGAACAGAGTGGTGGGCTTTCATACCTTCTGGGGCTCTTGAGGTTGTTTCCTGTTCCTGTTTGAGGCTTTGTCTTTCCTGTGTCATGTACTTTGACCTGAGTCTGAATGTGTCCTTTTGGTATTGGTGGGTTAATCCTATTATATCTTCTGTCCTTAGAATTTGGGTGGTGGTAAGCTGGGCTCTACTTAGGGGATGGGCTGATTTCTGGGGGCTGGTTTCTCTCTCTTTTTAAGATCTTCTCCATTATTCTTTTGGGGAAATATATTCTGCCTTTTTAATATTTTCCAAAATATTTCTTTCTCTGAATTCTTCCTACAATATCCCCTCTTTGTGCCATAAGAGTGTGAGTAACACACTTTTACTGGCACAAGATTAAAATTTATCTGATCAGGGAGACTTGGTAAACAAGCTTTTAAACTGTTAATGCAAAAAAAAAAGGGAAGACAGTAATAGAAACAGCAGAAAAAGATCCCTGCAGTGGCTCCCAAAAGGGGAGCTTCCAACCCATAAAGTTCTAAAAATCAGGGCAAAAGTTCTGTTAGATGGAAAAGAAATTTATAGTGTCCAATATTCTGTGCCAATCATTTTCAAATGGATGTCACTTTGAGCTTCCAGTCAGGTCTGCACATGCCTCCCAAAATTCTTCACAGCCATGTTTGCCTCAGTATATAACCACTAGCTGCTCATTTTCAAGGGTTGTTTCCTGCCTTAGCTCTTGGTTCAGTGCATCCAGGTTTGTGATGTCCAATTGAGGTTAGCCAGTATGCAAGCTAGGCTATTAAATTTTCTTAAATTGCACACAGTGAGCCATAGGACTCCCACTTTGAGTCCACCAGTGCAACATATTCAGGGCTTGGGTTTTGTAGATCTCTTTCCTGCTACCTCCTCAGTTTGAGTATATGAATTGCAAAACACCTGAGGGGGCCTGGTTCCCGCCCCCTTGGAATTTGCAGGAAGTTGTGCATGCAAACGTTTAATGCCACAAAGTAAGAACCAGTTTAAGAAGATTTACATGGAAGTAGGTGAAGGGGATAGGCTGAGTGCTATTCAGAATGGTGTGTGCATGTGTGTGTGTGTGTGTGTGTGTGTGTGTGTACATGCAGCTACTCATATAAAACAGACAATACAAGCATCCTAGACAAATTTTCCCTCCCACCAGAAGAGAAGTCCAAGGTGTTCTGTACTTGCTGTGTCAACAATGTCATCCCTCCATAAACACATTCAAATGGCTTATTACAATACAAATGAGGCAAGAAAGAAAACCTTATAGTGAGTTTCCACCCTCCCCCCACTGACTTCCTAGTTGTCTTCTGAGGCTTCACTTGGGGACCAATGGCTCCAGGAGTCCTTCCTCTTTCTTTTTTTTTTTTTTGCAAAAAATTTATTGGTTTTCTAATTTTAACAACAAAATGCTCAAAGCACACCATGGTGTTAGGGTAAACAATCATCCAAAAGCAAAACATTTATACATACTTCAATCAATACCTCTGATATTCCCTCTCTTTCCCCTTAACTAACATAGTTTATTTAGAATAGTTCGGTCTGGTTTAAATTTAGTCAACCTATACCTGTTTCTAACACTTTAAAAAAATTATACAACCATAATCAAATTAACTTTAAATACAAACTCTATCAGTTCAGGTATTCCTTCCAAATATATTCTGGTACCTTAGTTTTTATTGTAAATTTTATTTAACTCTTCTTCCACTAATATCCCTTAATTAAACTAAAACATCAATCCATCCTATATATATCTAATCTATCAACTAATCAATCTCTTATAGCTAACAGATAAAATCAAATCTTAAATTTTTCAAACATAATTCAGCTCATATCCAAAATTGTCATAATCAATAACATCAATCTTATCAAGCAGAAATCATCTTATTAAGTTAGTTCAAGATTACATAATAATTTTCTTACAAATAACCCTATTATCCTAAACAAAAAAAAAGAAAAAAGAAAAAAGAAAAAAGAACAAATACATTCTTAAAGGATTTAATATGTATTTCATTAGTCACTCCTTTTTTCTCTTATATCTCTTTTTTTTAAACTAAAGTATTAATCTGTCCTAAAGCTATATAAACCATCAATCAACTTTAAACTAACAAGATAACATCAAACTTTAAGATATTTCAATTCATTAATCATCAAACAAGTAAATCATCAGTAATTTCCATATATCTAGATTTTATATCTTCCATTAATCCTGTTTTTCTTACATCTAACTTATAATTTTGGTCCTTAAGTCAGTCCATAGTTCTAGATTGCCTTTAGTCCATTACTCAAAATTTTAACTTTCTTTTTTTTTTAAATCTTATTCTGGGTTTTTTCAAATGCCAAGTAGGTTTCCATAGCAAAGCTTCCTTTCCAACAGATAAGTCTCTCTTTATTGGTTGTAATATCTTTAGAATCAGTGAGAACCATCTTGACCTCTGAATTGGCCTTCTGATTTTTTTTGTTTTGCATAAAGTCTCGTTGCTTTAGAGTTCCAAGTCCCAATCTTTGTTTTTCCTGATTCTCAATGCCATAACTGAGTTGCATATAAGGCAGAGTCAATTTCTCTTTGTTTTCAGTTAGGTCCTCTTTTTGTAGAGTCTGTTTAATAGAAGAATCAGGTGCAGTCTGAAAGTCAGTTTTAAAGTTTGAGGAAGAGATTCTGGCTCTTAGTTCTGTAGTAAGCTCTTTCATTGTAGCACATATTTCCTCTTTAGTCTCATAAATTTTCTCCAGAATAAGTTTGCAATTTAAATGTGAATACAGCTCCACTTTAGAAAAAAAATTCAAACATCCAGTTAACTTTCATATAAAAAGATCATCTCCTCTCCAATTGCAATATTACTTTTTAACCAGTAGATGTCCTCAGAAAGCTAAAAAAGGTAAATAAATCCATTTTCCCCCAAAGTCATTTCACTTTTCATTCTTCTTTCTTTACTCAAAAAAAACAAACATAGGCTAATAATAAAGTTTGTAAAAAAAGTTTTTCTGATACCCCAGAGTACTTATATTAAAAAAGCAACATAATTTCTAAACCTTTATTCTGTTCCTTTGTTCGCCTTTCTTTCCCAACGAGTAAAAGCTGCCTTTCCAAGCTAGGGAAATCTTTCCAACACAGCTCTTACAGGCAACAAACAAAACAAAACAAAAACAAAGAGAGGGGAAAAAAAGGAAAGGTCTCACTCAGATTCACCACGGTGGGTCTGAAGCTTAGATGTTCTTTGGACTTGCGCTTTCTTGCGGCAGAGCGATCAGCCATTTTATTGGCCAATCTTCTTCTCCGTCGGCCCTCAGAGTTCCGTCTGGACAGCTGGAGGAGCTGCCGTTCCTCCGCTGCCGGAACGCTGCCTCCTTGTAGGGTCCGCTGACGGAGGGAAAACTAGTCGGCGAGGAGAGCAATCTCCCCGCTCGACTAGTGACACCGCGACCGGAACCGGAAGTCAGGAGTCCTTCCTCTTTCTGCAGCTTTCCACAGGCATCTGGGTGATGGTAGGACCTGGGAAAATATGTTCCACTCTGGTTGCATAATGACTTTCTAATGGATGGCTGGATTCAAACCCAATTCTCAAATGAATGAAGGCAGCATCTGGGTCAGCATGCTTTGTTTCCAAAAGGTTATCTGTGCAGGGCTGAAAGACATGAGAACAAGATCACCTCCCCCCTTTCTGGGTGGATTCTCCCAGGAGAGGCTTTGCTGATGAGACAAAGGCATGGAGAACAGAAGATAAGAAAAGGAGAAGTAGACTTGGGGGGTAGCTTTCAGGCAGAGTTTGAAAAGACATTACTGCAGTTGTTAAAGAAACAGATAAGCAGACAAAATGGGGACACCACAGATGAGGACAAAAGGGAGGCTGGATTCTGGTAAGAGAACAAAAAACGAAAGGTCTCACTTCTGAAATTGAAATTGCAACATGTTAGAGAGGAGTTAAGGACTTGCAACTTGAAAATGTTGGGCAGCTTGAGAATGCTGAAAGCTCCAAATAATTTTAAAAGCCTAATATTTTAAGGTGTGCAATTTGCCAGGGACAGGAGAATCTACCTTTTATATCTGTTTTTTTAAAAACTTTTTTAACATTATGACAGCATTTTGCCCAGCATTACCAATGCACAATTTAGATGAAAATACCACATTAGAGACTGAAAATAAATGCTTATGTGTTCCAGGATTAGTTTTATAGTAGTTTCACTGATTAGTGATAGGACAAGAAAAGTAACTTAAGAAGAAGGTGGTTATTGCCTTACACAAGCAAACTTGACCTCATGAGGCTCTTGTAGGTAGGCACACCTTGTGTTTCAGGAAAAGGATAGACAGATAAAATCCATTTACAACACATATAGTAAATGCAAGAGTGAAACTTTTCAGCAGATGAACTTAAAACATTCCTTCCTGATAACTTTGGGCTGTTCTTAGGAGTACAGAGAGAGAAGGGGAAAAACACATTTCTCTTCACCCTGTTTGCTGGCCAGACAAACGGTGAGGGTATTTTCCTTTTGGTGGCTTATTTTAAGCAGAATTTCTAGCAAAATTTTAAAATTATTTTCTCTTTGGATTAGAGACAATTAACAGTCACATTTACCTCATACACAAAGACTTTGACACACAAAGACAAGGAAAACAGAACAGAAAATGGAAACAGAATTCTTAGTTTTACACATCCTGGTCATTCCCGCCATAAATCTCAGTTAACTCAAATTAGGGAAGGCACAAATCTTAAACATAACACGTGGTTGCATAGAAAGAGAGAGAAAATCACTATTTCTATATTTTATTTTCCTTTTCCTTTTATGTACCTTTATTTAGCCAAATTGGTTTCCCAGCAAAGCCCTGAGCAAAGCCCATTCTTCACAAATTTCCCTTTATCCCTTTTCATATCTGCCTGGACAGGCGACTGCTCCTGTCGCCGGCGTCAAGCAAGTCTTCCAATGGCGAGCCTACCCTGACCCTCCCATGTTTCTTTATTCCCGATGTAGGGGTTCAATTTGGCTCCACTGGGTCCCAGTGAATCTTGGGCTTCCTAGTGAAATCCTCACTTCCCATCTCAGTTTTCAGACCAAAAAGGGTCTGGGAGGACTTTCCTTTCCTTTACAGAGTACGGACCTCTCTTCCCAAGGGAACTCCGCCATCAGTTTTCAGATCAAAAGGGGGTCTGGAGGACTCCACTGCTCTCCACAGTGAGTATGGGAACTCCTTTCCTGGCCTTTTCCTTTTCCCGCCTCAGTTTTTGGACTCAGTAGAGTCCAGGAGGACCTCTGCTTGCTTCCCAGAGGTACGGACCCCTCCTTTTTGTAGGGCTTTGCTTACAGGGCCTTACCAGCTGATTGCCCAAATCCAATTCTCTCACTCACTTTTCCATTCCATTTTCACCCAGTCTTTCCCTTTTCCCTAACAAAAGGTCTTGCGCTTTGGTCAAACCCCCATGCTTTCCAGGGTCTGCCACTTGAACAGATCTTTTCTGCAGTTAGGAAAGGCTAGAGACAGCAAAATCCAACTGTGATTGGAAAAGGGTCTTCTCACTCACACACACTGAAATACATACATTTCTCTTCTGCCCCTGGGTTTTAAAGTTAAACTTTAGAGGTACTCACCTTCTTTCCAAAGTAGCCCTTGAGCACAAACTCAAAACTCCCTTTATTATCCTCTCTCCACATGGGCAAGGCCTGGGAAACCCATCCACAGACACAAGGGGTCTGCTGCTGGCAAATGGGGCTTACCAGTCTCAGTCCATTGGAGAGGTTAGCTTGGAGTCCCATCCTGGGTACCAAATTGTTAAAAGAAAAATCATCAGGGTCCAGTCCAAGCTGGGAATAAACAACATGGAGACTGCTTTAGAAAGAAGGTTGTAGTTTATTGAAGAGAAATGCCAGACAAAAAGATGGCTCTGGGAAAAAAACTGACCTCGTGGAGCAGAGTGTAGGCTTTCATACTTTCTGGGGCTCTTGAGGTTGTTTCCTGTTCCTATTTGAGGCTTTGTATTTCCTGTGTCATGTACTTTGACCTGAGTCTGAGTGTGTCCTTTTGGTATTGGTGGGTTAATCCTATTATATCTCCTGTCCTTATAATTTGGGTGGGGGTATGTAGATTTTAGGTGTCTTTGTCTTCCTAATTTCTAGCTTCCTTGCTCCAACCTTCCTGAATGGATTATTGAATTTGCATTTCTAAAAGCTGGCTTCTGCTTAAGGGCTGGGCTGATTTCTGGGGGCTGGTTTCTCTCTTTTTAAAAGATCTTCTCCATTATTCCTTTGGGGAACTATATTCTGCCTTTTTATTATTTCCCAAAATACTTTTTTTCTCTGGATTCTTCCCACAGGCTGTGACCCTCCAATTCTGGCACTCTTGACCGGATTCTTTTCTGATTGCTGTATGCAAGAATTTTAATTTTTTTTCATGTTTTTCACATATGTAATATCATTTTTCTACATTTTTCTCTCCTATGTAAGGATCACCATTAGTTTAAATGAACAAACATAGCAAAAATCACCTGGAAGACATAATTTTAAAACTTATAATAGGGCTCATCCAGGTTTGGGGTATTTATTTATTTAGAACATTTATATAGCTTCCAATCTTATAAGCAACTCTAGGCAGTTCCCAATGCATTGTTTTCTATTCTTCACTTAGATATATAATAATCTTGGCACATACTACAGCCATTTTTTTCCTGCTCATACATTTCCGTCCATATTTTGTTTTTTACCCAAGCTGCTTTAATTAAAGTAATGTCATCTCTTCTGTAAATTATGCATTGATGCATGATACTAGATTGCCTTATAAACGCTGATAGTGCACTGGGATGCCAAAAGCATTGTATGAAACAAATACCGGAATACCATTTCTGAGAGATACTTCAGAGATGAAAAGGGCTCCTGTAGTAGTTGTATATACATCAGACTTTGATAAATTGCATGCCAACACTCAAGATGGTGGGGAGGGGGGATTTAGAAAGAGTATGTCAATTCTGATTGCTTCAAACACACTAAAAAGGAAGCCATTTAATAACCCTTTGGAATTTTGTCTGAAGCTTCAGAGGCAGGTTTTCACATGTTGATGGGCCTAGATGGTTGAGGCTATTGAAAGAAAAATCTTTAGAGTGCATTCCAATAAACAAAATGGATGCTGTTTGGAAAGAAGATTGTTCTTTATTTAGTTGCCAGAAACTTCAGTGACAGCAGCATGTTTCTGGGGTGGCTGACAAAATAGAGCTGGGAGTGGGTGGGTTTTTATACCTTTTTGGGGTTTTGTGTATGGAGTTGTTCCTATTTGAGGTTGTTTCTGTTCCTGTGCAATGAACTTTGACCTGAGGTTGAGTGTGCCCTCTTGGTATTCTAATGGTGGTGGATTAATCCTATTATGTCCTAAAGGTCATGTCTTTATATTTTGGGTGGAGGAATGTAGATTTTAGGGTTCTTTGTCTTTCTAATTCCACCAGCTCCAAGCTTCCTGGCTTTCTGAAAAGATTACTGAATCTGCATTTCCACAGAGCTGGCCTGCTCAGTTTCTGCCTGGGGAAACTTAGGAAGAAAAGCCTTTTAAGATTTTTCCCCTCCATTATTCCTTTGGGGAAATATAATATTCTGCCATTTTTAATATCCCCAAAAATATTTCCTTCTCTAAGGGGGCGGGTGCTGACTTCCTACAAGGCCTTCCACTTGTGGTGGGCCAGAGCAAAAGCCCATGCCTCCAGGGAGAGCCAGGGCGAGGGAAGGGACCCATGCCCTGGTGGCCCTGGTAAGTTGAGGCCTTCTGGGCTCAGTGGAAGAGGCAGAAGACCCAGGCTTCTCTGGACTGGCAGGTGGGAGAGACATGGCACATAAGCTGGTTGGCCTAGTCAGCTGAGGTATGAAACCTGCAACTGGTGGACACTATGTCTCACCCACCCCTTGAGGCACCCCTGTAATTTAAAAACTCTGAAGCCATTAAATAACCTTTTGGAATCTTCTCTGAAACTATTCATTATTTATGGACTAAAAGCTATTCATTATTTATGGACTAAAAGCTCCAATTAAAAAGGAGGTGTAATTTCAAAAATAAAAGAGAAAATGGGTGGGATTAAAATAAGTGGGATTAAATGGGTGGGATTAAAATAAGACAGAGAGAGATTATAAATATTCAATAAATAAAATGCATAAGTAACTAAAATATGTTGCCAGCTAGTTTAAAAAAAAACCTTAGCAGAGTTCTCTTTATCTCTGTTTCTAGCATTTTTTTTCTTTTACGGTTTTCTACATTTCTCTTCAACATCTGTTTTTATTTACACTTAATTATGTAAAAGTTATATTTTAATTAAAAAAATTAAAAAATTAGTAGATTCCTGTTATTCTTTTTTTTAAAATGTTTTATTAATTTTTAAGAATTACAATCTTCAGTGCTTAGTAAACAACATATTGTCTGAGTTCACATATTTAACATCAACTTCTTCCATACGAATCTATTCAGTACTGCACAATCCAGTACTTTTTCCCTGATACTCCTTTCTTCCCCATCTTTTTTCCATTTTCCCCTCATTACACAGTTACAATTCTTGGTACTGTTGATATATACAAAGTTAGATATAAACATCTTCATCATATTTTACTAATATTATACAAACAATAATACCAATTCCTAAATCAATATCCTGTTTTTTGTGCTCTTGTTAAAGTTTGATTTCCCATCAATATTTGAAATATCTTTGTCAGTTATGATTTTCTCAATATTAATTACATTTATATTGCTAAAAATTTTATTCATACCAATCCTCCTCTTATTTTTGTATTTCCCATATAAAAATGATATTTTGATTCTAAATCATATCTTTCATTATAAAAGTCTTAATTATATCTAAGGGTCATCCGTTCTTTTAATCACATTCAAAGAAGTATTTAAACATATAATTCCCCCTCTAATAGGTCAAATCTTCTATTTTTTAAATCTAACTTTCGCTTTCTTTCTTTGTCAAGTAGCTTTCCAAGCCAGGGCAATTAAATCACCCAGGAATTTTCTTTCTATTTTTGTGAAAGTTACTTGGCATGAGGAAGAAAATTTAGGTACAGTATTTTGGGGAGGGGGGAATTCCATCCATTTATATACCTTAAGCAATTCCCACTTTCCTTCTCCCTCAATTTCTCTTTTCATTTTTTGTCTCCCAAGTTGTAACATTTCCCCTGACAGCTCTATGTTCCATTTTTTAAAATCTTCTTCCTTGTCATCAGGTGTATTTTGCAGACTTAAGGGGTAAAAGGTCTTTTGCATTTTCATTGTTATGGGTAAGTATTTTATTTGTATATGGTAGTTTATATTTCCCTTCTTTTGTCTCTTCCATCTCTAGGCCTCCAGACGCACGCAGAAGCATCCCCCGGCCTCAGATCTGGATGACAGCAGGAACCGTGACAGAGAGGAGACAGATCCTTTCAAGGTGAGTCCAGTGCAGCATGAAGGGAGGGAGAAGCATGAAGTAGCTTAGTGGATCAGGGAGGCCTTGGTGGCCTGTTCCATCACTAGGCCCTCCATGACCTTCCCCACCCTGAGATACCTCATGTTCACTTAACAAGCTGCATGCATTTTAATGAGCAGGGAGTGATCTCGTTCGAGGTACGAGATTCACTCCTATGAGTTTTCAAGTTACGAATGGAATGGGCAGGCTCCATTACATTTGTAATTCGAGGACTACCTGTATATAAACTAGCTTTATTTTTTTTAAAAAATGTTTTATTGATTTTTAAGAATTAGTAAACAATGTGTTGTCTGGGTTCACATATTTGACATTAACTTCTTCAGTATAAATCTGTGTATTCCTTAAACAACTCCCATTTTCCTTCTCCCTCAATTTCTCTTTTCATTCCCTGTCTCCCAAGTTGTGACATTTCCCCTATCAGCTCTATATTCCATTTTTTAAAATCTTCTTCCTTGCCATTAGATGTATTTTGGAAACCTAAGGGGTAACGGGTCTTTTGTATTTCCATTGTTATGGCTAAGTGTTGCAGTATTTTGTTTGTAAATGGTCATTTATATTTCCCTTCTTTTATCTCTTCAGTCTCCAAATCCATTTCCTCTGCTTCATCTTCTGATTTCTCGTTTATTTGTTCATACTTTGTAGTTGTTGTCTGGGAACATTCTAATTGTAGATTTAATTTGGAGATATGCTCATTTATATTATCTAAATTGTTTTTAGTCTCATTATGGTTTCTATTTATGTGCTCTTTGTATGCAACAATTGTTTGGTGAATTAGTTGTAGTGTAGAGTATATTTCCTTCTGAAAGATGTTTGTTTTTTTTCTTGAGGCATCATTATTATTATTTTATTATTATTATTAATTTAATTTCTATGCCGCCCTATTCCGGAGAACTCAGGGTGGCTCACAGCATAATAGAAATTACATACATATAAAAAACCCTTAAGTTAAAAAAAACAAAAAACAAAAAAACAAAAAACCAATCATCCCACGAACATACACTGGCTAGGGGCAAGATGTTAGCTGCCCCAGGCCTGCCGGCAAAAGTGTGTTTTAAGCAATTTACGAAAGGCGGAGAGGGTGGAGGCGACACGGATCTCTGGGGGAAGTTGGTTCCAGAGGGCCGGGGTCGCAACAGAGAAGGCTCTTCCCCTAGGCCCCGCCAGGCGACACTGTCTGGCTGACGGGACCTGGAGAAGGCCCACTCTGTGGGCCCTAACCGGCCGCTGGGATTCATGAGGCAGCAGACGGTCCCGTAAATAACCTGGTCCGATGCCATGTAGGGCTTTATAGGTCATAACCAACACTTTGACCAGTTGCGGCCCTATTTGGACCGGGAGTCTCTTCTCACAGTCACTCATGCTCTTATCACCTCGAGGTTCGATTACTGCAATGCTCTCTACATGGGGCTACCTTTGAAAAATGTTCGGAGACTTCAGGTAATGCAGAATGCAGCCGCGCGAGCAGTGTTGGGCTTGCCTAGAAATGCCCACATTTCGGCATCACTCCGCGAGCTGCATTGGCTGCCAATTGGTCTCCGTAAGTGATCCTTTGTCTCAGGCATCCAAAAATTATCAGTCAGGCATGATTGTAATCCACAATGTTCAAAATGTTCAACCTCCCTGAAAACAGCTCAAAAGTGTCTCCAAGCCAGACGTAATCGAAGTCCAAATTTTTATTTCTCTCTCACTATCTCTTGAGATTAAAAGTCCAAGATCAATAAGGGTTTATAGTCCAAAAAGGTCAGGGTGATAACAGTATGCCAAAATATTTTCCTTTATTGCTAGCTGTTCTCCCAAGCAGCCAGGAAGTTAATTGTAATGCTGTACTCAAATCCACCATAAGATGTCATTGAAAATCCATTTTCTACTCTTAAGACAAAGGATTGATTTCTTATATTTCACCTCAATGTTTATTTTTTCCAAGGATAAAATCTTAACAATTATCTCAGTTCTTAAATTTATCAATACTGTAGCTTTATATTACTTCCACTTCAATATTGTGTATTTCTGTCCCCCATAGAAATTCAAATGCCACTTCCATTCACATTCAGAGGGTTTTAGCTTCTTGGGAGCCTTTCCCAGGAAATTCAGTTGTAAAATAGTAAAGAAAAGATCAATATTCTCACCTAGTTCCAAACATGCTGTTTACGATGTGTTAATTGGTGCTTTTTCTTCGTTGTCAGCAGCTAATGGCTGGCCACAGGAATGTAGCCAGTCTTTCCCCTGCTGGTTTGGAGGGCTTTTCTTGGATCAAACGGAAAGACCGCTGTCTCTCCATGGTTGATGAGAAACCCCTCCTTCTTCATCACCTCTTCGGGGTGACTTTAGGCCCTTTTTAGGGGCCCCCAGCAGGGTGAAATCTGGCATAGAAGGCAGAGCCCTGCCTTTCTGCGTCCATTTCGTCATGATGCAAAACCAGATGTCGATTCCTGTTTTTTTTAAAGTTTAATTGTAATTACTTCAATTAAAAAATAATAATTGCATGAACACAGAAGCTTCCCTTCTTGTATTCCGCCCAAGTTACTTGCTTACTATGCAGTGGTATGGCAGATGACATCATGATGGCTAAATCAAACATGGTTACCCAGTGGTAAGAATGATTGTGAATATTTAACATAAGACTGTATCTGAAGGGAATTGCTGACCATTGAGGCCCCCCCCACTTCAGCAAATGGAATTTATTTATAGCATCTTATGTCTGAGATCACAGAAGGAAGGCTGTAGAACCATATTCAATATTTACCTACTGTAGAATAAACATCATTGAATTCAGTGGAAATTTATTATTGAGGAGAGAAAGATCAAATTACACTACTTCTATTTCATCTGCTAAAATAATGTAATGTTGCTTAAAATTTGATGTTTTAAGTGATTTTTTCCCCTTTCTGAGGGGAATGTGGCCAACCAAATGAGACATACAGATGCAGGCACTTGCTAAATATGAAACTGCATGAGCTGAATGACTCTGAATAGGCATAGATGTGATAAATCTTTAGCAACAGCTGCTCATTTTACAGCATGCAAATACAAGAAAACTGGGGCAATTTTCTAACATAAGACATGCATTTCTATCTGCTTTTTTAGACTGCTTCACAAATTAGCTGATTGCCTATGTTAAAAAGCAATGATGGACTAAACCATGTTCCTAAGACAGATCTCAATCTCTTTTATGTCTCCATGGTATTTGAGAAGCCACACAGTAGCCCTCAAATTGCGTCATTTGGCTTTTGGGAGGATCCTGGGAACAAAGTCAATATCCTTAAGCTTTGAAAATTATTGCTCTTTAATATCCAATCCTGCAAAGTTCCCAAAGCAAGGGTCAAAGAACTTTCTTAAATCTCCAACATGAGCTGAAAAATGTGAGCCCACCAATTCAAGTGATGTCATAATAGTCCTATAACTCCACAGAGGTGCCCACCCTCTGGAACCAACTACCTCCTGAAGTCCGCATTTCTCCGACCCTCCTGGCCTTCCGAAAGAATTTAAAAACCTACCTCTGCCGGCAGGCCTGGGGATGATTGTTGATTGTGGTGTGATTGATGAGTATGTATGGGGTTTGTATTTTTAATGTTGTTCGGATTTGTTGCAATTGTTTATATATATATGTGTTGTGAGCCGCTCCGAGTCTTCGGAGAGGAGCGGCATACAAATCCGAACAAATAAATAAATAAATAAATAAATAAATAAATAAATAAATAAATAAATAAATTGAAAATCAGTCCTCAATGCAAGGATTTTATCAACATTTGATCAACAAGATAGTGCCCCATGAATAACATGAGATGCTCAAGTCTGTCAACCCCTGCACATTGCTCCTTCTTCAAACTACAGATAGTCCTCGACTTACAATCACAACTGAGCCCAAAATTTTTGTTGCTAAGTAAGACATATATTAAATGAATTTTGCACCATTTTACGAACTTTCTTGCCACAGTTAAGTGAATCACTGCAGTAGTTAATTTAGTAACATGGTTGTTAAATGAATCTGGATTTCCCATTGACTTTGCTTGTCAGAAGGTCGCAAAAGGTGATCACATGACCCCAGGACACTGCAACGGTCATAAAAGTGAGTTAGTTCCCAAGAGTCTGAATTTTGATTATGTGATGATGGGGATGCTACAATGGATATAAGTGTGAAAAATGGTCATAAGTCACTACCTTTATAGGACTTTATACATACACATAGCTCTGATTACATGGCAGATCTCATTGTATGTATTGTTGCTTCTGTTCTGTAGAAATACAGGGCTTGATCTGGTGGTTACTAAAATTACAGAGGATCTGGTTGAAAAGACTCATCATGACAAAAACATATTCTATTCCCTTTGGCTCTCTCACATCAGTGAAATTGTTAAGGCAAAATGGCCACTGAAGGAGCAGGACTTTGATCAATCTGATTTTGTACATTTGGCATTGCCCTCTACATAAAGCCTCTGTCCTAGATGCAGGTTAGAGTCCAGTTAAGCAGCTTTCAATTGAAATGACAAAGTTTACATCTTATACCTTGTTTCCTGCACTCTTGGATTGTGCAATATATGTGGGAATGATCTTTCCTATACTGTTCATTAAGCATACCATTAATTCACAATTATTAAATTGTAAACCTCACCTTTATCCAAATTTCTATGGCATTCTTGTAATAAATGGTGTCAGTGTCACATTTTACAAATGTCATCATATTGCTGGTTCCAACACCTGATTCCAGCTTGCTTGTCAGAACATCTATCTTTAGGTTGAATAAAGAGCTTAAGTGCATCAATTGAAGATAATAAACAAAAGCAAAAGGTTGAAATGAATGAACTTCTCTGTTCTTTTTATGTGGCCAAAGCTGCTGCAATGTAAAATGAAGCTGAAATTATAGATTGCACTTGCCCTGAAAACAGAATTTGTTATGATCAACCCTTCTGACTAGAGAGCTAGTTTGGTGTAGTGATTAAGGCACTAAGCTAGAAACTCAGAGAGTGTGATTTCCAGTCCCGCCTTAGGTACAAAGTCAGATAGATAACCTTGGGCCAATCACTCCCTCTCATCCCTGGGAAGCAGTAAATGGCAAACCCCTTTTGAAATATTGCCAAGAAGGAAACTGCAGGATCTAGTCCATGTAGTCACCAAAGTCAACATTGACTTGAAGGTGCATACACACACCCTTCACACTATTGATCCTATTTATTTATTTACCCACTCACTATATTTGTATTTTCAGAACAATGTGCATAGAACTGCTTCCTTCTTCCATTTCCCCAAAATTACAGATAGCCTCCATTTGACCAGTAACTTAGTCATTAAGTGAAACCATGACCATGCTTACTTTGCTTTACAGACCTGCAAAAGTCGTAAATGCAAAGACTGGTCATAAAGTTACTTTTTCATCTTCTCATAATTGTGAATGGTTGCTAAACAAAGAAGTCACTAAACAAAATCTATCTGTATCCCAGGGAGGTGGGTTGGGCAACAAACAACTTGTCTAAAATCATTCAAGGAACTTCTATGACTGAGGGTGGACAGATATCTAGTTCTTCCTAGTTCTGGCTCAATACTCCCTTCAGAGAATTTCCCAATGATGCCTTCATGCCAATTAAAGGGACAAAGCAACCCATGAAATCTGGATTAGAAATTATAAAGCCAAGTAGAGATCACCAGACCAAAAAATGTTATCGATTTAATTTGATTACATGATTGTGTTCTGAGGTTTAACTTTCAAGTGTGGATGCCTATGGCTTCTTAGAATGGCTGATTACAGGGTGCAATCTAAAAAATAACCACTTGACATATATATATATATATATATATATATATATATATATATATATATATATATATATATATATATATATATATATATATATATATATATATATATATATATATATATATATATATATATATATATATATATATATATATATATATATATATATATATATATTTGTTTTCTGAGGTTTTCGCGGGTGTTTGTATGTAGGTCTTTGGTTCTTCGGGTTTTCTCCCACGTAGAATTTGAAGTATCTTGGCGACGTTTCGACGAAGTCTCATTCGTCATCTTCAGGCTGGTGCTTTTGGCTTCTGCTTCTAGGAGCAATGTGAGATTTTAGCTGTTTCTTCCTTTTAACTGCCAGTGGGGTTTTGAACTGATTGGCTGGGAGCTCAGCTGTGTTCTGATTGGGTGGAGGTGTGTTCTGATTGGTTAGGGGCTTGGCTGTGCTCTGATTGGATGGGGGGTTGGCTGTGCTCTGATTGGATGGGGGAGTGTTCTGTTTGGGTGGGGGCTTTTTTGTGCTCAGGTTAGTCAGTGTTACAAGGGGATTAGAGATGGTGGACTGTATAGCTGTTTGGCTTTGCGTTCGTGGTCGTGCCTCATCTTCATGGTGGGTGTCAGTTTGCTTCGTGTATGGATTGGAGGGGTTTAAGGTGGGTAATGATGCAGCTGTGGTCTGGCTTCTGGTTTGTGGTCGTGCCTCCTCATCAGTGTGGGTTTGGGTTTGCTTTTTGCCTGGATGTGTGGTGGTGACATCCTGTGTGGTTTTTGTGAGTGTAGGTCTGGTGTCATTCGCTGTGCTATGGACTCGTCTGTCAATAAGGGCGGGTTTCCAAATGGCTGGTAGGCGGGAGGTATCATCTCGTTTGTTCATGCTGTGTGGGCGTTTTTCTATCTCGATGGCTTCTCTGATTATTCTGTTATTAAAGTGTTCAGTTTTGGCGATAGTTCTGGTCTTTTTGAAATCAATTTCATGTCCTGTGGCTTTGAGGTGTTGGACCAGGGAAGAAGTTGGTTCCTCTTTTTTGACTGAGTTTTTGTGTTCTTCAATGCGTGCACTTATTCTTCTGTTGAAGAAGAAACGTCGCCAAGACACTTCAAATTCTACGTGGGAGAAAACCCGAAGAACCAAAGACCTACATATATATATGTATGTATGTATGTATGTATGTATGTATGTATGTATGTATGTATGTATATATTCAATAACACAGCCTTCGATCTCCAGGAGAGGTATAAACCAGTTGTTTATTGCTAAAAAGATATTTAAAAACAATAAATACAACTATTTACAATGTTAAAAGAAACAACTTAGCTTTCATTGGTCCCCTGCCAGCATCCTCAAAGTAAAGCTTAGGGGGTGGGGAGATTCTTTTTTATACACCTTGCTGGCCTAACTGCTTACTCATTGCCTGTGTGATAGGGCCATCCTTCCTGGCTAACCATAATTGCCTTGGTTGTCCCGCCTTCTCTTTTTTGCACTCCAATTCCACACCTTTCCCCTCTCTCATCTTTGTCAATCTCCTCCCTCCCAGCACCATTGCTGCCGGTGTGCTCTCTAACCGCTCCCTCCTGCTCATTCCAGGCTGCACATTCAGATCCAGTGTTCCAAAAGGCTTGCCATCAGCACTCCCTTCCTTTCTAGCCCATTGGTTTACACGCTGCCTTCCGTCATCTATTCCTGTCAGTCTTTTGTTCGATTTCCCTCCACCCCGGGTGTGCGCATGCTCCATCGTGCCTCATCCTTCTGCTGCGTCTGCCCATGACCGGTGGGGATGCCTATCGGCTTGCTCTTAGGCTCAGCACCTCTTGTCCTTGTTAGCCTTATCTCCCCCAATTTCCTTTCACACCTGGCTGTGCGTGCACACAATTGTGTCCCATCTCTCACAACTTCCTTACACACCTCAACAGCCTACACCCCAAAATACAGTTCACCATGGAAACAGAAGCTAATAACCAACTTCCCTTCCTGGATGTCTTAGTCTACAAGAAATCCAATGGCTCCCTAGGACACACCATCTACCAGAAGAAAACACACACACACCACTATCTGCACACACTCTCACACCACCACCCAGCACAGATCAACTCCGTAGCCAAGACACTCATCTCCAGAACAGAACGCTTAGCTGACGAACAAAACCTAAAAACCGAACTACACACTCTCACTAATGTACTAACATCCAACGGATTCCAAAGAAATAAGATTACCAACCTAATCCAAAAAGAAACTCCGACTAAAATCCAAGACAGAGAACAAGAAAATGGCAAAGCCCTCCTCCCATACATAAAAGGCACCACAGACAGAATCAGCAAGATCCTCCACAAACACAACATCAAGACAGCATTCTGCACAAACAGAAAAATACCCACCATCCTAAGAAACTCCAAAGACAAAATTGAGTTAGAAAATCAAGGAGTATATGAAATCCCATGCACCGCTTGCCCCATCACATACATCGGACAAACCAACAGAAGAATAAGTGCACACATTGAAGAACACAAGAACTCAGTCAAAAAAGAGGAACCAACTTCTTCCCTGGTCCAACACCTTAAAGCCACAGAACATGAAATTGACTTTAAAAAGACCAGAACTATCGCCAAAACTGAACACTTTAATAACAGAATAATCAGAGAAGCCATCGAGATAGAAAAACGCCCACCCAGCATGAATAAACGAGATGATACCTCCGCCTACCAGCCATTTGGAAACCCGCCCTTATTGACAAACGAGTCCCTAACACAAAGAACGACACCAGACCCGCACTCACGAAAACCACACAGTATGTCACCACCACACATCCACGCAAAAAGCAAACCCAAACCCACACCGATGTTTGGAAATATTCTGAATCTTGCTTCTCTTTCATTTTCAATGTGAGCCTATCCATTTCTGCACAGTCCAAGATTTTATTAACTATATCTTCTTTAGATGGTATTTCTTCATTTTTCCAATATTGAGCAAATATAATTCTCGCTGCAGTTAATACATGTAATATTAAGTATACACATTTTTAATCATAATTTTCTGAGATTATACCTAAAAGAAATAGTTCTGGTTTATAGTCTACATGTGCTCATGTAATATGTGCCTGAATTTTGTCTACATTTCCAACAATTGCTGGACATATTTTCAAACATTTTTGCTAGTCTTGCAGTTGGTAAGTGCCATCTACAGAACATTTTATATAGATTTTCTTTATAAGTAGCTGCCCTTGTTATTTTATAGTTTCTTTCCCATAAGTTTTGCTATTTTTATAACTCTACATTGTGCCCAAAAATTTTTGCCCAAGTTATCATTGTTTCTTTAACTTGTTCATTTCCCATCTTTAAATTTAACAGAAAATTGTACAATTTCTTAATCAATTTGTCATCTGATGACAATAGTATCTGGTCAAACGCTGTCTGATCTTTGTAAAAACCATATATTTTTGCAAATGTGGCCACCATGATAGCTCTATGCCCTGTTCTTCCAATTCTTGTTTAGTTTGTAGTTTCCCCTCAGTATTCAAAATATCTCTATAAGTCACAAGTTTCTCATAGTTAATTAAATTTGGGTGTACAAACACCTCTATTGTCAAAATCCATCCTGGTATTTTCATGTAAATCCTTGATTTTATCTTTTCCCATGTCAAAAGCAATGCATTTCTTACATAGTGTTTTTGAAAGTGTAAGGTTTTCCACTTAGCCTCACAATTGCCCCAGCGTTACTCAGGAATTTAAAAGAGCCAAAGAAACTCCTGAGCAGACGTTTCAACAAAGATTACAACTTTATTTTGATCAAAACAGAGAGGGGCTGCCTGATTCCTCTTCGTGGCTGGTAGAGGAATGAAGGCAACAACCAGAAAAGATGTCTTCCACCTTTTATACCTTTCCAGAACAAAGAGATCAGGTCTTGGTACTAGGCATAAGATGGCAGAAAAAAATAATTCTTAGATGATGACTCATACACAGCAACAAAGGCTCCATCCGTAACTCCTTTCCCCCCTCCCCTTACTGTGCTCTTTTCATATAAGCAATCACCTGTACCTAAAGCATGAAGCCCTTACTTTTCCAATATATATATAAAGCATCTGATCAAGCAATTAACTACAAAATAATGATTACAAAATAACAAAACAATGATTACATGATAACACTATAAGTATCAATATAAAATGGTTACTACCGGTATATATATATTAAATGCTAATGTCAAATTTAAACATACTAAAATCATAAGCACAATAAAATCCCTTCACTCCTCCCTTTTTAATATAAAAGCCGAATAGGCTTAGGGACTCTTAAAGAGGGGAATATAGTCAGAAGGGAAAGGTTGCAAAATCATTGCTTAAGCTGGTCTATCGTTATAGGTAGGAGGAGCAATAAAAGTTGGTATAGTAGATCTAACAATTCTCTAAATAAACGGGATAAGGCATCATAAACACAACAACCCTCCTAAGGCCAAAACTACAATGAACAATATCCATTTCCAAGTATCAAACATTCCCAAAAACCATGCTCCAACATCCAGTGCTCCTGTCCATGTCTGGCCAGGGACATGAGCCAACTCTCGCATACTGTCAGTGACTCTTTGACATATTCCTTATATGTAATGTCAGACTGGGGTCTAATAATACAATTTAGGGCCACAGTGACAAAATAGAGGGCCCATTTGGTTGGACGGTCTTTTCCAAGTCAAATTAAAATAGGAAGTGATGTTCTCTCAAGCTTCACATTCAAAAATGAAACAAGGGCCAGATCTTTAGGGCCAGATCAATAATAATAATAATAATAATAATAATAATAATAATAAGATTCTTTGATACTGAGGGAATCTCAGTTGTGGTTTCCAGTTCATGAAAATCAACTTGAACCCATATTTGTATCAGGTTCAATTGATAGCGAGTTCAAATGATGCTGAAAAATCCATTGGTCTGGTTATCGTGAAGCACACCAGGTTGCAGGAATCCTTTGAATGTGCTAGGTTGGGTAGGATGTGCAAACATATTTGGCGTTTAATGTGTAGGCCTGTCTCCATACTTAGTCCATTTAGCATGATTATAGTCAATAGCTTTACATGCATGAAAGAAGAGTCTGGCACTAGTCCATAAATCTTGTGTTATTCTTCCCCAAAAGGTAATGTCTGTATGTTCTTCCATATGTCCAGATTTAAAGTTGTGGGTAAAGCTGCACTGTATTGACAGGAGCATAACAACTGGCCTTGTTGCCCCTTTGCAAGTGGAATACTTAGTCTTGTGATAAACACAACTCCCATTTATTCCTTAAAGTATTGGGCCTATGGTCCTTTCTTCTACCAAAGAAGGTACGAGGGAAACAAAAGTAACAGAAGAAAAATATTGCAATACATAGTCCAGGTTCTAGGAACACGATTTCCAAGGTAGTCCAATTCATTGAGGTTCTTCTCCTACTTAGATGGAAACAGTTCAGGCAGGTTGAAATTTCATTTTTTCAGGCCGTCCAGCTGCGGAGTTTGTCACTGGAGATGATATGATGGGACTTTCCATGGACTCACGCCTTGATTCCTTAAATCAGGAGGACTTGACATGGTTGAGACCACTCAGGACTGGTATTTCTAGGTGACAGTTCTTTTCACCTGAATCCACTCTCCAGGAACAATGGCCAGAGACAGGTGGTAAGGCAGCCTGGACCTGTACTAAGATAGAAGACAAAACCTGCGCAAATACTGAGTAACTTTCTTCTCTTCTTCATTGACATTCTTGAACCTTCATGTAACAAAAGCCTCCCATACATCATTTCAAAGAAACAAAAACAACTTTCCAGTTGAGGCCTATATTGACATGACCTCACCACTAAATGTTGTAAAGCTTTTTTTCCCCTTAACTTGAATTTTATCACATATTTGTTTAACTAAAGTATAAATACAACCATCCTGTTTTAGAAAATATTAATCATCCCTTGTGACCCCCCTTCAGTGGCTGCTTCTGTGTTCTAGCCATTGTTTTGTTGTTGTTGTTTTGTTTTTTCTTTTCAACATCCCTCTCCCATCTTGCAACATCCACCTCCCATCTTTAGTACATTCTTGTTCCTTCAACAGGCTTGTGTTAAGGCATACAATTCACACGTTTGGGCTGACCACTTAATGGCAGTCTCCCTGCTTAATGCATGCAATTCACAAGTCTGTGCAAACCAAGTTAAAACAACTTTCCTGTTTCTTTCTTCTATTATCCATTCCTTCCTTCCCTTCTGCCACTCTAACATAACTTTTTTCTTTTCGTCTTCCACCAGTGTTCAAGACTCCATAAACATACTTGGAATCAGTGTATATTTTCTCCTTCTCCCTTTGTCATTTTTACACATTGCTTACATGACTCTAATGGTTGGACAGGTTTTAAGAGTATAATAAGAAAACCCCCTCCCCCAGACATACCACCTTGTAATGTTCCAATACATCTTCTAAGACTTAATATCACACCCTGTGCACTGAACACAATTAATACAGTGAGAGCAGCAACAGCACCCACAAAGATACCCACAAAATCAGCACATGCGGGAGGTCTTGGTTTTCCTTTGGTTCTAGATAGAAAAAGAAATATAAAGTTTAGTCCTTTTTCCTCTATTACCCCCCTTTCTGTCAGGAAGATTGACTATTAGTCCATGAAGTCCTTCGGAACTTTAGCTTCAGTGGATCTCCTTGGTGAGATTCCATCTTCCACTCCTCTGGGGCTGGCACGGGCCCTTTTACTCAGGAGTAATGGGTCCAACCTTTTTCAGCTGTCTGGATAGCTGTCTCAGTGGTTAACAAGACAATGTAAGGTACTTCAAGGTTGGAGTTAGTTTTTCTGTCTCTCCAGGTTTTTATCAACACCCACTGTCCTGCTTTGTATTGGTGTACTGCAAACAGAGTTACTGAAATAGATTTATATCAAACTCTAGTATTGGTTTTAATATAAAGTTAGTCAAATTCCAATTTAATCAAATTCCATTCAGACGGAAACAAATTTCCATTAAGTAGGTTAAACATTTACAAATCTAATCACAACAATTCAAAGTCATTTCTTTTGGTTGATGGATATATAGGTCTAACTAAACAATTTAAACTTAACAATCCCCCCCCAAAAATTGTCCAACAAGTACTGTCTCCTCTTTCGAGTAAAAACATTGTAATCCACCCCACCCTTCTCAAAGTGGAATTCTAAGCAGAGAAAAAAAGGTTAAAATGAACAGCCTCCCCCCCCCTCTTCTTTCTGTCTCTCGCTCTCAAAGCAACACAGCCAGCAGAGAGACAAAAGAGACAGGAAAAAAAATCTCACCACCAAAAAATAATTTATTTCACAGCCTGGGAGGGAGTGGTTGGGGAGGGTGGGGTTTGAGGGCTAACACACACACTTAGGTATCAACAAATCAACTCATTCACTTCCATGCTGCTTGCATAAACAAGTCCACATACAAATATTTCATTTCATACTTTCTCCAGGCAAACTATTTATTGTTAAATAAGGCCTTTTGTGTGTTGTTATCAGAGAGGGTTTTGACCCTCGTCCAAGTCTTGGACATAACACAGAACAACACAGACAAACATATATACACAAATACTATTAAAACAACATTTATTTAGACATATGGCTTGTCCTGCAAAAAGCGAGAAAAATCATGAGGTGATTCCAACCAAACATGGTTATTTTTTTTATAGGGCCCTTAACCATCTCCTATTTTTCTCACCATTCCAAGCCCAAGCATAATGTTCTGGGTGGCCACACACCCACACACACACATATATATACACATACATATATATAAACAAAACACACTACAGATCACTTTGGGGTTTGAGGGTAAAACAGGCCTCTCCTTTTATTGCATACTGCTGTAAGGAAACAGGTTGGGCCCCTGGGTGAAGATGGGCTCGGTGAGGGACAGCATAATGAGCAAATCCTGGGATTCCATGAGACCAAACCTCAGGGGAAATGGAATCCGGAAAAGAAACAGGAGGTGCACTAGCATCCATATAACAAATATAAGCTTGCAAAGCTGGAAAATCCAAAGAAATACCCAACAAATGATTGTTGTTCCCAATTTCCCCAGCAAATCTCTGCCCAGCAAATTAATAGGGCACTGGGGCAAAACCAGAAATGAGTGTTGAACTTTGGGCCCTTGGCTTGGAGTCACACACAAAAGGGTGGTGCAAGGAGCCATTTCAGTTTGCCCACTGACACCAACAATAGGAGTAGTCTGAGAACTCAAACAGTCTTTAGGGGCATGCTGCAAGACACTGTCTACAAGAAAAACTTCGTTCCTTCCCCCTACCTGCAACTCCAAGAGAGGTTCGGGGGAGGAAACAAGACCTCTGGAGCCACATCAGTATTAAAAAGGTTTCAGAGCAGCTTTTAAACTGATTCGTAGGGGCAAGTCGACAGGAGCTGGGCAGCTTCCGGTTCGAGAAGGCACACTGCCAAATATGGAGGGTGGAATTTATGCACACATTGGTGAGTCAACAGGAAAACTAAATTGTAATAGTCAAGCAGAAGGACATGGTAGACCATCTACAAATTCTACAATCAAATTCTACAGTCAAAATCTACAGTCAAAGTTGAAAGTGCACCAGAAAATTACATATAAATGTCTGTACATGAATGCTAGAAGCATTCGAGCAAAAATAGGGGAATTGCTTGGTGAAGGAAAATAATATTGATATTATTGGCATAACAGAAACCTGGTGGACAGATGAAAACCAATGGGACACAAGGATTCCAGGTTACAAATTGTATAGGATGGACAGGAGAGGGAGAAATGGTGGTGGCGTGGCCTTGTACATAAATGAGGAGTTAGAATCTCATGAACTTGAAATTCAAGAAAATTCAAACTCACCCACAGAAACATTGTGGATAAAAATCCCAGGACAGGAAACTAATCTGACATTAGGGATCTGCTATTGCCCTCCCAACCAGAGGCAGATTGCTATTTGGAAAATGAATTTAAGGAGGCCTCAAAAAGAAATAGGGTAGTCATAATGGGGGACTTCAACTATCCCCATATAGATTGGGTAAATTCTTGTTCTACACATGAAAGAGAGACAAGGTTCCTCGGCTTGGGTCTTTCAGCCATCACAGTAGTTGGAGATTTTCATGGGGGTGATTGCCATTCGGGTTGCTCTGGCTTTGGCTCGGATTCAGGTGGGGGAGGTTTCTTATAGCGGGCGAGCTGAAGGTCTAGCCTCACTGCTGTCTGGTACCATTCTTGCAGCTGATCAGGTACTGCTCGATAGGTACAGGCCTGAGAGAGGTGGTCATCTAATCCCTCAATGAAGTGATGGATTAGGGATTGCTTGGGCCACTTCTCTATCTGACCTGCTATCTTGCGAAACTGTCGTACGTACTCCAGGGCAGGCCTGCCAGCTTGTTTTATTTTATGGATTTGTTCTCCTGCTTTCAGGCCAATGGATGGGTCCTCAAATCTTTCAGCCCTAGGAGGATTAGTGGGGGTCCTCCAATTTGGAGGCTTGCTCATTATATAAATTGTTCAGCCATTTGGATGCTTCTCCCTCTAGACTGGATGCAATCACATTAACCATAGCGCCTGGGTCCGGGTAGAGATAGGCCCAGTGGTTCAAATGACAGCGCACTTGGTTGAGGAAGAAAATCAGCTTTTCTGGGTCCCCTATCGAAGGTTGCTCTGAATGGTGGAGCAATTAATAATTGCTGAGCCCCCCACCATATTTGTCACACCCCCAGTTGCTGCTGATCCCATCCTGACTGCTGTTGCATGCCCAGGGGTTGCACATTCAGGGGCTGTGGCCACGCCCCCTGCTGCGGTTGCTGTACATTTGGATGCAGTGACCAATCTCCTTGCTGAGGTCATCCTCCCACCAGCTGCTGATCTCCTGGCTTCTGCACCACCCCAAGTTGTTGCAAGGTCTCTATTAGTTGTGGCAAGCTTAGAGGTTGCTGACCATCCACCTGCAGGGGATGCCAAACTCCCCATAGCTACAGAGGCCTCAGACTGGGGTTCCCTCTCTCTTCAGGGCTGGACACCCTGGCAGGGAAAGACAGGGTCTGGAAGGCTGTCTGATCTGCAATGGAGGGGCTGTAGGCTCCTCTCTGCAGGAGTTGATTTCTGCTTCTCATCTCTAGCTTTTCAAATCTTTCCAGTGACTCACCGGAACCTTTAGTGGCAGACGATCTGGTAGCTCTCCACCAGTCTGCTTTTGAAGCCTTTGAGGTTGGCAAGGCAGTCTCGAGGCATCTGAAGTCTCCGCTGGGCTGGGCCCGGCTGACGGCCAGATCAGCTCTCCTGGCTGCAAAAACTCATCCTCCCACAGCATGCTGTCTGTTGCTTCCTCCTCTGGAGTATCAGCAGCTGCTGGGTCACCATCTTCAAGCAGGTTCTCTTTTTCCATGATGAAATTTTCCTCCTGAATCTTTGCGAGCTTCTTTCAAACCTAGAGATAGCGGCTGGAGTTCAGGACCCCAGGTTGTTTGAAAAGAAAGTAGATCTTGGCATGATGTCATGGTTCCAACTAACAAAACATTTCAAAGAACTTCCAGGCATTGTTTATCCTAAAAAGTCTTTAATCATGTAACAAAGTGTTGGCACAGCATTTATGACTCCTCTAATTTGCAGTCATAAATCACATTCTCCAATTAGTTTGAAGGGCAAAGTTTCCCTTCCGTTCTGTAGCCCGCTGGTTTCTTATCTTAACTAATCCCCACACACATTCTTTCTCCTCCCCTCCCAGCATCATCTAATTTAACTCTAAAAATACCACACAGCTTATGCAGAGAATGGCTGCCTTCATGTTTTGTCAAAGCAAGAACATCCAATGTTAGCAGCGTTGACAAACTGGCAAATTAACCTATTCTTTGTCATTCCTTTCCAGATAAGGAAAGAATTTGAGATCACTCTCAATTGCTCCAGATAGCCACACCTCTCAAGGAGAGAGACCACAAAATAATGATCTCTGGTGACTTCCGGTTTGCCATTGCGGTACTGCAGATGCTTGAAGATGAGCTCCATCTTTCGCGTCCAATTTCATCCTACTGGGGGGCCCTGGAAAGGGTCAAAAGTCACCCTGTAGGTGTGACAAGTAAGGAGGGGACCCCTGCTTGATTGCAGGAGGGTGGCAGCCCTTTCATTGGATCTGGGGAAGCCTTCCAAACCCGCCGGGGAAAGACCGGCCAAAGCAATATGGCTCATCACTAATCTGCTGACAGCCAAAGTCAAAATCACCACCAAGCAGCTTTAAAGCAACACAGATGAAACTGGCTGAGGTCTGATCTTCTCTTTAAGACTTTAAGTATTTTTTCCTGTAAAAGCTGCCCAAAGTATTTTTTTCCCCTGTGAGGAGAGAGGGAAGGGAATTTTTACCCCATCCTTTAAGAACAGTGGCGACTAACTACCCAGGGGAAAGCTTTTAAAAAGCTTTAAATGGCATCGGTGACATCTTGTGGCAAAGTTACAACTTGTTTACAACTTGTTATTGCCTAAAAGAGACTTGGCTTGAAGCCCAGACTCCAGAAAAAACTTATTTGACCTTGACAGCTACCACCTGTGAAAAACTCAGCTGCAAAAAAGGAACTTCTGGGTGGCATATTTGACTTGTTTGAACTATGAATGTAAACTTTTACTGACTTTCAGAGCTATACATGGGGAATTGCTTTTCTAATACTTTACACAAGAAGCATATGTTATTATATGAGATGATGGAATATCTTGGATTATAAACTCTTACTTGAGAAACAATTTCTACTATAAAGACCACCTATAACATGTGAAATAGATGTCCCATACCTAGCAATAAAAAAACAAAAAACTATTTTTAACATTTAATTCTAAAGGCTTCAACTTAATATAATATCAAGATGGATGAAGATCAGGAAAAATCCTTTCCATGTTGAAATCAATACATGAAACAATTCTTTCAGCTTGTGACAAAATAAGATGCAACATAAAGGAACAAGATGCCAGCTTAAATATACAAACCCAGATCTTGACTACAACCAAAGAACTAACAATGCAGAAAATAACAGGAGAAGTGGAACAACTACACCCTAAGACAGAGGATTCAATTGACCAACAGATCCAGCCAATGGAAAAATCAGAACAGGGAGTGACAACACTGAAAATGGAAAAGACTTTTTACAAAAATCAGAAGAAATTTGAGAGAAAGGAAAAAGAACAGATTGAAGGGAAGATAAACCTATCAGGACAATTGTGGGAAATTGGAGTAATAGTGAGGTGATCTAATAAATGCAAATGGGCTATTTCTTCCAAAAAACCTGCAACCAAATAGTCTTTCTTATTCCAAATAATATATATATAATAATAGAGGAAGAACTATTTGATGATTCAAAAGCATTGACATGGAAGGTTAGTTGGCAAAGGAAGAAAGCCAGAGTAAGGCTGAAGAAAATAAGGGTTTTGATTTATTAGAGGGGATTTCATATTACTAATTAGAGGGTTGAATATGGTGGAAAATATATAATTTTTAGAAAATAAAGTAATATTATAATTGAATAATAAGGGAAATTTTGGTTACCTAATATAAAATATTTGGAAATCAATTGAAAATAAAATTCTGTTTGCCCATTATGAGATCATAGATATTACCAGAAAAAGAGAGGGAGTATTTGAGCTTTTAAAAATTAGATCTAAAAGAAAAAAATATTTATATTACTGATTTATTGGTTAACCCAGACAATACATATAATGGTTTTGATTTATTAGGGGGGGATACTGTATTATTAATTAGATGGTTTAATATGGTAGAAAATAGATAAATTTTAGAAAACAGAACAAGACTATATTCAAATAGATACAATGTGTATTTAGAATATTAGATTTTGTTATGAAAAAGGAAAAAGGAAGAAGTTGAGATAAGGGAAACTTTGGTTACCTAAAGCTTGGAAATTATAAATACCAAATGTTAATTTGAATATTGATGGTAAATTAATTGTATTTAAGGATTGAATGCAAACACAATTAAGATACGTATAAGCTAAAAATTATTGATAAATGTAACAAAGATGTTTTTACTTAGTTAATAATAAGAACTGTATTAGCCTAATATGAGATAGTAGATATTAAGGGAAAAGGAAAGGAAATATCTGATGTTGTAACTTGAGATTTATACTAAAGATTTATGTATGTTATTGAACTATTGATTAACCTAGTTACCATGTTTAAATAATTAATTGTAAAATTAGAAAACTAATAAAATATTATAAAAAAGATAATGATCTCTGGTGATTTTAGAGTTCTGAGGGATGAGAATCATCTTGCTCAAACTATGGTTGGCATGTTTGAAGGGGCACTGTGTTCACACATTTTCTTTTCTAATAACTTTCAGAAATTGCTTCTTAGCTATTAGGGACCATTGAATTGACAAGTATCAAAACACCAAATGAGTTTTCTTCAGTTCTTAGCAAAATATATTTTAAATACAAGTTTAAATATTTTATTTATTTATTTTTGCATAGGGAACAAAGCATGATTAGAATTTTGCTTCTGGAAAGCTATAAATGAACTAAGAGTCCCTATGGATTTGAAATAAAATTTTGGAATCAATTACAAGAATCTTTTCCCATAGGAAAAGTACTTGTTTTTAATTATTTTACAAAAATATGATAGGATGAGACTTTGAAGGTATCTACCTCTGTAGATGGATTGTGTTTAAGATTTGTTATCAAAAAGAAACCAGTTTTACCACACAAAACTGACACTGATCTGAAAGTGATTTTAAAATGACAGATTATAAGAATGACATGGAAAAAGATGGACATACAAACATACATACAGGACATTCAAAAGAAACTGGCTGATTTCTTAATAATTAAAAGAGATATACAAATAACAAACCAAGAGAGTGATCTGGATAACTTTCCTACCAATATACTGGATTTACAAAAAAAAACAAAAACTTGTTAAAGCTTTGAAGAATTTTGTGAGAAAGGAGAAAGAAAAAAATAAAAAGAAATCAAGTTCTAGAACAAATTCTAGGGACTAAAGATCAAGATCTTTAGGGGATATAAAACAGATTTATTTGATAATGATTAAAAAGAGATGTTATCTCTGATAAACTTAATGGATTAAAACTGAAGTTTTAAGGATGCAATATGGGAAAATAGATCATTTGTTATATCTTAAGAGAACTAATAAGTTACTAAAACCATTTATACTTGTGATGAAGGGAAAAGTCATTTCTTTATATTTTCTCTTCTTTTTCTTTACTATATTTTTATTTTTTTTGTTTCTTTTCTTTTGTGTACTTTCTATTTTTTCTTTTCTTTTTTAATTTGTATTTTACAATACTAATTTTTAATAAAATTACCCTATTTAAAAAATTGCTAGAAACGAGAAACTAAAGCAAGGAGAAACTTTAACTGTTCAATTTTCCTCAGTGAAAAGGATGACAAATTATCACCCAATGAATGAATTATTCTCACCTGGATATACAAATTTAGAGGTTAATCTGTATGATACAGATAAGGATAACCAAATGAACATGTTTTGCATGCACCGAGTCTCCCTTTTTTAATGTACAAAATTAGCATCATTTATCCGTATTACATTGCATGCATTTATACCCACATTGCTGCTTAAATATAAACTCTGGTATGAATTTTCCTTTAAAGGAGAATATTTTTAGTTCAGGATTGAAATGAGGGGTGCTTGGATGTTTTCTTGCAGATGTTTCATTATCCAAACTATGTAACATAATTAGTGCTAGAATATTCCTTTAAAATTAGATTTCTAATGCAAGTTTGAAACAAGCACTGTATTACAACATTCAAAGAAATGTATAATCTGTAGGAAAACTAAATTTTGATCCATGTTGTTGAATGTTGCTTGTCCTTTCCCTCTCCCTGAGGCAAATTTGATAACATGAAGATTTCTTTATACATTTTTTTATTATCCTACTCTCTTTCCTTAGAAATTATTGCCTAGATTTTTCATTGTCTCTCTTCTGTAAAATAAAATGCAAACATATTGCTTGGGAGACCCATATTTTGAGTTACTATTCTCATGACTTTTCTTGTACATATATAACTAGCTTTTGGCTAGCTAATGTAATTCCTCTACTTGTTTTTTTAGATCTTTAAAAGTTGCTGCTGCCATACCATATTGCTGTTGAATTAATTTCTATACTATATTATAATATTGAATTTAGCCACATCAGACAAATGATTGCAATCTAAAGTTTTCAAATTTTTGAACCAATAATTAATGGTGAACTATAACAACTTCACAAATGACGGTAAATAAATACATATGACCCAGGATAAGTTGCAAGATCCAATGTGAGTTGATCATTGGCTTACTCTTCCAAGCTTTAATTAACAATAACTAAAAGCCACACACAACCAGGAACCATATAAACACAATGCATAGAACAGCCCAGTACACATTCCTGAGAGAGAGAAGTTCTCTGATGATGGGCTCCAGCATGAGCCCAAAAGCTTGGAAGAATAAATGTTTGGTCTCAGTGACCAATTCAGATTGGATCTTGCTATAACAACTTCAGTCACATCTTGAAAGTCATCTTTCCAAACCCACTGATTTTGTGTGACAGTTAATGCATTCACTATATAAAACAATGCAAGTTCTGATACAGGGAAAAACAACTCTAAAGAAGTCAGCCTTTAAAGAAGACAGTGATATGAGGACAATTTCAATGTTTATGCAGCATAAAAATTGTTTGCCTTTTGTGGTATTCATGGATTGAACATAGCAATGCTTACAAATAAAAAACAGTTTTCAAGGAGAAGCTGTCTTTATTCATCTTGCAGAGTTGCTTTGCTTCATTATATAATTACTTAAATTTCCAGCTATTTCTGATCCTACCATACAGTCACCATTTTTTTAAATAAAATTCTTTTATTGAAACACTCAACATCAAACAAGATCGTATTGAGAAGCAATCATCATATAACCTGCAGTACAACACTAAGGGTTATTCTTTGTAAACGGCTGATTTGGTAAACATTCTTCCCTCCTCACTTCAATCCTCTATTATACACCTGTTACATTTTTTTATCCTCTGTGATCCCTAACAATAGGTCCTGGGGTAGTAGTTTAACATTAAACATAAGATCATATTAATAATCAATCATCATAGAACACAACATGTAACACTAGGTATTAATCTTTGTAAACGTCTGGTTTGGTAAATATTCTTTACTCCTCACTTCCAGCCTCAACTATATGTCTGTTATATTTTATCTTTTATGATCCCTAGCAAAAGATCCTGAGGTAGAGATTCAATAACCTGGGGTAAAAATTCAGTCTGCTTTTTCATTATTAAAGTAATCAACATTAAGCATAAGATCATATTAAGAAGCGATCATCATAGAACATAACATACAACAGTAGGTAAACATTCTTCACTCCTCACTTCAAGCCTCTACTATACACCTGTTACATTTTTTAAAAAACCTGTATGATCCCTAACAATAGGTCCTGAGGTAGTAATTCAATAACCTGAGGTAGAAATTCAGCCTGAGCAGTTTACAAGATCATTTATCTTTGTTGCAGAGTAATTAATGTCGAGGCAGCACTGTGTGAGAATTAATGTTTTTGTAAATGCAAATAAAGAAAAAAAATCCAGCAGAGAAAATCAGTTCAGCTCCATGGTATACTGAGTTCATTTCATTCTGTTCTGCTTGTAGGAATTCTTTGAAGCTTCAAAAAAAAAGTCACAAATGTAATTCGTCCTCTCTCTCATTTAACATTGGTGCAATATAACTGTATCATTATCCACCATCCTGATGTATAATGAGGATAATTGTTATCAAAGCTAGGTTGAAAGTAACCTCTCAAATTGAGGCAGAAGTTTGGAATCAGGAGGACAAGATAGGAGTCTACAATGAAGACTCCTGGGCAACAGAATGGAGGGGGAAGGTAGAGGTGTAGATTTACATTAAATAGAACCTACATTAAACTCAAGAGAGTTTTGTTGCATAAGTCAAACAGGAAGGAAGCTTTTACATAATCCTCCTTCTCTACCAGAAACAAAGTCTCACCTATGACTCAGCTTAGCGATACATCTCCTGGGCACCAATATGCAAAATAAATAGTCCTAAACTGATTTTTTTTTTGACAATTGTGCATGTTGTATTATATTTTCTCTGTGAAGACTAATTTTAAAAATACCTCTTTTAATATTTCTCACAGCAAGACCGACATAATAGAGCCATAGCTATGTACTGTATACTGAATATTCAGAATCTGGCACAAGCTCGTAATAAAACCAGGATGGGCAAAACTGAAAATAATTTTGCGCCTAGAAATAAGTTATGTATGTGATTGCTGCTTATGTGAATCAGATGTCCTGTAGCTTCTTATGTGAATCAGATGTCCTGTAGCTTCTTATGTGAATCAGATGTCCTGTAGCCTTATGTCCACCCAATTTGTTTAAGGCATCAGGCTAGAAACTGGGCGACTGAGTTCTGCCTTAGGCACAAAGCCAGTGGGTGACCTTGGATCAGTTGTTCTCTGTCAGCCCTAGGAAGAAGGCAATGGAAAATCATTTCTGAAATATTGCCAAGAATACTGCAGTCACCAATAGTCAGCACTGATTAAAAGTAGTACACTCACATCTCCCCAAAAAGAAGATAGTTCTGAATTTAAGATGATCCAACTCCAAAATTGTAACTCTTGACATATACATCAGCATACATATTTTCACAAACCTAAATTTTTTTCTCCATTTTAAAAGTAATTATTTGAGGGAAGGGGTATCTTCTTTCAGATAAATATAATATTTCTTCCAGTCCTGTAAAAATATTTGTTTTGGTAGTCACATCTGATCTTGCAGTCACATTTTGTTAACTTTCATTCTTTCCTCTGTATAAACTTGTTTTATTCATTAGACATTATCTGAATGAACATATATATAGAAAATCTCAGCTTGGTGAAGTACTAAGCTCTGCATTAGATAGCATTTCATTGCATCTTCTTCTCAATTCAGCCTCAGTATTGAAGAACAGGATGGCAAGTAGGATGGGTTCAACCTGGAAGGCTGTTAGCAAAATCCTCTCTGGGGGGGAGTGGGGAAAAAGAGATTACATTTGGAACCCCCATTGCTAGAGGCCAAGTAGCAAGAAACTGAGAACATCATTGTATCAGGGCATGACAGAATATTCACATTGGTAGATTCAGTCACCTAATTTTGGGAATGACAGACAGAAAAATTGTTACAAATACGATTGGTACGAAGGAAAGATGTTTACATGAAACTAAGTAGGAAAATGCAAGGGAGGTATGTATGTAATGTTTATAGTAACTATGTAATGTTTATAGTAACACCATGAGACTAGTTCACCATTGTCTATTTCTAAGATATTGTTTGATTAGGACTATTATTAAAACAAGTAGATATTCCTCTAAGATTCTGTAGCTGTTTTATCAATTGCTCCTAGCTATCTCTGCATGGATGTTCTCCTTCTTAGGATTTGTCCAATCCTGATCAATAATAGATTAGTGGCTGGGTGGGAAAGTTCTGCATGATGCAATTAATTATAAATGGACAAAAGTATTTTTCCTTGTCAAGATTTTACAATGTTTGTATTAAGGAAACAAATTGCAGCTAACTTGTTGACCAATAAATAAAAATCATATTGATAGACAGCTTAGGACAATCTAGCATACCTCCTGAGGAAAAACATGTCAGCATACTACAAAGCCAATGTTAAGAACTCATAATTTATAAGACAAACTGTAAAAGGATTCAGTAGCCCGCAAAACATAATACTGCATTTTAACTCTGGTGAATGAGATTCTGAACTAGAAAGCAATGCTCTAGATCAGTGGTTTTTAACCTTTTTGAATGAATCGCCCCCTTGAGCCAATGAGGAAGTTGTCATCGCCCCCCTCCCCCAACATAACCTCTCAATCACAACATAGGAAATAATTCTTCAATTTATCCAAACACTTTTTTGTTTTCTTTAAAATTGTCATCAGGACATATCGATGCAAATAATTTATTTCCAGTCTTTTTCCCATATCTCAACTGTGTGAAAAATTTTCATGCCACCCTTCACTTTATTCCCAAACTTCATGATACATGTATTTCATTATTATCTTATTTATTCATGACACTTAAATGTAATGACCACTGAAAACAAAATTCAATTGCAAGAAAGTGAAATGTCCGAAAAGAAAAACAGTAATATTTAGTGATTGAATTACAAGTGAAATTTAAGATGCAAAAAGAAATATAAAAAGGGCATAAGAACAAACCGCAATGCAGGAACTAAGAATTTCAAGACGAAAACTATGAAACTAAATTAAGATTCAAGGAAAGTATATATAGTTACGCACACTGTAAAAAGGATTAAAAAGACACAAAGAAAATATATCGAACTGGAGTGCACACTAAAAAAGTACAATACAAAGAGACACACAAAATGTTTTACAGAGCACAACAAAAATTCAAAAATGAAGCTGAAAACTCAAACTGGAACATGAAATCCAATGCAAGCAAATACAACGATAAAAGCTCAGACAATTATTAATGAAAAAAATGTATGTACACAAAAAGTAAAAAAAAATAACATCAATGACTGCCTTGTGCTTGGTGAGCTGATGCCAATTTCTTGATGTCTGGAACCATTTTTGTTAATCACATTCTTAAATCACCGCGCTCAGAGATCTTCAACATGCTCCTTGACTTAGAAAGAAACTGTTGGACGGCGCTGAAGCCCCTCTCCACTAAGTAAGTGGAAGGAAAGGCTAAAAGAAGCAACTTAACTTCCTCCCACAATATTGGGTAAGTGTTCCTCATTTTCACCCAAAAAGCTTCATAGCTGTAACTCTGAAAATGTGACTGGGCTTCACAGTCGTATTTCAGATTTGTCAGTGGCTCTTGCAGTTTGGGATGAAGTTGTGCAAAGTCTGCTGTGAAAGGATTTAGTACCCAAGTGGGCACTTCCAGATTTATCAGATCATAGAATCTGGTTTCCATAGTTGCTTCAAGTGGCAGCAAAAAATGTCCAAATCTTCTCCTTGGAGTTCATGTTCATTACCAAGGCTTGGGAAGTGATACAGCTCCTGGCAACTCATATTGCTTGCAAGGAGGTCCAGTTTGGAAATAAATGAGCAGATTACTCCCTTAGCCTTAAGAAAATTGATTTTATCTCCTTGAAGCTTTACATTCACTTCATTGAGCTTGTCAAAAATATCAGCGAGATAAGCTACATCCAGATGTCGAAGTTTAAGAGAATTGCTGAGACTTGGGTCAATGGATTCAAGAAATTCGACAACTGTGTCAAAAAGTTTGTGGAATCGCCGCAAACACTTTCCTTTAGAAAGCCACCTTACTTTGGTGTGCAAAAGGAGACATTCAAACTCCTCATCATTTTCTTCTCCTCATCTTTTTCTTGTGAAAAAGTCGGTTGTTCAAGGCATTCAACTTAATTTTATTCACAGCATTAATGACGAACCATAGAGACTCGTGCAAACGGCCACTCAATTTTTTTGAGACAAGGTGCTGTCTATGAACAACGCAATGGACAGTCATAACTCCAGGTACAACTGATTTTAGATGAACTTGAAATCCATTATATCATCCAACCATGGATGCAGCTCCATCGGTTTGCACATGCCACGATGTTTGTCAAAGGGATGTTTTTCTCATTAAAAATCTCTTCAACCTTTTTAAATATCGAAGAACCTTTTGTGTCGGTGGCTAGATTTTGAACAAATAACAGTTTTTCCCCGATCTCTTCATTTCTGTTGATGAAACGGACATAAGCCAATAACAAGGCTTCATTTTCACGAATTGTTGACTCGTCAATCTGCATCACAAATTCTGTATTTTTCAAGGTGTCAATAAGCCTTTCTTCCACATCAGCAGCCATTTCATCAATTCTTTTTGATACGGTGTCATTGCTCAAAGGAATCGATTGCGTGATAGTGCTTGCACTGGGCCCCAATATGGTGGCAATAATCTGTTTCATTGCTGGTAAAATCAGTGTTTCTCCAATAGTGTGAGGTTTGCCACATTTTGCTATCAACAAAGATACTTCATAGGAACAAATGTTGGTGTTGAGTGACAATTTTCCAAATAACTTCCCAACTGTGCTGCAACCCTCAAACTTGGCCTTTAAGGATAGGAAAAACGATGCCAGTTTGTCGGCTTTATCTGAATGAATTCTTACCAAATGTTCTTTCAGTTGGGAAGGCTTCATCGCTTCATTTGAAAATGTTTTCTCACAAAGAAGACAAAACGGAAACTGTACATTGGAAGAAGATGGAATGAATCCCAATTTTAGGTATTCTGTTGAATATTGGAGACACTTCCTCTTCTCGGCCATGTTGAGAGGTCTTCGAAATGAAAGGCACTACCTGCAAATTAAATTTTTTACTCCATTGGAACACTAGAAAAACACATGTGGATGTCAATAAACCTAGTTTCAACAGTTACGTTGACATTACGGCTGACGTCACAGGGGACAGCCACTCAGCATGCGATGTTTCGAAAGAAGTGCTCCCCCCTCCATCACTGCCCATTCTGGCCAATGGCACACCACTGTATGGGGAGCCGCAAAACCCTTTTGACATCTTAAATGAAGATAACACTGCATATATCCTTTTTTACCTTTATTATATATATATCTTCAGTGTTATCTTTATTTTAGATGTCAAAAGGGTCTCTCTCTCTCTCCCTCCCTCCCTCTCCCTCCCTCTTTCTGCCCTTGGTCTGCCAGTCCTCTTCCCCCACTATGTGTGTGTGTGTGAGAGAGAGAGGGGGGGCACTTGCGCTTCCTCTCTTTCTCTTTCTCTCTTTCCCCTCTCCCTCTCTCTTTCTCTCTTTCCTCTCCCTGCCTCCCCCTTCTTTCTCCAGGTGAGGAGAGAGAGAGCGAGTGAAAACGAAAGGCAGAGGGTGCCGAAGGGGCAGTGAGGGGGGCAGGAGGCAGCAGAAGACCCCCTGTCACCCACTGGAGGCACCCAGCTCCGCTGCCCGCTGGTCCTGCGGGGACGCCCCAGCTCACAGTCACGTTGGCGGGCCATCCCACGTGCCACTGGAGTCCCCGGGCTCAAATCGGGGCCATGGGGCATCTGCGGAATGCCCTGCTTGTCGCCTGCATCGCCAAGCCTCCCCTCGTGCCGCCGGCATCCCCGGGCTTAAGTCATGGGGCATCCGCGGAACACCCCCAGTCAGCTGCATCACCAAACCTTCTCCTGCGTCAGAACCGGGGCAATGATCCACCTCCCGCCAGGACCAACACTGGAGCCTCCCGTGCTGCCATCCCACATGCCACTGGAGTCCCCAAGCTCAAGTCGGGGCCACGGGGCATCTGCGGAATGCCCTGCTTGTCGGCTGCATCGCCAAGCCTCTCCTCGCGCCACTGGCATCCCCAGACTTAAGTCACAGGGCATCCGCGGAACACCCCCCATCATCTGCATCGCCAAACCTTCTCCTGTGTCGGAACTGGGGCAATGATCTGCCTCCCACCAGGTCCAATGCTGGAGCCTCCCGTGCTGCCAGTAGGTCAGTCATGGAGGATCTGAGGTCGCTCCGCACCATGCAGCGCTCCCGGCGATCCGCAACCCACCAGCATCACCCAGGGAACGATGCCCCCCCGCCTGCCACCCCAGCTGGGACTGCCGCCCAAGGGGCAACAGGAGGAAGAAGGGGAGGAGGAGGAGGGCAAGGAAGCTGGCGCCGGGCCCCAGGAGGAGACGCTCCTGCGGATCCGGCTGGGGATCTTCTGCTGCTGGCTCTTCTCCCTTTGTCTCCCCCCCATCTTCTGCTCACCTCACATTCTTCGCTGACAAAGCAGCCAGGACTCTGGCGCACCTTCTCGGCCAGCTGGGCCAATGGTCCTGCAGCTGGGGATGACAGGGGCTGCTCTCCCTTGGGGCCACAGCTTGCAGGAAGGCTGGCCTCTCTCTGTCTCTGTTTCTCTCTGCAAATGGCAGAGGAGGCTCAGAGCCGCAGGGGAAGGCTCAAAAGTGTCCCCAAAACTTCTTGCTCCATCGCCCCCATATCACCCCCTTTTCATTCCTTTGTCCCCGCATTTCCCCTTTTCGTTCCATCACCCCCCTGAAAAACGAAATTGCCTCCTGGGGGGTGATATCGCCCAGGTTAAGAACCACTGCTCTAGATCAGGGTTGTCAAACTGCCAGACCATGGGCCAGTTGCATCATGCAGAGGCCGTGCCCACTCCAGCTCTGGAAATGTGAAAAAAAAGTCATGATACATCACAACACATCATGTGACTCGGCAAGTTTGACACCCATGCTCTAGATTAAGTCCCATGATCAACACTATTATATTAGGAATAAAAGGTATATATTCTAATTCAATAGATGCTATGAAAACTTTAAAAATTAGTTGTTGAGAGTTTTTTTTATGACTTACAACATTGCTATAGCAGTGTCACATCATAAAGTAGTATAAAGTGATTTCTGGAGGAGGAATGGACTGAAGATGGCTTCCCAAAAAGTGGAGCTGACAACCACAGCAAAGAATGAAAGCTAGTAAGCAGACCAGCTGTTTGAACCTCTCCAAACAAATGACGGGGCCTGACATCACCAATAAGTGCTCCAGAGAATTCCTTCACACAGGAACATTGTGTAACAGTGGTCCCTGGCAGGTTTTGGGCAGTTGGAGATGAAGGAAGAGTCATCTTGCTCAAATCATGGTCTATGTCTTTGAAAGGACTTTAAGTTTGCATACTTATTTTTCTAATTGCTTTTAGAAATTGCTTGTTAACTATCTTTGCATTAACAAGTTTGAAAGCAAAAAGTGAGTTTGCTTTCAGGTACAGAACAGTGCAAAATATTCTAACACTAAAAATACTGAAGGAGACTTGAAAAATGGAGTCAAACTTTCAACTGTCAACAGCAATATTTGCCTCTATAGACAGACTATATTTAAGTTTTTATGGAAGAAGAACAAGTTTTACTTGACAAAACATAAACTGAATTGATAGCAGATTTACAATGGATAGGTTACAACAGTGACATATAAAAGTGTGTTACTCCACACTACAATAGAAACAAGCTGGTGTTTTATCAATTAAAAGGGGCTGCAAATAATTTACCAAGACAATGGCCTGGATAATTATTCTATAGTGGGCTTACAAAGAAGACTTGTTAAAGTTTTGAAGAATCTCCTGAGACATACTGTAAATAAGAACAAGTGAAAATAACTCCAGCTCTTCTACATTATTTGAAGGGACTAAAGATTATTAGAAGTAAAAGAAAGGGGTAAAAACTGGTTTATTTTATCAAGGTTAAAATAGATATGTTCTTATTTCTACTTCTATTTTCTCTTTTCATCTTTTACTTTTTATCATTTTTCTATCTTTTTGTTTGAATTAGTGTTTACTATTATAATTGTAATCTGTAATAAAATTATCTAAAAAAAAAGAAATAGCATAAAACCTGCCTTGTTTACTGTTATTCTGGAACAATCAGAATTGGGTAACTCCAGAGAACAAATTGCTACTGTGGTATTCATCACCAGCTGAGAAAACTTTACTCATCCTTGTAGAACACTTAAAGTCACCTGGTTGATGATTAAGGGAGTATTGTATTAGATGTCATTTTATTATATAACATTTTATTCTCTGTTCAGATCAGAACATAAATTAGAGATACTGTATGTCTAAATATGCATCAGAATACACATCAAAGCATGCATGCCTATGTCTGCACTGCAAATATTTTTGAGGCTTCATTGAATTACAAATATCTGGAGCTGCCAATCTTTCCACAACTATTCATTGTATTTTGTTTATCATTCACTATTGTAATCTACTCCCCATCAAAGACTCAAGGTTATCCTCCCCTCAACACAGCTTCAGATTCCAGCTCACAGAGACAACATTAGAGGAAGATGGCAGTAGGAACAGAAAAGACATTTTTATTGCAGCAGAGCAGGTCCACCTGAGGTCTATGTTTAAGAAGTGGGACTGAAGTCCAGGACCCCCTTGAAGTTGACAAAAATCCTGTTGCAGTGAAACCTCCAACTCATCCTGGTCATTTATTTATCCCTGTCTCATTTTCTTATCTGACTCTTGTATTACTGTACCTGATTTAGAAAAGAATTCCCTTTCATCAGTCATGTAGAGAAACATGTAGACAACCTTCTATGTAGTTTTCCACCTTTCTGGTTTATTGGCAATTCCTTACCCCTTCTTTTTCAGCCATTACATTACCTACAAATTTATTTCTGAACTAAAAGCAAATTATCCAATATAAATGGTTCTGTTACTTACTCTAGATTTACAAAAATGCTTCAGATTGAAGAACCGACCTATACTGTTCTAACTAAAACAGATTATACTTTGCAAATAAAATGTTGTGGTCCCAATATGGAGAAAGCAGTGCTTCCTAATGTTTTGCTAAAGTGCAGGTGATTTTGGTTGAAAGTAGAGATGCAAAGGAGATCCTCCAACAATTTGTTTTTTTTCAGCATTCAAGAATCTGACAAAGAACATTTTTCACAACATGAATGGCATCGAGTTTGACTTCTTTGCATTTTTTTGAGCTCATACTGTTCCCAGAAACCTACCTTTTTTTAAGAAAGATATGCCTATATCAGAATTTCATTTACATAGCAAAAAGAAAACTATTGATTGAGGAAAAGGTTTACTTATTGTAGTAGTTATGTAAGTTGCTCAGAAAAATAAGAATGCTCCATTAAGATTCATAATGAGTTTGTATATACACTTAGCTAATGAAGCATCTTCATTAGACCTGGACTCTGCTAAAACTCCTAAGAGCTTTCAAATGAATACATCAGTGATACATCAGCTTTTAACTAAGTATATTTCACAAACCTATTGCAGAATGTTGACCTTATTTCCATTCACCCAATTGTTTCTTGAATGGCTCAAACTCAAAGAGGGATTGCCTAATTTCCCACATTTTTATTCTACTGTTATGTACATAAAAAATTTAAACTGGAATAATTAAAAAACCCTCCTTTGGGACTGTCCATGCTAATGACCTACAAAATTGTTTCCAGTGGCTCTGGAAAGTTTGATGTCTTTTGAGATTTAGATAATCTAAAATGTTTCTGTTGAGTTCTCTGCCTTTTAAAAAATTTCTTCCCTATTCTTTATATATTTTTCTCCCTGCTCTTGCTGGATTTTAATCCCAGTTTTGTCAGGAAACTTGTTTTGAATTTTGTTGATGTTTAGTAAATAAAGCTATATTTTTTGCTAGCTGAACTGACTGTGGTATATGTACTTGCTCTAATCTGGGTATAAGACTTAACTTGGAGTGTGTTGGGGACAAAATAAACTGAAAATGATCCACAAAATCTTTTCAACAGTGAAGCCAAGCAAACAGGAATGTTAGAGGCAGTTTGCATATGGATTCCTTTTTCCCCGTATCATTTTCCTTCTTTATAAGTTCCTTAAAATTATTTGCTCATTTGCAATATTTGATTTTCATTGCAGAATAGAATAGAATAACAGAAAAGGGACCTTATAGGTCATCTAGTCCAAGCCCCTGCCCAAGCAGGAGTCCCTACACCATTTGTGACAGATGGCAGTCCACTGCTATCATGTCTCCAATGTCTGCAATAATAAATCAAAGTGGAATACAAACTGGGTTTAAGCAAAACTGGCATATCTTGGTGACCCTAACTCTTAGAGGTCTTCCCAGTACCACCATCACCACCTCAGTCCACCCTTACATTTCAAAAAGCAGCCTGAAATATTCTGTTCCACCAAGTTAATAATCCAGTGTTTCTCAACCTAGTCAACTGTTGGAGGGGAATAGATATGTACTGTTGTGGGTGTCTCTAGACCAGCTTGGGAAATGTCAGAGGATGAGGAGGAGCAGCCAGGCCCCTCTGGGTGTTTTCCCCTCCCGGCAGCCGAGACAGACAGTGAGGACATTTGCATGCAGTCTGGGTCAGAATCTCAAAGCGGGGAGTCAGACTTGGAACAGGAAAATATATGGCTTGATCCGAGATTCCGAAGGTTTGATAGGCGGAGGTTTCAGTTACGTGGAAAAAGGAAGCCATGGGGGAAGTGACGTATCGAAAACTATATTAGAAGGTGAAGGAGGGACTAATTCTTTGTCACGAGCAACGTTAATATCAAGTAGTAGCCTGATACCTCGAGGAGTTAGTTTGAACTCAGTTTTCTGGTGTTTTTGGAATCTACGGAAGATTAATGAGGTCTTGGACAACCTGAGAGATAAAGAGTGAGTTATTGGAAGGGGGGAGAGCATGTTTAAGCTGAATGTAAATAAGTCAGACTCGGCCGTTCCGCAAACAAACTGCCAGCATCTTGCTTTGAAGTGAATCTCTTGAACTGTGTTAAATAAAACTCTTAAAGAAATATTCCTGTGGACTTTACTAAGCTGAGAAGGGCCGGATACAACATGTACAATCTGTATTTTCTGTTGAAATTGGCAGCAATGTGGAAAACATCACATATTTTATTTCTTAGTTTCCGCTGCTCTTAAAAGCCAGGCATCAGTTGTTTCAGCTCCCTTTTTTTCCCCAGTGGCAATTTATCATGCAATCCCCTCCCCCCTTTGCCACTTTCTTCTTGTAATACCAGATGAAGAATCAGAAAGGAAAGGAAAAAACTGTGGATGCTTTTGGAATATTCTTCATAAAGAAGTTGCAATATTCTGAATTCTGTGGACACCATGGAGACAATTGCAAGTGACTTCATTTCAGAAATAGCATTGGGCCCTTTTGGCTTTGTAACAGCAATTCCAGTTTCTGAACTTTCTTTAGTTTCTGTCCATGTTGTTAATCATTCTTCGCCAGTCATCATTTATCAATATGGTACAAATTAAGATATACAGAAGTCCCATAAAAGCAAATGTCTCTTTCCAATTTGCTCCCCATGGGAAGCAGACAACACAGCTGGAAAACTTATAGATGACTTGTATATATTAGATAGGAAAGATCAGTCAGATATGTAGAGATTAATAGCACAAATCAGATTGGGAGAATTTGGTAGGGTCAACTAACAGGGTAACATGGTCTAGACATCTCATTTAGGAAATATATAATAAATAAAATAAAATAAAGGGAAGGGATGGTAGTGACTGAATTTCAATGGAGTCTCTGGATTCTTGGACTTGAGAACTTGGCAACACAAGGAAATAACAGCCAACTGCCAGCCATCAATACACCAATCAACCAATAGGAAAGCACCACATAAATATGATGCATAGAATAGCCCAAAGCACGTGTTCTGCTAGAGAGAAGTTCCCTGTGGATGCGGGCTCCAGCACGAGTCCGAAAGCTCAGAAGAGTAAACCTCTAATACTGGTGACTGACCCAGATTGGATCTTGCAACATTATCCTGGGACACATCATGAAGCTTCCTTTATATGATATGGATGTGTTTCCTAGACCAATGGTATGAAAAAGAAGCAAAAGGTACACCTTTCCATACTTGTATTGTTTTTCTCCTGAATATAAATGAGCTAAAATGAAGTCAATTTAAGAAAACACTTTCTGGATTCAAACTATTTTTTGTCTATGGTAAAGGCTTGATATTCTATTTGGTCTGGGTTTATCAAAAACCCTCTTTGATCAATTTCCCATTTCTTTAATCCTCCTGAACAGGTAAAGAGAAGAAGTGCCACTTTTATTATATTTTTCTCTGTTGGACTTGAAGGGGAAAATGTCAGATTTTTCTTGTCAGTTTTACCTGGTTAAAACAAACAAATAAAACCCTACAAGTCCATTCTTGAGGTGGCCAGCAATGTACTTACTAAAGGAAAAGAAAATTCATTATTCCACTGTTCTATCAATAAACTTGTCAATCAATAAAATACATTATAATAATGAATAAAAGAGAGATAGTTTAATGTAGTAGTTAAAGCCCCAGACTAGAAACCAAGAGACCATGAGTTTTCGTCTTGCCTTTGACATAAAACCAACTGAGTGGTCTTTGGCCAATCCATTCTCTCACAGCCCTAGGAAGAAGAAGGCAATTATGAACCATTTCTGAAAATCTTGTCAAGAAAATAGCAGGGAATGATCCAGGCAATTGCCAGGCTTCAACACTGAGTTGAAAATAGAAAAGAGAGGAGAGAGGAGAGAGAAGAGGAGAGGAGAGGAGAGGAGAGGAGAGGAGAGGAGAGGAGAGGAGAGGAGAAGAGAAGAGAAGAGAAGAGAAGAGAAGAGAAGAGAAGAGAAGAGAAGAGAAGAGAAGAGAAGAGAAGAGAAGAGAAGAGAAGAGAAGAGAAGAGAAGAGAAGTTATGATATTGCAAAATAAATGATAAGGCTCCCTATTTTACATTCAAGAATTCCAAATTTTCTTCTAATATTTTGATGGAAGCATTCTCTCTGGGTTTCTTAAAATTAGTAAGCCAAACTAAAGTTCTAAAAGCAGACATTTCAGTAGAAAATGAAAAAAAAATGCTTTATACAAAATCTGGTGAGGTTTGCTAGTTAAATGTTGCCACTCTGATCTAAAGGATAACACTATGCAGTATCACCTCTGGCACCATCAGTTACTGACATCTAAACTTTCATCACATCCTAGTGATGAATCATGCATAAGGAGCTCAGGATTCAAGACACCTGAAATACAGAAGCACCATAGACATATTTTAGCACTTTGTGTCACAGGTGACAACCTACATTCTCCAGGCACTTGGAATCAGACAGGAACTACACACACCGTCTCACCCTCACTCCTCAAGGGGTGTAGAATGCCAAAATAGAGAGTTAAAGACCCTCCTGGGTAAGCTATGCCAAAAGACACACCTACCCTGGCCCCAATTACTACCCATTGCCCCATTCCATCTTAGAACCTGGCCAAGACGGGACCTGGGCATCTTCCCCTTCGAACTACTGTTTGGTAACCCACCGGACACACACTCACTGTGCCTAAAGAGAGGGGAGGTGGTCCTTTCTTCTTATCTTATAGCCCTACAGCAGCAGCTCCAGGAGTTGTGGAAACAGAGTGCCTTGGTGCAAACCCTGGCATTGGAAGAAAACCTGCATCCCTTCCAGTCAGGCGACTGATCTAGATAAAGGCCTATACCAGAAAATAATCATTACAACCTAAGTGGACCGTTCCCTTCCAAGTCCTGTTGACAACACACATACCAATAAAAGTCGCAGAAAGGAACTTCTGGATCCATTGGACACATATAAAACCTGCAGTGGTGGACCACAGCTCCACTATTGAAGCAACACCAAAAGTACCACCCATAATACTCAGGAGGGACCCGGAGACCAAAGAGTGGATCTTGAAACACCTTTTTGAAACTGAACAAAATGGGGGAGGGGAAGGGCAAAACATCTGACTCCAAAATTGTAAAAATGTTTATAAGAATGAATTGTATGTTCACATGTATTGCATTTACCACTCAATTTATGGAACCAAAACTATTCCTAGAAAAAGGAAATGTATGGGAATACCTAGCAAGGGAGGTATTAAATACTACAGACTTCTGCCTTGCAGGAGGAAGGTCAGTAAAAAATATTCTGACCACCTTTCTAATGGGGGTATCACTAAGACCAAAAGCCATCACCAGTGACACAAAACTCAGGGATTTTCATTCAATGCCACATACACCAATATTTTTGATTGGGCAGACAGTACAGACACAAAGGGTGAGAGCATGTATACTCTTCAGGTAGCAGCTGTCATGCACTCAGCAACATGGTTTACACTGATAGGGCACCACACATCCAGATTTACAGAAAGCTATAGCCCCAACAACACAGAGTTAATTTGCAACCACACTGAAGCCATCACCTTCTCTTATAGCCACATGAAGTTTCCACCAAGATAGTTCCTGCTCTGTGGGAAAAGGGCTTATTCCTACTTACCAGCCAACTCTACAGGAGGACCTTGCACACTTGGGTGACTAACCATGTTGATGCCCTCACTGCGTAGGCAGCAAAGGAGAAGCTTCCAAACTTTGGCACCTGACTGTGATTCTAAAGTCTCCCTTCTCACTAAAACAGAATACATTGCATTGGCTGTTTCACTAGTGGGAGTGCCAGGACTGGTGGTACGCAACTCCAGGAACCTCAACAGCCTGGCATGCACCCTAGATAAAAGTTTAAATACCACCTCCCATGCCCTGGATGCCTTAAACAAAGAATTAAGGAAAGTCAGAGAAGCAACCCTCAAGAATCAAGCCATTGATTACTTATTATTAAGACATAATCATGGCTGTGAAGAATTCTGTGGACTTTGCTGTTTCAACCTATCCAACCAGTCTGGATTAATTGAACAAGACATCAAACATCTGAAAGAATTGGCACAAAATATTGGGCACAACCAATCATCCTGGAACCTCTCCTGGCTCTTTTCATGGTTACCAGACTTCCATTGGTTGAAAATTCTTATTGCTAGTGTAGTCACAGTCATAGTAGGTGGAGCCATCCTTTGTTGCTTATGTCAATTAATTCTTTTAGGCTTAAGATGCCCCCTACACCCCAATAAAAAAGATATAATTTAATCAAACAAGAAATACATTGGCCAATATAGAAAAAAACCCAATGCAAAGAAAATCAGTCTGACTCAGCTCCAAGCTAAGTGGCCCAAGGCAAACACTTAACATGCCAGCTACAAAGTATCAGTTTAAACATTTAAGATAAGCTTAACCACCAGAATGTGAGGCCGGCTATTGACAATTAAGACTGACAGGATTAGAACAGGGACACAGAAAAAACATAATAATAACAATAAAATGCATAGAAACACACCAGATCCTTTCCTGAGGCAAGGATTAACCTTTTTCTGAGTAAGATCGAATAAAGAAATTAGCCCATCAATAGACACTGCTTCACGAATCAGAAATGACAGTTTTGAAACCACAAATCAGAAATGACAGTTTTGAAACCACAAATCAGAAATGACAGTTTTGAAAACCAAGAAAAGGTATAAAAACTCATGTTTGGAGACCACGCTTCCTAGCTAGGCGGGGATTCATGCTGAATTGTCACTCAACTTTAATCTCCGTGATTAAACCTCTCTTTCCAGTAGCTGGCTTTTCGTTCTATTTATTCTTCGAGCTCTGATTGCAGAAATCCTGACTGGAACAGCCCAAAATGGGGGAGTTCCTCCCAATAATAGTTTCCATTGGTCTTTCCTCAGTGATAATGATTTAATACAATTATTTTTAGGTTAACAGAAAACTTCATAATATTATACGAAGCAGTCACTGCAGATTGAAGTCCTTGAAATTACCTGATTCTGGTCTCTAGTCTCTGTTCCATTAATACTTTTTTATTATAAGAATAAAATCTAATGAAGATTAAACTTAAAGAAAAAAGAAAATAGAAAGAAGGAGTAAAAAGTGCAAGAAAAAAGAAAAAGAAAAAAGTAAAACTATAATAAAGATGGAAAAAAATATATAGTGTCTCCAACTTTCATCACAAATTTTTAAATAAGTGATTCTTCATCCCCTCTAAGATTACTAACATTTATATTTTCATCAATATCCCATCTCTTATCTACAAACAAATTGATAAAATATCAACTTTTCACTCGGAAGTGAGCAGAAACTTCATAAAGAGTTGCCAGAAGTAATAACATATCTCATTTTAACTTGATTTTAAAAACCATTTTGTTAGATATGTCATATTGAGAATATACATAGATACAAACCCAGGTTATGCAAAAAAAAACCTTTGTTATTCTCAACAAAAGCATTTTATAGAAGAAAAATAATAGGCAAACAAAAATGACTGTATTAAATCAAGAAAACTGGCGGCAGAAGGACATAAGTGTCAATGGTTCACTTATTTGCAACTATTCTTAAAAATTTAAAATAGACAAAAGATTTTATGGTTTCAAATACACCGTAAAACTGAGTTTGAAACAGAATTGTATACAGATGATGAACATGTAATTATTAAAACATATAAACTTTTATTGAAATTTGAAACAAAAAATGAATGAGTGAAAGAATTAATGATAAAGTAGGCTAAAATTTTGGCTATAATATACAACTGGAACAATTAAAAACAATATGGTTGAAAGGACTGAAATTTACATTATACTATAATTGGAAAGAGAATTTTTATAAAAATTATGTACTGTTGATATATGTCACCAGTTAAATTGTCTAGAATGTATAAAGGCACTTCAAAATGTTGGAAATGTGAACAAGGGACATTTTCTCATGTTTGGTGAACATGTAAAAAAGCTACAAAATTTTGGATTCAAATATACACACTGGTTTAGAGAATTTTAAAGATTAACATGTATGTGAGACCAGAGATTTTTCTTTTGGGATTGAAGGAAAAGCAGTTGTGAAAACATCATGGAACTTTGTTTGTGTACATCATGGGTGTCAAACTCGCCATGTCACATGACGTGTGGTGACATATCGTGACTCTTTTTGCATTGCCAGCAATGGGGTGAGCATGACTTTGGTATGATGAAACTGGCCCATGGACCGGCAGTTTGATACCCCTGGTGTACATGATAAGATTATAAGCAAGATTGTAAAAATGGAAGGATTCAGGATTATCCACAATGGACAAATGGCTGGTGAAGATGAGGGAACTTGCTTAGATGGCTTGATTAACATATTGAATCAGAGACGAAACAATATCTGTGTTTATTGCAGCTGGAAAACTATTATGGGCTTTTTGTGTAAAACAGAAAAAAAATGAACTTATGATTTATGGTTATGATGATTAGACAGGATAGATTAAAAAATGAAGAGATTTGTGCTGTAACCATAGAACAAGAGTTAAATTTGTAATTGTACTTATCTGATACAAAGAAAATCAGAAGCTACTTCTCTGTTTTCTTTCTTTTTTTTCTTTTCTCCTTTCTTGCATTTTTAGCTTTCTTTTTTATTTCTTTCTTTGTATTAGTTTTGGTCTTCCCTGTTAAATTTTTTTTAATAAAATTATATTAAAATATCTTGTTTTAAACATCAAATAAATCTACATTATGTTCCTTTTATTTCTAATTTTTTAAATCTTTAATTCATTTAAATATTATCATCAGATTTGAATTAACTTCATTTCTTCTTTGTCCACCCCCATTTTCAAGGCTTCAATGTCTTTTTTGTAAATCAAATAGGAAAAAAAATATGATTGGTCATTTGTATTTCCCTTTTAAATTTTAAAACTTCAGCAAGTTTCATTTGTAAATCTAGAGAAACATCCTTTTGCAAATCATTCTCTTAGCCTGTTAGTTGTAAATTCACTTTCGATACCATCTCTATCTTGTCAGCTAAAATTTCTTCTACATCTGTCATTTTTCAATGGCATCTTTTGGACATAGTCTAACCATAGAGACCTCATTACTGATATTTTTGATATTGTGATGACTATTTTTTTTTATTCTATTCTGAAAAGTCTCCTTCAACATTTTTGTTACTATATTACATTTTGCATATTTTCTAAGCTTGTATATCTGTCCTCTACAAAAAAAATGTTAATCCTCGCTTCCGGTGGCTCCGCTGGCGCCGCCAGGGTCTCCTCTGTGAGACTCCGTTCTCTGGGTTTGTAAAGCCGCAAAAAACAGCGCACACCAGCTGTTTTTCGCGGTGAAAAACCCCCTCTCCGGGCAAAGGAGAGGTGTAGAGCATCGGGAGCAAGGTTGAGCCCCTCTTAAATCCCTGGGAAAGAAGTTTTCAGGGATCAAGAGTGAGCTCCCTAAAGCTCCGGAGGACGCTCCTGCCCAGAGACGCTTCTGTCATCAGACAGAGAAAGACGCCGCGACCACTTCTGCTTTTTTAAAATACAACACAGGAGAGATTGTAAGCAGACTGAGTGAATACAGGAGTTCTTAATGGATTGCAAGTATTTTTTTATTGTTTTTTTGGCTATATATTTCTAACGTGTACAATCAACATAATGCTTTCAAAATGGCGTATAGCTTTCACTGCTTTCATTGTTAGGGAAAGTGCTGGAAAGTGAAAGTGAATTCTTTACTTTTTTTCTCTCTTCCTGCTCTCGTAAGCGAAGTCAGAGAGACGGCTGTGATTGTCTTAAATTTAAAATGGAGTGGAATTTACAGTTAAATGCTGAACCTATTCTGGACTGTATTGAGAAATTTCATGAAGAAAGGTTTGAAATAGTGAAGAGTTTTACGCAAGAGTTTAAAGCAATATTGAAAGAAACTTTTACAGAAATATTAACTAAATTTCTTTTTCCAAATGAAACTGACTTACAACCGACTGCTGAACAATTTATAATACAATCTAAACAAGAAGAAGAGCAAGAACAATTAACTAGAATCTTTCTCCCAAATGAAACTGATTTACAACTGACTGCTGAGCATTTTATAATACAATATAAACTAGAAGAACAACAGGAAAAAGAAGAAGATAGTTCTGAGAATAAAGACTATAAAGGGAAATGGATCCTGCTTGATGAACAGTTTATTTATGGAGAGGAAGAGGATTTGTTTCAAGAAAGGAAAGGACGGCTATTTTTTTTTTTAGTTAAGCAGCAAGAAGAGGATTTAATTGAGAAAAAAGAGACATTGATACAGTTTAAGAAGCAACTTATTTATGGGACTGAAGAAATAAAGAAGAGAGACTTATTATTTGGATGGGAGGCCTCATTATGGAGGTTTACTTGGTTAAAAAAAACCCTAGAATTCGTTTGAAGAAATGAAATTTAAAATTGTATGTAAGGAATTATGGGTAATCTAAAATTATGGACTGAATTAAGGACTAAGATTATGAGTAAGATGTAAGAGAAGATGATTAATGGTTGATATAATTAAATTGATGAAGAATGTATTTGTTTTGATGATCTAGGTTTGACATTAGATTGATTTATTGATGAGATAGATAAGCATTAAGTGATTGGTTAAAGTTGAAGGAATGTAAGTTAGAAATGGAATAAATAGATTGTATTTGTTATGGAGGTTTATTTGACAGATGAGAGAGCCCAGAAGTCGATTGATAATAATTTATAATTAAATGAAAGGAATTAAGACCAATCTAAGACTATGGGTTGAATCAAAGATCAATTTTATAAGTAAGTCGTAAGAGAGGATGTTTAAATGAAGATATATTAAGATATATTAAGATATATTAAATTGATTAAGAACATAATTTTTTTTTGAATTGAGGGATTTATTGTTATTGATATTATTTGTTTATTTTTTTTTTAAAAAAAGAATGGTATATATTAAACTTGATGGTTTGGGTGATTTTATATAACCTCTCAATGGATTGAAGTGATTTAAGATTTGACTTAGATTGATGGTTTAGATGTAAATGATAATTATTATTCTTAACAAGATGAGTTGTTTGTTTTGTTTAATGGATTGAATTGATTTAGAGAGTGTATATAGTATATAGTTTAAAATTCTTGTTAGGATTATATAATAATTTTGTTTGATGTAGTGGGGTTTTCTTTTGTTGTACCCTGTACTCACTCTGGGAAGTCGGGGGGGGGGAGGGTTAGGGAGGGTTTATAATTTTATATATGATGTTTTCTCAACTGTAATTGGGGTTGGTGGAAGAATATATGTAATTACTGTTATTAAGGGGTTGCTCGGGTGGCCTCTGGGCACCACATCTGATGGAAAAGAGGAAGGAGGAGTGAAGGCTGATGTAAGTGGAAGTTGATAAGTAGGGGGAAGAGTAGGATGGAGATAGAGAAGGATGAAGAAAGAAGAAAGAAGAGAAGGAGGGAGGAAGGTAGGTAGTTAGTTGGTAAGTGAGGGGGGAAGGATAGAGTTGGGGGGATGTGGTGGTGGGGGTGCCGAGCAGTGATGTTAATTGTTTGGGATGATTATTTTCAGTTGAGTTATTAGTATTAGATGCATTGAACAATGTATTTATGTTTTGTTTATGGATGATTGTTTATTTTAATACTATGATTTGATCTGACTAATTTTTTTCTTCTGTAAAATTTTAAAAAAACTAATAAAAATATATTTAAAAAAAAATGTTAATCCTCTACAGTACCGGTATCCAGTTTTTGAAATCATGAAATTGCTTATTTGTGCTATTTGTTGTAAAAAAAACAAAACAATCTGTTTTGCACAAGAAGCTATTCTTTATAATAGCTATTCTTTCTTGTGAAAGTTTCTTTTTTATTATTGGTTTTATTCATTTATAACATAAAATGTGAAAATACAAAGCAAATAGTAGGGGACAACAGTAGAAAAAGGGAAAACAAAAAAGGTGTGAAGAAAGGGAGGGGAAGAAACAAAAGGCATTGACTTCCAACTCTCTCTGTTGCAGTAAAATCAGACACTAAAATCAAATCTCAACTTTTTACATTTGTATAATAGTATGCACTAGCCATTTCTGTATTGGCAAATCAGTCTAATTGGCAATATTTCAATTTTGTCTAAACCTTTAGTCCATTTATAATTTTCTAAGATCAAAATCTTATTTAATTTTTTGCTGTTTATTTCTTTAAATTCTTAAGTTTATGATTAAATTTTTCTTTCATTCAGGATTGAAGGCAGACTCTCCCAACTTTTTCAAACTTTTCATTCCAAAGCTTAAAACAACTAATGAGAAATTTCTGAAAGTGGTCAGAAAGTGAGGTTTGGAGACTTAGTGTCCTTTAAAATTCTGGTTGTGAGCAAGATGGCTAATCCCATCATCTCCTGGTGCTCAAATCCACAGAAAACTGCTTTCCTACAGTCTCCTCATGAAAAGTAGCTCCCTGGGACACATACACTATGGGCAATTTCTTATCTTCTCCTGATCTGGAGAGGTTTCAAGGAACTGATCTACTTACCAGTTCCTTGATCTTTATGGCAGTCTTCAGCTCCACCGTTACATCTTCAGTTCACCATATCTCGCCTGCAAATCCCAGCCTTCCATGCTTCCTAAATTTGTTTCATAGACAAACAGATCTCACTCCTTAGCTTTGTTGAATTGACTTTTTGAACTGGCTCTCCTTGTTTTTAGCTTATAGTTTTGACCTAAGAAATTACAAACTATCCAGGAAGTTCTTATTCTTCTATTCAGTAAATGAAACCTTGCACTAATCCCAGCTAACAAATTCATGTTGTATTACTGATTCTTGGCAAAACCTCTGGCCAACAGACTTGGCTGGGCAACAGATTTGGCAGAATCTCAGGTTGACAGAAGAACTTTGCATTTGAGAAAGCTGAATTACTTTTAGTTCCACAAGCCTTCTCTACTTTCCCAGAAACTTCCTAGTATATTAGAACCGCTTGGTAACTTTCTGATCTTTAGTTTCAGAATATGAGAAACAGTATAAATTTGAATTTCGATGTGCAGAGAAAATGTTTTAAAAACCCTTTCAATAGATGGGTTGCTTACATATTTCTGGGCTCCATTAGTAAAGTCACACAATACAGTCTGATCATAGAATTCTGATATACAGTCTGCTAAATTGACTGCTTTGATTGAAGAAAAGAATACAATTAACTTTGTTTCTATTTGGGAACCACTTTTGAACTTTGTGCTTATGCTTAAGGTGGGAAAAATGATTTTTAGTTTTGCTAATTAGATAGATTTGTTATTATAAAAAATGGTTATATGTTATTACCTTATTCTACTGCAGGGTCCCCAACCCCTGGGCTGTTGCCCACTACTGGGCCATGGAATTGAGCTGAGTGAGTGGCTGGCCAGAGTGCCAGCAGGCACATGCAGCTCAACTTGTGTGAGCAGCAGGCCAGCGAGCATTTGTGCACATGCGCACCAGCCACCACTCACACAAGTTGAGCTCCATGCCTACATGCTGGCCCACTACTTGCACAAGGATTGTGTGCACATGCATGAGCAAGCGTGCCTGCCAGCTACTCATATGGGTCAGTTTTCTTCTCCTCCTCACTGGGCCACCAAGTCTCAAAGGTTGGGGACCGCTATTCTACTGCACTAAAAAGAGTCAGAAGTCAAAGGTTTTCTCTTTTTTTCCTTGTATCCTACATTTTTTCCTCTTTCCCTTCTCCTCTCCATTTTTGCTATTATTCTCATTTTAATTTGTATTTCTATATATTTTGATGAACCAATAAAAAAATTGTAACCAGAACTTTGATATGCAGCCTTTGAAGACATGGCCTTTTATCAATGTTTATATAAAATCTTAAATAGATGACTTTAAAAAAGATTAGGAACACAGTTAACCCTGATTATTTCTGATATAGGAAGCCATAATACAAGATGATGCAAATATTACTGAATAACAAAGAGACTAAATATTCTTGTGATTATTGACTATTGAAGTTTTCATAATAAAATATTAGCTCACTAATCATTGCTATTAGGCATTTTTTTCCTTATGTATTCATCTGATTCCAATGTATGCAGTGAAAACTGTGTTTTCTAATTCAAGGGCAACTTAAACATCATTGATCTTCTTTTAAAGGATTATTTTCTTCTTTGCTTGGATTATAAATCTGTAATGTGAACAAAGAATTAAACTTATTAAAGCACCAGCTGGAACTGACTTGTTTCCAAAAACAGATTTTCATTCCTTCAAATATGCACAATCTGTTCATTAGATACATGGCAACATTCTTCCCATATACCATAGAATGCTGGTATTGCAGATACGTTTTATGAATTCAATATTTTTGATATACAATTCAGGTTATGGTAAAACAGACAAAGCAAAGAAATATTTTATTCAGAAGACACTAAAATACATCCAGCTAACAATGGGTTTACTTGAATGCTCTAAAGAAGTTGAATGAAGAAGGAATGACAATTCCAGTAAAATGTTTACTGTGAAAGCACACAAAGTACATTTTTCACCTGGAACATAATTTTATAAAGACAATGCTTTGAGAAAAATCCAGTTTTCAATAATAATATGAACAGTCTTTTCAACTCAATAGACAGCCATCATTATCCATTGATTAATTAATAAGTCTTGGTCCATCACTTAAAAAGAATAATTCTATTTATTTTGGGCACCATTCATATGTATTAAGAACAGAATGGCTCATTGTTAATTATTCTTCCATGAAGGATGAATATACTGTGTTCCATTTAAAGATCACCTTCTTTCCGAACCGAAGGATCGAAACATTTTAATTCAGCAGATCATCTTTGGAAGAAAAAAGAAGAAGAAGCACTAAGATCATTTTGCTTTTCTCTACAGGAGACCAGCCTTGAAGAAATGATTATAGTATTTGACAGTGCTTTACAAAGAACAGCAACAAAAAGAAGTAAACCTAGAATGACAAAAGACAACGACAAGACACAGAACGGGACATCCAAAATATTGAAAAGAAATAAAGATTAAATTGAAAATAAAAAGTGGTCTACCCTCCCATATTAAAATGGAGAGATGATTAATAGTCATAGACATAGTCCAACAAATAATAAAGATGCACTTTTATATGACAATCACAGACTAATTTATTGTATGTAGTAACCTAATGTATGTTGGAGAGCTATTACTTCAGTTTCCATCAGCCTACCCAATTTGTACTGTACATTATAAGTGAAGCTCAAACCAAAATTTAATTATCCTTAGGTATTTGCATTTTGATATCTCTGTGTTCTAAAATTTATTAATTTATTTGATTTATATAGCCATCCATCTCACATATGTGACTCTGAGGAGCTTCCAATAAATAGATAAAACACATAAAAAATAAAAAATAAAACACAGCTGGCAGGAATCATAAAACCACTATTATCATAACCAGGAGACATATTAAGAGAAAGTGTGAAGAGGAAAAGAGATGTAATTTGGGAAACAACATACATAATGTATTTGGGAGAAATTCCATATAAAATATACAGTGTTTATAAAATGGCACACAACAAACATAAGGAGAAATGTGCATGAAAATGTGTGGATATTTAAGGACACTTTTAGAAAATGCAAAATGATACATAGGATAAGATAAATTCAAGGTTAGAAGAAATCAAAAGCAATAGAAACTGAAATTGGCATATTATTTCATATTTGGCTCTCTTGTATGTGTGGATTGCATTGCCTATCCTCAGGGCTGAAAATCTATTTTCAGTTGATAGCATACAAATTCTTAAGTACATTTAATCTTGCAAGATTAAAAACTGTCTAAGTAATGATTACAAAATTACTTGGCTTTTCTTTATGAGATGGCTTTGCAAATTGTAAAGATGCCTCTTTACATATTTTCATTAAATTAGAAGTGAAAACATTGGAAAGAAATGTAATGGACTCTTATTCAGGCCTAAAATGCCAGACTTACAATGCTATTGGCAAATTTTTCCTGATTTTTATGGTAATACATAACACTATTCCATCAACATCAAACAGATACAGGTCTGTGTATATTATGCAGAGCAAATCATTAAAACAATCAATTTTTTCTGCAAGAGCTTGCCAATTTTTTGTTCCCATTATAGTAAGTGAATGATTAAAAGTGTTCCCAGTTCAGTGGGATGGTGTTTCTCATTAGCATCAGCATTGCTCATTATGATCATATATTTAACACAAAGGAGATCTTAAAAAATACTTTCCTAATGACTTTTTTCTTTTTGTATAGTTCTTTTTCACATTCTACCCTTGTTCGGTTTTCAAAGACTCTTGAGATTTATGCTGATGAGAATTCAGAATTAATCACTTCACACAAGTATATTTTCTCAGAATGAACAACTTGGAGGTTGTAATACAAGGGAATAGAAGAAGCCTTGTGAAATTTGTATAATTGCTATGTTCCATTAATTAATGATAACTATTAATTGATACAACTCTCTTTCTTGAGTTCTATGATTTTAAGTATCAGGAAATAGTAAAAAGCATCTGCTCCTTAGCAGTTTTTAAAAGCAGGTAAATACAACCTCAGCTGAACAACAACACATGATGTATTACACCATGTCATCATTTATTTTACAATAAAAAGCCAAATGGAGAAGCACAGCTCTCTTGAGGTCCTGCCACATTTGTTGTGGTTGTTGTGGGATTGAAGTCTGGACTTCGGGCCATTGAAACACCTTGATTCTTTTCTTTTTCAACTATTGTGTTGTAGATTTGCTGGTGTGCTTGGGATCATTGTCCTGTTGCATGACCCAACGTCAGCCTGTCAGACGTTGCTGTCAGACAGATGGCCTGACATTTGACTCTAGAATACTTTGATATATAGAGGAATTCATGGCCGACTCAATAACTGCAAGGTGCCCAGGTCCTGTGGCTGCAAAACAAGCCCAAATCATCACTCCTCCACCACCGTACTTGACAGTTAATATGAAATGTTTGGGCTGATATGCTGTTGTTTGGTTTTTACCTAATGTGGCACTGTGTATTATGGCCAAATATATCCAATTTGGTGTCCTCTATCAAAAAAATTCTTGTGATTTGTGATTTGTTCAGATGCTGCTTGCAAACCTAAGCTGTGCTGCTAGGTTATTTTTAGACAGTGGTTTTCTCCTGGCAACTCTTCCAAACAAACCATACTTGTTCAGTCCATTTCAGTCCATTGTTCATGAACTTTAACATTTAACACACTAACTGAGGCCTGTAGAGTATGAGATGTAACACTTGGAGTTTTTGCAGTTTCTCTGAGCATTGCACTGGCTGATCTTGGGGTGAATTTGCTGGGACATCCACTCCTGGGAAGATTGGCAACTATCTTGAATGTTTTCCACTTGTGAATAATCTTCCTCACTGTAGAATGATGGGCTTTAAATTGTTTGGAAATGACCTTATAACTCTTCCCAGATTGATGAGCAGGAACAATTGCTTAAGATCATTACTGATGTCTTTACTCTTTGGCATTGTGTTAACACACACTTCAGTGCTGGAGACCAGCAAACTCCTCAAACTTTGGCTTTTATAGAGGTAGTCACACTTGTTGATAATCAATTGATCAAGGGTATTTGATTAGCAGCACCTGGCTGTTACTTAGCCTCTTTATAGCTATGGGAGCAGTAATTAGTTTTCAACACATGGTTTCTCCATTTTGCCTTTCTTTTTGCAAAATAAATGATGACAAAGTGTAATATGTCATGTGTTCATCTGAGGTTGTATTTACCTGCTTTTAAGAACTGCTAAGGACCAGATGGTTTTTTTATGTTCTGATATGTAAGACCACACACACACAGAGTTCAAAAAGGTTGCAATATGATGTACTTCTGTTGAGAATACCAAGTTTTATCTTCTTTTCCTATCCAGTTTTCCTACCTGGTTTTTTCCAGGTTAGGCTTATTTTACTTGACAGGTTTATTTATTCAGTAGATAACTTTTATGGTTTCCTCTTCCTTTATTTTCTATGTATGTCTTTTAAGATTCTTTGACACATCTACAAACATTGTGATTCCCCTAGTTTACTAGCAATGCCCTCTTATGCCCAGATGGCATTGTTTTGACTGTGTAAGGGCTGGCATGTGGAGAACCGAAATCACTGTTAATTTATGAGTCACATGATTTATGTATGTTTTACTTTCTTTCACTAAGTGCTGCAAAGTACATCCAAAATGATAAGGGGACTTCATGAATGATTATCACTTGTTTGGCATTTAAACAACATTTCATAAATTCATTTATAGTCAGATACATATATTAATTGCAGAACCAGCAAATTATGCAATTGTCTACAAAAGGTAGCTTTTAATGCTCCCATAAAAGTAGGTTTTCAACTTGCTTAACAAGATGCAAATGAACAATGCTAAAAAATAATTCTAACGTGAAAACTGCTTTCAAAGGAAGGAATCGCATCCATTGAGACACACAATTACTATGTTTCTATATCAATAGAAAACAGTCTTTTAGTATGCCCTACTGACTTGGCAACTAGGAGAATTCTCATACAGTCAGAGAGAAATAAGCTGATACCATAACTACCCCCATTACTAAAAGAAATTAAATTTTTCATATTCAAAAGAGGGGCTCAGCAGCCTATTACATAGGGCAGAGAAAGTATGAAATAGCCATTAGATGTAAAGAATCAGGAGGGGAGAGAGGACATGCCTGCTAGAGCCCACACCAATTGTAACAGAAGTATTTGTATATGTAGAGAAGCACAGCAGGTGGGTTGGACTGCCTTAATTGTACCAGTAGAGAGAAAAGCTAGGAATTCAGGTAGAGGTCACTTTCCCAGCAGCTAGATGATGGCACCATCTATTCCTGCTCTCCCCAAATGATAAGTGGTCCATTCATATGGCAGGGCAAGGAGAAAGTACAGATAAGCCCTTCATCACATCCTTATTAACACCAGAACAGTCTAAAGACTCTTCATGATCCAGCAACACAAAATATCAATGCAACAGAAGAGTAAAATATCCATAATAAGCAATTAGGAAAAATTAAAAAAAACACATTCCTTTTAAAACGGCTGGAGCAACAATATAGTAGCAATAATGGCGTAATCATTTGAAATTTAAAAATATGACTTCTACAAGGCAAGCAACGTTGGGGCAAGTTAAATCTCCAAGGGAAGACTGTTCAAAAGCTCAAGAGCCATGACAGTGAAACACAACTTCCTGGCATTAATTACGCTAGCCTCCATAACTGAGTGACCATCAGTACTTTTTCCTGTATTGTATTGAAGGAGTCAATTTCAGGTTGGCGATCCTGATCCTACAAGTACTTCATTACAAACCTTTTTTATTGGTTAAAGCTAGCACTTTAAATTGTACGTTAAAATTCACTGGCAATCAATTAGCAGATTATAGCACAGATGTAATATGTTCCTAGATGGTTTATTGCAATTTCTACCATCTGCAATTTCCAAAGCACTGTGACTGAAAAACTGAGCAATCCAATGTACTAGTGAGGATAACACATTTCTAAGTCAGGCTTTAAAGAATACAGTGGAAAATTAGTATAATTTATTTTTTCTTGTCCTAACTTATTTGTGTAATGTTCAAATAAAGAAAATTCTGTATTCTGGAGTACATGTCTTCCAGCACCAATCACAACTATTACTTCCTGCTACTATCAATATGTTAACAATTTTCTCCTTCCATTTTTTTCTTCCACTTCTCATGTTAAGTCATTCTGGGACATAAGGGAACACATCCATACACCACAGAATTATTATTACAAATATTTAAATTGTTACATTTTTTTCTTTTTCTATTTAGGTTGTAAATACACCACTCCAGTTTACTAAGGAGACCACAGCAAGTTCAGCCACCTAAATTTTTTACAGTATTTGCCCTAGTCCAAATTGATGAAGATTCTCATTATCTTCTCTACTCCCAGGAGACTATACCGTATGTCCTGGATTCGTTAAGCCATAACCCTGTGGCTCTATGGAAAGCTATCTAGGCAGCTTCTTGCCATTCAATAAAGAAGGCAGTATTCCACTATCTAAACTTTATTCAACACTGCAAGATGCAATAAAACTAGAAAAAAATAAATGATGGCATATGATTACAACATGAATACATAACTAGCAGCCATGCTCCATAAAAGAGAACATGTGCTCGTAACTATAATGTGGCTGTTATATATTGACCTATTTTATAAGGGCAGTTATAAAGCAGTTAAATGATTATGTTTAAACAAGTCTTCAACCGTTTGTGTATTGTTACAAGCCTGCACTTTAGGTGGCAAAGAGTACTTTAAATTCATTGGCTGCCGCCTAGTGGCAGTCCGGTATAAATAGAAGCCAAGTGCCTGTTAGAGTCGCTTCTGTGTTGATTCAATAAAAGAACTGTTACTTTCACTCCAGTTTCTTCAATGCCTCACCGATCCCAGTATATAACAGTAGCGACGAGTATGGGATATGCTACTAAGGAAGAAGAGCTGAAGCCCTAAGACGGAGCCAGAAGTCACTAAGGAGTTAGACCAGGCATCAGTGCCCTGGTAGGAACCAGGTTCCCCCCTTCTGCCTGCCAGCAAGCCACGCTGGAGGCATCATTATCCTGAGGGATCCATCCTCAGGATTCGCACAGAAGCCCTTAGCAGCATAAGGCATTGAAGAGAAGACTTAAAGAACACTTCGAACCGAGACTGCCCATCATTGCATGGAGACACGCGTTCGAGCAGAGAGAACAGCAGCCTGGGGAGTCAGCTGCTGAATTCATGGCTGCCCTAAGACAGGCATACAGACTCTCTGAATTTCCAGATTTAGAGGATCGGCTCAGGGACCAACTAGAATATGGCCTGAGAAACAGAGACTTACAGCAGAGGCTGTTTGCAAAGGAGACCTTGACGTTCCAGGATGCATTGAAAGAAGCAATGGCAGAAGAGGCCGCTGGGGGAGCAGTCAAGGCTTTACGACTCTCAAAGAATTCCCCAAGCCAGACAGCTGTTCATCACAAAGATACAGAGAGAACAGATGACCTGGATGAGGATGTTGAGATTGACCGGGTGCAGAAGCTACCAACTTACTCCTTTTAAAATAGCTACTGGTTGAGAATTCATTTCTATGCCTGAGTACCCGCGGGATCCTCCCACTTCTCAAACCTTAGATCAATGGGTGACCTCCTGGAAAACTGTTTGGGACAATGCAAAAAAAAGCTTTAGTAAAAGCCTCAAAAATTTACAAAGAACAGGCAGACAAGAAACGGGCTCCTCAGAAGCCACTTCATGTCGGGGAGAAAGTCTATCTCTCTACAAAGTATCGTATTTTTCCGTGTATAAGATGCAATTTTTTCCTGCAAACACCCTGTTCAAAAATCAGGTGCATCTTATACAAGTGCAGCATCTTATACACAAAAAAATAATGGTAACCTCCGCAGCCCAGGGCATGCCTGTGTAGGTTCTTTACATGCACCTGGTGCAGGAGGATATCACTGGCCTGAGATGCCACCTGGATGGGAAGAAAGCCAACCAGAGATGCTGCCTGGTGCTGGAGGATCGCGCTGCCCCAAGAATGCCGCCGATCCCACTGAAGCTGCCTTCTATGACCCGTTTTTCACCAGCACAGCTCAGGCTAAAGCCGCAAGAGGCCCCAGGAAGCTGCCTCAGTACAGTGATTGATGGCTGAGAGGGTGGGTGGGACTAAGCCCACAGAGCGCCATCTGATGGGAGGAAGTCGCCTTCCTTGTGTGATGGTACTGAGAAGTACTAGTAAGCGAACATCTTACTCTGCTAAATTTAAACTGAATGTAATCAGTTATGCAAAAGAGCATGGAAACAGAGCTTCAGAGAAACAATTTGGACCACCTCCCACTGAGTGTATGATCAGACAGTGGAGAAAACAGGAAGAACAACTCCTTAAGATGCCAAAACAGAAGAAGGCCTTGAGAGGAAAACCAGCAAAATGGCTAGACTTGGAACAGAGACTTAAAACTTGGATTATGGAGCAGCGCCAGAGTGGCTTATGTGTGTCAACCAAGCTTATTCAATGTCAGGCAAGAATGTTTGGAAATGAAATGAAGATTGTTGGATTTACAGGAAAGGCAAAATGGTGCTTTAATTTCATGAAGAGAGAAAGATTGGCCATGAGAGCACGAACAAAGTTAACACAGAAAATGCCACCAGTTTATGAGTAAAAAATCCAACAGTTTCACTCCTATGTCATACAACTTTGGAAAAAATATTATTATGAAGAAAGTCAGATTGGAAACATGGATGAGGTGCCTCTCAATTTTGATGTCCCTTCCAACAGCTGATATGAAAGGAATCAAAACAGAGGCAATCAAAACAAGTGGCCATGAAAAGACACACTATACTGCTGTCCTTTCATGCTGTGCAATGGTACTAAACTGCCTCCTATGCTTATCTTTAAGAGGAAAACTTATCCTAAAGAAACCATACCACCTGGCATTATTGTTCAAGTGCATGAGAAGAGATGGATGAATAAAGACATTATGGCCATTTGGTTTACAAAGGTTTGATCCAGAAGACCAAGGTCATTGCTGCCTGACTTTTGATGGGCTGAGCCTTCCGTTAGAAAGTCTGCCGAAGTATTCTATTGGGGAACATGGATAATGACATAGTGCTGGAGTGGGAAGTTCAACTTTGTAACATTGTAATGTGTGGGAGGGAACTCCAGACTTGGTTTCACTTTTGACTGTGCTGATACTTTGTAGCCAAAAATACGTTCTTTAAGGAAACCTATTGCCTTGGAGTTCTGCTTTTACTGGTCTCATCTATCGGAACCATAACATCTAGCTGATACTAATACAAACAGATAGCAATGATACTAGCACTTAGATTTATATACCACTTCATAGTGGTTTACAGTACTCTCTAAGTAGTTTATAGCGTCAGCATGTTGCCCTCAACAATCTGGGTCCCTATTTTACCAACCTAGGAAGGATGGAAGGCTGAGTCAACCTTGAGCTGGTCAGGATTGAACTGCTGGCAGTGGGCAGATTCAGCCTGCAATACTGCATTCTAACCACTGTGCCAGCACAACTTTTATGGAATCGGATGGAATGGGATGGAAAACCAAAGAAACAAACAAAAAAGGACAGAAGAACTGGAAAAATGATTTCAAACTGCTTTTGAAATTTGAACACATAGCAATAAAAAAAACAAATGTAGTGTACACAATGTTCTTTCTGTAGATAAATCTTTATGAAATATTGTGGCAAAGAACAGAGAATGTTTTGGTTCACATAACAAAGATAATTCATTTGAAAATAATCAATAATCTACTATTCCCATTTCCATAAGGTACAATTTCATTGATTGGACTGAGACTGTTTTCATCTGTCCAATGCTTCAACGAGCTGTGTCAATGCAAGGGTCTTCCAAGATTGTTTTTAAACTGACATTTGTAAATGTCAAAGCATTTGTTTTCCGGTAAACCAAATGTGGAATGCATAAAATACATATACAAAATGTTGAATGCAAAGTAAAATATTCACAGATCATAGGCCATGAAATCTGATGTTAGTGTTCCATTACTGGGTGGTTTTCTCAAGCTGTGACTTTAGCTCCACTTTAGCTCTACAACTGAACAACATCTTATTCAATCGAAAATGCAGGTGCTGCAAATGCAATCATGTAAGTATACTATAAAGATGAAGTCTTCAAAGATTGGGTGGCCTTACAGATTTAACAAATGAATACATAAATAAATCAGACCAGAACTAGAATATTGTCTTCAATTCTAGACAGTGTATTTTGGAAAGGACACTGACAAACTGGAGCAGAGAGCAGCAAAAACTCCTGGGAGAAAAAAAATATGAAAAATGTCTGGAGACATTAACCTGGAAAAGAATGCAAGGAGTGTTCTAATATCTGAAGAATGTTAGCTAGAATACAGGGTAGAATCATGCAGAGTTGCTTTGAAAGACAGGGCAAGAATCAACAGGTTGAAATTACATTTTGCTAAGATATCAGGAAAGATTTCCTAACAGTAACAGCTGCTCAGCAATAAAATAGAATGCCCCAGGAGAGGAGTGTGTGAACTCTGTTCACTGGAAGCAAAGCCTGAATAGCCATCTGCCTGGAATGCTTTAGTTTAGAATTCCTGTATGGGGAGGGGATGATGTAGATGATTGCCAAGATCTCTTCCAGGTCATATATTCTGTGAGTCCATAAAACTAATGGCAATATGTTATATAACAGAGGAGTCCAACATATACTTCTTTAGCCAGGTCAAAACCTAATAAAATGCTGGGCCAAGACTTGTTCTTTCTCACCTGTATCATCCTCCTAAACTCACTGTATACATCCCCCAAACTGATTGAATGCAATTGCTTTTCCTTATTGCTGTTCCAACACTTCCAACATTTCAAAGAGAGGATGTGTATTGTAGCATCCCCCTTCTCTGCCTGGTCAGTGGTTTTTTACTGAAGGCTCTTGTTTCTTTGCAGGTGTATTACAGTTCTCTGCTTGTGTATGCTTGTGTCTATTTACTTTAACTGATCTCAAAAAACATAATTTTATTCTGCTGGCATAATACTTTGACATTTTTTGAATTATTTATATAATTATATAATCATCCTTCAAGCAAAACAATACTCTGTTACCTATTCTGGTATATAAGAAAATCATCATATTCTTAGCCAGGATTGTCCTTTAGCATCTTTGTCACAGACTTACAGCACTGGGAAATATCACTCCTGGTATCAACCAAGAATTGTATTTTCATACAATTTTGTATTTCTATTCATACTTCCCTGGGACACTATTTGATCCCATTGCTAATAAAAAGAAGAGCCACTTACGGCCTAATAGTATGCTTCAGCAAACCACTTACTTTGCTACAAAGAAGAGAGAGTCAACCTATTCTCCAAAGCACTTGAAGACAGGACAAGAAGCAATGGATGGAAACTAATCAAAGAGAGAAGCAACTAGAACTAAGGAAATTTCCTGACAGAACAATTAATTAGTGGAACAACTTGCCTCCATAAGTTGTGGGTGCTCCAACACTGGAGATTTTTAAGAGGCGATTGGACAACCATTTGTCTGAAATGGTATAGGTTTCCTGCCTGAGCAGGGGGTTGGACTAGAAGACATCCAAAGTCCCTTCCAACTCTGTTATTCTGTTATTCAAATGTGGCTGGCCATTGATTTGAAACTGAATCCTCTATGTTATGTCCTGACCCTGCTGAAGCATTCAGCAGACTCAGAAATGTTGCAAAGGGTCCTGGGCAGACTGCAAACTGCCTGGGACCAGACTGGCTGTCTCCAGCCTTGCGTGCATGCACAAGGCGGGAAACAGCCTCTGCAATGATTTGTTGATGCTATCCTTTGCAACGACATTATAAAAGGCCTGTGCGCCATTTTTCTGTTGTTGGTTGTGGAAGAGAACAATAAAGAAGGCTTGTTGTTACACGATGCATCTGGGACACAAGTCCCTGATGGGACACAAGTCCCTGTGGCCTACTACTCCCGGACTCTGTCATCTGCAGAGCGTAATTATGTTCAGATTGACAGAGAAGCCTTGGCCATAGTGGCTGGCATAAAGATTTCTTATATGGCCACCACTTCACGGTCTATACAGACCATACGCCTCTGCTGGGTTTGTTTACAACAAACAAGCAAACCCCTCACATAATATCTCCTAGAATGCTGAGATGGTCAATTTTCCTGTCAGCATATGACTGTACTCTGGTCCACAAACCAGGAAAGAAATGGGCCATGCAGATGGCCTCAGCAGATTACCTTTACCACAGGTAGAGGCAGATCCTGCTTCTGCTCTTCTCATTCTCTCTATTCAGGAATTGCCTGAATCTCCCCTCAATGCTAGGGACGTGGCTGCAGAAACTGCCACTGATCACACGCTTACACGCGTGCTGACATGGGTATTGTCAGGATGGCCTGACACGTGTCCAGATACTGAGTTTCAAAGCTTCTGGCAAAGAAAGCACGAGCTTTCCACATTCAAAGGGTGCCTGTTATGGGGTAGTAGGGTAGTCATCCCAGCCTCATTGAGGTCTAGAATCTTGATCTCTCTGCATGAGGGACATCTGGGTGTAGTCCGGATGAAAGCGCTTGCGCGCAGCCATCTCTGTTGGCCTGGGCTCGATAAAGCCATCGAGACCCAGGTGCATGGGTGTCAAGTGTGCCAACAGTCAAGGCCTGAAATGCCTCAGGTACATAGGTGGGAGGAAACACAAGCCCCTTGGTCAAGGGTACATATAGATTATGCTGGACCCTCTCAGGGGCAATTCTTCCTTCTCCTCGTTGACAGCCATTCCAAGTGGCTAGAAGTTGTACCTGTTTCCTCCACTACTACTGCTAGGACAATCCAGGAGTTGAGAGGAATCTTTGCTTCTCATGGACTTCCAGATATCCTGGTCTCAGATAACTGCCCCCAATTTATCTCTTTTGAGTTCCAGGCTTTTCTACAGGCCAACTTGATCTGGCATGCAACTTCAGCTCCATTCCACCCATCTTCCAACAGCCAAGCTGAGAGGATGGTGCGCACTACCAAAGATGCTCTCAAGAGGATCACTTATGGCAGCTGGCATCACAGGTTAGCTGATTTCCTTCTTGCATAATGCACCACACCTTGCACAGCCACAGGAAAGAGCCCAGCAGAACTCCGCTGGGCTTGCCACCTCATCACAAAACTGGACAGGTTGCACCCAGACCGGGTGGCTTCACAGGTGTCACAGCCGCAGGCACCTAGGAGACTACAGGTGGGCGATCCGGTCTGGGCAAGGAACTACAGTCCTGGACATCTCTGGGTCACAGCAGTGGAATGCAAGTTCTCTGGGCCGCTGTCATACCAAGTGGCCTTGGACGATAGGTGCGTCATCCGATGGCACATAGAACAACTGCACTGGAGGCTGCACAGCAACACCTCTGCTCCTGGCTCTGCTCTCAGGGGGGAGGAGGACCATAATCTTTATTCTGGACCACAGTCTCCCAGATCCAATGGGTTTTCACACGCTGCCGCACATGTTTCAGTGGCAGAACAGGGGCATTCACAATATTCAGCTATTGCTCCAGAAAGGGGGTCATTCCAGGCTTCAGTAAGTGCTCCAAACAGGGAGTCTCCAGAAAGGGGGTTTGCCATGGAGGCGGCTCCTGACTCTGGCACCTCCGGCACGCACACGGGGCCAATGGGGTACTGGGGCACATTAGCCACTCAGGCCAGTCCAGCTGCTGGTCTTGGGCTCGAGGGATGGTGTTTCCAAGAGGAGTCCATTGTGGACTTGGGGAATTTCACCCCTCCACTGGACTTGGGGAATTCCACCCACCCCCCAAGGAACCCTGGCTTGGATTTAGAGGATCCAGCCAGTCAGCAGCTGGGTGGGTCACCTGGGTCTTTGGGACATCAAAGTCCTGGTCTGCCTAGCCTGGCAGGCGAGCTGGTAGGCCAGGCACACACTCCGGCCATAAGAAGGTCACAGCAGGCCAAGGGTCCACCCAAACATCTCAAGGACTATGTGAGCTTTCTGTCAAGCCAAGGGAATCTTGCTAGTCCTTAAAAGGGAAAAATGCAGAACAAACACTCAAAGGGAAGGAGTGTTGCAGTCAGTGTATTATTTTGTTCTATTTTTTTCTTTGAATAATTATAAATGTAAGAGTGCTCTGCCTGTGTGCAGGTATATTGTGCTTCACAATAACATCCAGTCCATTGAACACATGTACCTGTGCTGCTATATAATAAGGTATTATTGTTTCATCCAGGGGGGAGGGGTATTATGTCCTGAGCCTGCTGAAGCATTCAGCAGGCTCAGAAATGTTGCAAAGGGTCCCGTGCAGACCGCAAACTGCAGGCTCAAAGTGGGAAACAGCCTCTGCGATGATTGGTTGATGCTGTCCTTTGCAAGGACATTATAAAAGGCCTGTGCGCCATTTTTCTGTTGTTGGTTGTGGATGAGAACAATAAAGAAGGCTTGTTGTTACACTAATTTAACACTCTATGTGACACTACTTCCCTCTATTTCAGTTCCATTGTACTCCCCAGGGCCTATTTTATTTCCACATTATGGCTGGTGGAGTTGCTTAGCAACACTTTAGCAGGCATCTGTCTTTAAAAACAATTGTATACAAATGTCCATTTATTAGTTAGTAGAATTATCAGGTCTCCTCCCTAATCATTCCATGGAATAAGAAGGCATTTTTAAAAGGACTAATTGAATAAGCTTTTATTATCTAATTTTGGTGTCAGCTTCCAGAACATTTATTACTGAACCTATGAACAAAAACAAAACATCCATCTCTTAATAAATCCCCAGTGCCCAGCTATTAACTGGAAGATCACAGCCCCTGAAACAACATCATTTAAGGACTGAGTCTTGCCTGCTTGTGATTAGTGATACATTTGAGTATTGTATCAACTCTCCATTAATCTATGTATCTAAACAAAAAGAGAGAGAATTACTTAATGGGTCTGCATTGTTCCATGCCAACTGTATTTTCTTAGTGCTTATAAAGTATTTTTTAGAATGTTTAGAATCTACAAATAACCTAAGATTTGTCTAATATGGTTATAATTGCAGTCAATTATTTAAAACATTAGTGATAAATTAGAAAAAATGAATTGTCCTCTCCCACTTTATTTCACTGAATTATGAAGCATTTTGTGCATTTATTTATTTATTTATTTATTTATTTAGCCATCCATCTTCTAACTCACAATCAACAATTAAAGCAACACTAGTTTTTAAAAATAGTTTGTTAAGCATACTACATAAATCTATTAAAACCATAAATATTTACCATCAGGCACCAAAGTTAAATTTCCAACATCCTTGTTAAATCCTCTCAACCTATCCCAGTGCTTACTGGAAAAGCTACAGCTTATATGCTTTTCAGGAGGCTAGGAAGGTAAACTAGACATTAAAGTCATCAAAGGAGCAGAAATATCATTGGAGAGGACCACCATTACAATTTTGGACTATTCTGGAAAGTGCAGCAGTACTCCGTACTCTTTTAAAGAGCAGAGAAGAGTGGATTTTTGGTATCCCTTCTTTTTTTTTCAGCTACTGCAATCAGATGCTGCTGTGGGGTGTATAATCAATAAGACACTGGAACCAATGAAGGAACATTTTCTTTCTGTGACTTGAAGACAGTGTCTGATTAGGCCACCTAAATGCTATGGTTAATATTGTCTATCTTGAAGTTAATAATGTATAGTAGTACTGAGCAGAATGACAATTGCTAGGATGACCTGATGCAAAAAGAGGATAGATCTCCTGCACATGTAATAGCTGAGTAGAGGACAGCATATCTGCAGGTGATTTTGCCAAGCACACTTCATTCCTTGAAATCCTGTTCTGTTTGGTTGCTAGAAGTACAAGAACACTCTTCTCTTTGTCATTTGATCTTCTTTACTCATTTTTTCAACTATCTGAAAGAGAATTGCAACAGCACTCTAGAACCTGAGGAAAGGAATGCTGAAAATATCAAATGTGTTTGCCAATAATGACTGTACCACATGTGAATTTCCTAATTTTCAAAATAACACTCCTGCCTCCTCAAAAAGCAAACTTTATATTGGCTACAATCGTAAATGAGACTTAAAAGTCTCACGAACCTTTGATATGGAGATGTAATGATGGAAGGCAGTCTCTTGCATTATTTAGTAGGGCACCCTCTGTAACATGATTCATTGATATCTGGTACTTTGTCTCTAAATGCATTAGAAAAATCCAGAAGCATTGAAGAACATTTTTTCCACATCTATAAAGGAGTAACACTTCAAAAAATGTGTCGGAATGATATATTATGGCTTTAAAAAGCTTGAAAGAAGGAAATCTATAAATCCAATGATGCTTTTTCTTACTCTCCCTGTCATCTTCAGAAATGACCAAGTATCAAGTCAAAATAGGCTAGCAGTATGTTTGAATAATGCTTCTGTCACAAGATAGCTTATAGTTTTCTTTGGGAAACTGCAGAGATAAAAGAGTGTTGTCTTTCCTAAATATTGTCTTTGGATTATTTATTCTAAAACAAAAACTAAAAGCACCATCAGTCTCTATTTTTTTTATACTTAGATATCATATACACTTGTAGTGAAAAACCATTTGTGTTGTCTTCAGTAATAATGCATGGTATGAATTCTAATTGGAGAATGAACATTTCTATTTTACATTTTAACCCAGTTATTCTAAAGGTAAAAATAAAGGGAAAGCTGAAAGACACTGTAGTTCACTGCCCCTCTTTTTTTCTCTCTCCCTCTTCCATTAAATAAAACTCTAAAGATGGGAAATATTCACTAAAAACATTTATTAATTCAGATCATGAGGTTCCAGATGGGTTTGTTTAATTTTGTCTTATCCATCTTTGTATGGACTGCAGTCTATTTCCATCCACAGTTTTCCAGTAGTTCAGACCAAATGATGAGAAAACACCTCTCCCTCTATCCTGGTTCCAGAAATCATCCATTGGTCAGCCAATCCAGCTAGCCAGGGACTTGTTAACATGCTATAAACCCATCTAAATTTCTTAGATCACAAGGAAAAGCAAGACAGTGTATTGGAACAGATGAGGCTTCATTGAGTCTGGGACTAGTCTGTTATCTAAAGCAGTGATCCCTAAACTTTTTGGCACCAGGGACTGTTTCATGAAAGACAATTTTTCCACAGGTTGGGGAAAATTGTTTTGCAGTTTTGCTCGCTCACCCACCACTCACCTCCAGCTGTGTAGCCCAGTTTCTAACAGGCCACAGACCAATACCAGTATGTGGCCCGAGGACTGGGAACTCCTGATCTAAAGAACCAAAATGTCTCTTAGTGTGTTATGTATATTATTATTATTATTTTAAAAGAACCCTGTTTTTTTTAAAAAAAAAACTTTAATCATGTTGTAATTATACTTTATAGTATACTTTATAGTTTATGATCAGAACAATCCCAGTAAATTGATGTCATCTTTTATTTTGAGAGGAAGGCACAATAGAAAAATCAGTATCACCTCTTGTTAATTTTTTCACTTGTCATAACTAGGTATTACCTAGCTCATAATTACTATGCATTCAGAGAGGCTTCAGAAATAATGGCAGAATGCTGCATTGAAAGGGCTGGAATTCAACCGGAGTTATGAACAAAATAATTTTTTCCCCCTTCTCATGCTCACTAAAACAAAGTAAGGAACAGCCATTTCAGGCAGATGGAGAACATGTAGATAATGCCATTTAAAAGGTGTTGTAATGCAACTAAATTAGTTTTAGTATTATGGCCAGAGATTGATCATTGAAATAAATGGATTAATTGACAGAAGTAGTGCCAGCAAATAAATGCTTAGAAAGAGGCTATCAATTTATATACTTAATATTGCAAATATATTATAGTAGAATAAAACAATTTGGAGTTGAGTAATTCAAGTGAAGAGTAGAGCAATTATACAATGTGAGGGATCAAATTTCCAAAGGGAACAAAACTATTTTGCCCTACATATTGTGGGGTTTAAAAACAGCTTAGCTGAAAGGGTTGAGGCAATAGCTTTCATCCAATGAATAAAAGGGATGGTAAATGTCCCCCTCCAGATTTGATGCCATTTGCTGCATCTTTGACAGGATTTGGATAGATTTTTTTCTGAATTGCTCTGTTGCTTCCCCTTGAGTTTGTTTGGTGGTTCTACTACAGCTATCATATACTCTTGACCAAAGATTGCTATGTTCCTTGTATCTGGGATGGCTGCCTTTTTCCACCAAGTTTGCTGCTTTGGGAGGAATGCACAACGAGTGACAAGGTAGGAAGGGGACACCCACTTAGCCAGATCTGAATCATCCCTCATTATCAATGTTGGCAGATGTTGCAGTCAAACCAGCCTCACACATGTGTCTCCTCTCTCTATGGATTCTCCAAGCAATAAACCTGAAGAAGCAGGGGCTGGAAAGTTTTTGCCTTTGGGGAAAAAGCCTTGAGAAGGTAGATATCTTCTACAAGAGCAATTCATGTATTGATCTTTGAAAAGGAACTCTTCTTATATTAGGACATTTTGGACTATCTTCAAGAGCCAGAGAATTGTAGAAGACTTCAAATTAAAGTGGGAACTATTTTTCCCACTAATATTTAAATTTAACATTTGATATTTATCATTCCCAAGATTTTAAATACTCCCAATTCCTCTATCACCATTCCTCACAAAATCTAATATTCAGAATACACGTCTTATCTATTTAATTTCTCACCCTCTATATCGACAAATTAATAATACATGATATCCTTATTTTCTGCTAATTTTTGAATTTCTTAAATTAGTGATCAAAATTTCTTTTTATTTCAATATTTAATACTTCCTCTCTCTTCCTCTTTGTATCTGCTATCTCATGTTTGAACTAATAATTTTTGTTTTTAATATTTCATATAGACATGTTTATTACTTTCATCAATAGGTTTTTAGCTTATCTATATCCTATTCACCTTTACATGACATTTATACACAAATTTCTTTCTTTGTACACAAATCAATATTCAAATTTAGCTTTTAGTATTTATGCTACTAAGTTTTAATGGCCAAAAACTTTTCTTTACCTCAATTCATAGCAATGTCTTATATTCAACATACACATCTTATCTATTTAAATATATTCTATTTTAAATTTTCATAAGACGATCAAAACTCCATTCTTCTTCAGTCTTATTCTAGCTTTTTTTCTTTGCCAAGTCATCTTCCATATCCTTGTTTTGGGGCCATCAAACCAATTTTCTTATATTGTCATATATGTTATTTGGTGTTGACAAAACCATCCGGTCACCATTTTTTTGGAGAGGACTAGTAGATCTGGCAGGTCGTCTCTTTATTTTTCTGTATTGACGTGATTGTTCTGAATTGTTTATCTTCTCTTCTAACTGTTCTTTTTCTGGATCCTCCAATTCCTTCTGATTTACATAGGAAACCTTTTCCTTTTTCCATGTTATCGGTGTCTTTTCTGGATTTTCAAATGTCAGTGTTGGTTGAGTAGATAATTCTTCTGACATGGTATTTGAATGTTCCACTTTTTCTATTGTATTTTGTATAGATTGTTCTTTAGTTGTGGTCAAAGTCTGGGCTTTCATATCCGGGCTGCCTTTTTGTTCTTTTCTGTAGCCTCTTAATTCTTCATCGGCTATGATAAGAGTTTGAACAATTGTTTTCAACATTAAAAAAATTTGTTGATCTTTATCCATAAGGACATTCTGTTCCTGATCTTCTTCCATATTGGTAGTTTAGACTAGAGGCTTTACAATTAGGAAATCCAAAAGAAAGAAAAAGTTTTTTTTCTGAATAAGAAGTGAAGTCAGCCCTCCGCAGGCCACTCCAATCTTGATGGGTTCTTCACGATAGCCGGATTACAGAGACACATGCTACCAAGCACATTTCTCGGGGTGAAGCAACAACAGACAAAAGGCTGCCCCCCCTTTTATTACCTGTTACAGTGGGCGGTTACACAATGCATCACATGGTTACAAACAGCCTATGACAATGTTATAGCTGCAGCCAATGACAAGGCTACACTAGCAAAGCTACATCTGTGGCCAATGGATTCAAATCTTGGTACAACGTTCCTCCACCCACCAGCCCCTCCTTATTTCCTGCTGTTCCAAAACCACATGGTCAAGCCACATGGCCGCAGGCTTCTTTGTTCCAAGCCACATGGCAGTCTCTTTGTCCCTTTGTTCCAAGCCTCATAGCGACTTGCTAGGGTGCATTACAACATATCCTGTGTTTTTATTTCTTTAGCAACTGTGGCCTTTCCTTGTTCCTTTGTTCCACCTATGCACCGTCCAGCTCTTACATGATCCTAGGGCATAGGCCATCTCTGTCCAGTCATCAGAGGCTGTAGTGGGTTCTTAGTTCTTTATCCAGGAGATGGATAGAAGAGGGAGGCCTACACAGGTTCAACAGGGAAGGAATACATTGTACACAGCAACAGATTGTTACACAGAATACTACAAACATTATAATACTAGAAACCAATTTTTTGAGCCACCCAGCATTAGGTAGTCAGGAAAATAAACTGTCCCAATCAAACAAGGCATCAGTTTCTTGTGATAAAGGATTGCTTTGTACCATACTTTCCATGTGAGCGACTGTGGCAGTAATGTTGGGTGTGTTGTCAGAAATGTAAATGTACCAGACCAATTCTGGGGTATTGACCAATATGCATTTTTTCCACATAAGAACTACATTGTCTTTAGAGAAGTTGTACAAAGTTTCAAAAATTTCACCAAAATCAAACAAGGGAAAACAATCAGCACATGCTTTCTTGTTGTCATTGTTTGTCTCATTATAATATTTAGCTTTATAGTCTAGCTGCCAAGGGACAGCTTTTTTTTTTACAAGATTGCCAAATACCTAGAAAGGTGTTTTTACTAACTGATGAAGCTGTGTGATTAATGCATATTTGAGCAGGGTAACACAAGAGAGAACTGTAAGGAAGGATTCAAAGTGAAAGAGAGACAGATTTCACTTATCCATGTGAATGTATTAAGGAAAAAATTGTGAGGCAAGGCAAGTTCTCTGCTGGCATGTATATCAAATCCAACAATTGGATGCATTCAGCAACATAGCATGGTGAGAGACATAAAATACAAAACAGCAAAGATTTGTCACAAAAATAAAATCATTAACAAGACTAGAAAACATAAATTTAAAATAGGCAAATCACAAAAATAAAAATCATTAACAAGACTAGAAAACATAAATTCAAAATAGGCAAAGAGAAATAAGAAAGGCAAAATTGGCAAAGAGAAATAAGAAAAGCAAAATTGGCAAAGAGAAATAAGAAAGGGAGGGGGCCATGGGGCCATGGTTTATTAAACAAAACAACCAGGGAGGGGGGTGTATGAGAGAGAAGGGAACACAGATTCATATGTAAATTGAGAAACAACCAGGGAGGGGGGTGTATGAGAGAGAAGGTAACGCAAACAGATTCATTTGGAGATGGCAGAAACAAAATGCAGTCATATGTAGATTGAGTCTCCGTTTACAGCCATTCTTTTCAGGCTGCAGATGGGAGATGAGATTTCATTCACAGCCACCCTTTGTTACTTGGAAAGAGGAAAGAAGCCTGGCCAGTTTTACTGGTTTTAAACCGTCCTAGTTGGTCTTCATTGCAACAAACAAACTCTTCAGATCTGGCAACCAGCAATAATAAACCTGCAATTTCAAAAGAAGAGGGGGGGAAATGGCTCTGCTGCAAAAGAAAAAAGGGGTGGAGAGAAGGGGGGAGGAAATGGTTCTCTGCTGCAGGGGAAAAAAGTTTTTAACAGCGAGCAAAGCATTATCAAGGCAGTTTTTGAATCAATGGAAAGCCAGGAGATAATTTCTCCTTTTCTAATTATAAGAAATAGAAACAACAGACTTAAGATTTTTTAGCAAGTTAAAAGGTAACAGGGCAGAAGAAACAGAAACATCAGAAGAAGAACTGCAGGGGGCTTTAGGAGTCATAGAGGTTGAATAGGCATGTTCTGAGTCAGAAGGAGAAGTAGGGGGGGTAAAGGAGAAGGTAAATATTGAAAGAAACAACAGACTTAAGATTAGACCTGCAAACAATTCTTCCACGTAAGGAGGATTTGGGGAGGAGCAGAAGACTCCTCACATAAGCCAAGTTTAATCCAATCAGCAATTTTTAATGGTCCCTTTAAGGTGTATGATGGACAATGCTAAATAAACATTAACAATTCTTTTAACTCCTTACGTGAAGGCAATTTGTGAATTTTTTTGTTGCATAATTGAGGTCCTGACAATTACACCAAGCCCTCCCCCTTGGTCCTTGGAGAATTCTGCCCACATACTCACGGGGGGGGGTAGATCCTTGCTGAAGAAACGCCACAGGATATAGATCAGGACTAGTCAATTGAGTACAACTCCCAGCCTTGGTACTCAATGGTTCATATCTTGGGGGTAGTTCATTTGATGGGGAAAATTTAGAGTCAGATTGTAACATTGTTTTTGATGTCTCAGGGCTTGTTTTTAAAGCCTGAGGATAGGCAAATTAGCTTGTTTTGTTTTTGTATAGTGTAATGCCAGCATGGACATTACAGCCTTCCATGGGGCTAGGACACCTGGCGGAGCTTTTGGCGGTGTTTGGAGCCAGGGACCTATGCGTCTCCATGTGGCGAGGTCTAATTGCCCCTCCTCCAGTTAGGAGGGATAAAATTTTTTCAAAAAAGCCAATAAAAGATATAAATCTTTCTGAGTGACAGGGGAAAACAGTCTAATTATTAAGTTTCTGAATATAATTTGCTCTCCTGACTAAACTAAGCAATTTTTCCAGATACACAGCCCGGGTTTTGCATAATTTCTGTCCCATACTTACATAAAGCATGCACGATAGTCTATTCCAGACGAAGTAAGCAGTGGGTTGTCAGAAGGACGTGACTTCGCATCACGTCGGGGTCACCAGTTGAAGTCGGCCCTCCGCAGGCCACTCCAATCTTGATGGGTTCTTCACGATAGCCTGATTACGGAGACACATGCTACCAAGCACATTTCTCGGGGTGAAGCAACAACAGACAAAAGGCTGCCCCCCTTTTATTACCTGTTACAGTGGGCGGTTACACAATGCATCACATGGTTACAAACAGCCTATGACAATGTTATAGCTGCAGCCAATGACAAGGCTACACTGGCAAAGCTACATCTGTGGCCAATGGATTCAAATCTTGGTACAATGTTCCTCCACCCACCAGCCCCTCCTTATTTCCTGCTGTTCCAAAACCGCATGGTCAAGCCACATGGCCGCAGGCTTCTTTGTTCCAAGCCACATGGCAGTCTCTTTGTCCCTTTGTTCCAAGCCTCATGGTGACTTGCTAGGGTGCATTACAACAAAGAAGCACAGCAGAGCTTTTCATAGCTGTTGTTTCAAAATTTTCAAGGTTCCATATGTCTTATCTGTTTTCTGGGCTGTCAGCCAAGCCCCTGAAGAATAACAGATTGAGATACAAGTTTGACCACATGGTGTCACCTCTACCCTTTAAACTTCCCTTTGAGTCCCAGAATTTTTTTTAAACTTTTCCGTTTTTCTTCTTGTTTGTAAGGAAAAATCCAAATTTTCAACAGAGATAAAGAGTAAAAAATAAAGAGTAAAAAATCTTTCAGTCCACAAGCTTTAGGAAATAAAATTCCAATTGGGATCCAGTTATTTTTTCAATGTTTTAAACTCCCCTGGGTAGTCGGTCGCCACTCTTTCTAGAGGGAAGGCTAAAATCTCCCTTCCCTCACCACAGGGGGGAAAATGCTTAGCAGCTTATGCAGGTACAGAAAGTAATTAGGGTGTAAAAGAGGTAAATCTCACCCAGTCTCTTCCGTGCTGCTTTAAGGTTGCCTGATAGAAAGTGTGACTTCGGCTATCTGCAGCCTAGGGAGGAGCCATATTTCTATGGCTGATCCTTTTGTTCGCCGGTTTGGAGGGATTGTCAGCTCTAACAGGAGAGTTGCTGCTCTCCCACGATCCAGCAAGAGCCCCTCCTTGCTGGTCGCCTCTTCAGGGCAAATTCCGGCCCTTTTCAGGGACCTCCAGCAAAACTGGACAGGGGAGAGAGAGCAAACTGGCAAATATTAGTGGAAATTAAAATTGGAAAAAAATATTAGGTCATTGATTGTCTAAAAGATTGTATGTTAAAACAATTAGAATATATGTAAACTAAAAACTATTGATATATGTAAGAAAGTTATGTTTTATGTGATTGATAGAATAAAAATTGTTTTAATTTACATATGGACAGTATATATTAAGGGGAAGAGAGAGGAAATGTTTACGGTACTAGTTTGAAATATGTACCAATGATATCTGTATGTAATTGAATTATTACAATCCAGCCACCACGTTGCTTTTCAAATATGTGAATGTTACATTAGAAAATCAATAAAATTTGTAAAAAAATAAAATAAAGTGGGAACTATTTAAAAGAGAATGTTAACAGTCATGATTCTTTCCATCAACTGAGAGATATCCTCATTTTATATATGTCCATTTTAATCCTTGGAACAAAAATTGTTTCATGTGCTAGAAATTTATAATGTAAGGAAGCGATTGTATAGAAATCTTTAAGTGCAATGTTATGAATGTCACCTCATCAAAAGGTTCATTGGAACTCAAATATCATCAGACTGAAGCCTAACCTGCCTCACTGGGGGCTGTTGTTGTTTTTTTCGTTGTTTTTTTTGTGCAGGATAGAAATAGAGGAATTTCCTCATGTAAGCCATCTAGAAAAAGTAGGATGTAAATCATCATCATAATTTTATCCATATCTACACAGAAATACATTCCATTTAATACAATAAAAGCTAGTCCAAGTATACATGTTGAGGTCTATAGCAGGAGTTTTCAAATGTTTAAATATCGTAGTAAAAAAAGGCTACTAACTCACTATTCTCTATATATATTTCTATTACTTTAAGATTTTTACAAACAAGAAAAACAACTTTAAACAGCTTTTTTTAGTAAGGCAAAATAAGACTAGTTCAAAGTAAATACTTAAATATGTCACTGTGCTGAGCCTTGAAATATTTTGACCTAGGCTGGAGTGAAGAAATATCAAAGTTCTAGATGGGGCTTCAATCTGGATACAATTTGCAATACAACACCAAAAATCTCTGTTTCAATTTAGTAGTGAAAATTGCAGGCTTGTGATCTCACCAGAGACAAAGAGTTAAAACCTTCCCACTTCACATACAAAAGCTTATCCAATTTTCCACATTTAGTTTTTAATTTAAAAAAATTAAAAACCCATAACTGCTACTAAAGTATAAATATACACAACATATTCATGTGCTTACATACTAGATAGCTACTGCAGAACAGTAACATTAAAGTATGTTATAAACCTATGTCATATAAATTTGGGAGGTTGCTTGAGATTAATATTTTATCATGATAACATTTCATGATCTTAACTAAACTATAAATTTTACAGAAATATGGAGCGTCTATTAAGCCTTTCCTTTTTCAACCACCATTCAACACTGGTGAACAAACAACTTCTCAAGTAAAGATAATACTAATAGGTATTACTAATGGTAAATTGGCAGCTACTGAAACAGCCCTTGAGATTTAATTGACACTTAGAATACACCAAGACTGCAGATGATTGGGAAGATGATTTTATAGAGGAAGACAGACATTCACTCAAAGACACTCTTTTGACACCTTGTAACTAAATAAAGGCAAAACTACCATCACCCCACCCATGAGAATTTTCTCCAAGGCAAATTTTCTTTATCAATCTGAGTAAGAACTGATAGAAGAAAAGTACAGGAAAACGTTTCTGCCTAGCTGTATTGTTATCCCTCCATATTGTGGAGGAATTGGCTTTTGCACATAATGGCCACAAAAACTGTTCACACAGACATAGAATGTAAACTTTCATACCTGCTATTCATTGGTGTTGTGGGTATTGTGTGAGACAATGAATCTGCACTAACAGGCAACTCTCTTTAGAGCAAACCCGACAATGAACTTGGCAGCTGCGAAAAGTTGAAGCATTCTGTGTGTGAGTTAGAGGATGTTTTTGATAGCATGAATCTGACCTGATCAATGTTTAGTGAAAAAGGTTTTATAACAATAACAAAGAAGAGAAGAGGAGAGATTTATTAACAAAAAAATACAATGTAGGAATAGGCAAATAACTGAGGACATCCTACCAGGATGAGAGTCAGAGAGCATAAGTCTCTGTGTGTGGTGCCAAAGAAAAAGAAAGTTATCTCAGACTAGCAATCTCTTTGCAAAGAGCAGGGAATGGTGACAAACAAAATGAGGATACAGATTGTAACTGTCCATCTTCTTTCTTTTCTGTTCCCTTCTGGTCAATTGACCATGAGGTGCTGAAAAGTCATTGCTGCTGGAATTAGACCACCAATAAAGTCTGCCTATGTTTAGAGGAGTGACATGATAACTAGCATATAGTTGCTAACTACCATGTAGATGACAGTGGATAATTGACTGTCTTGTGTGTTTTTTTCACCGTCCTTAATTTTACATTCTATGGAACTGAGGGCTGTCAGAATTGACTGAATACTAACCGCAATGATCAAATCACATAACACACCTGAAGAATGTCAGTATCCTGGCATGATTTCTCTATAATTATTAGAGAGACAATAGAAATATATAAACATCTAAATAATTTAAATAGAGGGAAAGTTGAACAATTGTCACTTTATCTCACTGCCACTGTGCCAGTTAAAGGTGAGGCTGCATGGTTGAATGGTTGACAGCTCTTATTCTTAGTCACCTACCTGTGAGAAAGGTCATTTTAAAAGTTAAGCACATTCTTTTCTTCCTGGGTAATAATTGTACAGATTGAATTGTTTGATTTAAGCAAAAGAAAAACCAGACAAATTATATATCAAAAAGATTAGCTAAGAAAAAAATTCACAAAACGCAAACTTTCAGGAAAAAAATCTCAGTGTTTGTCTTGTTTTTCAGTCAATAGCTGAAAATAATGTTCCAGGTTAACAGGGTGATGTTTTACTGTTGGAAATAGAAGAGTATAATATATTCCTAAGAGAACATTTCTTTCTTTATATATATATTTGTATAGTTTTACAGCTTTTAACCTTGTAAGCCTCCCAGAGTCAGCAGATAGATAGATAGATAGATAGATAGATAGATAGATAGATAGATAGATAGATAGATAGATAGATAGATAGATAGATGTCTCAGCCCATAATTTAATCAAAAAGCCCATTCATTGTAAAATCTGAAAGGTCTGTGCAAATCCTTCAGAACTTCAATTTTCTCAGCAAAATGAAGGGATTGTGCAGATACATGCATTCAGAAGCGTGTATCTGAAACAGCTGAAAGCATGAAGACAGTTACTTTAAAAAGGGGGGGTTACATGCATATCCCTCATATGTCAAAGTGTTGAAAGAAAAGTCTTCATCCTGGTTCATCCAAGCCGGGGATAAATAAACAACGTGGTGACTGCTTTGGGAAGAAGGTTGCAGTTAATTGAAAAGCCAGAAAGATGGTTCTTGCGGGAAAGACCAGAGAAAAGAAAAGCTGAGCACATGGGTAGTAGGTTTTTATATTCTCTCTAGCCTTTTGTTTTGAATAGTTTCCTGTGGCATGAACTTTGAGGCTATTTCCTGTGTCACATATTCTGACCTGAGTTTAGGTGTGCCTCTCTGGTATTCTTTATGGTGATGGGTTAGTCCTATTATCATATCCTGCTTCCCTGGTGATGGGGCTAATGGCTCCTAGAGTTTGGGTGGGGTATGCAGATGTTAGGTCTTTGTCTTCTTGATCTCCTAGTTGGGGCCTTTCTGGTGGTTTACATCTGCATTTGTATAGAGCTGGCTCCTGTTTGGGACAGAAAGATGAGGGGGCAGGGTTGGTTTCTGCTTTTTAAAATCCTTTTTGAGGAAATGTATTTTTCTGCTTTTTTAATATTTCCTTCTCTGGGGAGCTGACTTCCCTCAATCCCCGCTTTGTGCCTTAAGTGTGTGAATGACAGTTACTGGCACAAGATTAAAATTGATTTGGTCAGGGAGACTTGGTAGACAAGCTTTAAACTGTTAAGCCAAAAGAAAAAGAAAAAGACACTAATGGAGGCAGCAGAAAAAGATCCCTTCAGTGGCTCCCAAAAGGGGAGCTTGCAACCCATTAAGTTCTAAAAGTCAGGGCAAAAATTTTGTTAGGTGGAAATTTATAGTGTCCAATATTCTGTGCCAATCATTTTCAAATGTTGGATGTCACTTTTAGCTTCCAGTCAGGTTTGTACATTCCTCCCAAAATTCTTCACAGCCATGGTTTTCCTCAGTACATAACCACTGGCTGCCCATTTTCAAGGGTTGTTTCCTGCCTTAGCTCTTAGTTCAGTGCATCCAGGTTTGTAATGTCCAATTGAGGTTAGCCAGTATGTAAGTCAGTTATCAATTTTTTTTCTTTAAATTGCTCATAGTGAGCCCTAGGATTCCCAATCTGGGTCCATCAGTGCAAGATATTCAGGGCTGAGGTTTGGGGATCTCTTTCCTGCTACTTCCTCAGTCAGGGCATATGAATTGCAAATTGTCTGAGGGGGTCTGGCTCCCCCCCCCCTTGGAATTTTGCTGGAAGTTGTTCCTACAAAGCTTTGGTGCAACCGAACAAAAATCAGCCTGGGGAACTTTACTGAACGTAGGTGGAAGAGACTCAGTGTGATTATGAATGGGGTGTGTGTTTTTGTGTGTGTGTGTGTGTGTGTGTGTGTGTGTGTGTGTGTGTGTGTGTGTGTGTGTGCAGCTACTTCTACAAACAGGCAATACAAACATTCTGGATAAATTTTCCCTCCCACCAGATAGAAGTTCAAGGTGTTCAGTACTTGCTGTGCCAACTATTCCCACATGCCATCTCTCCATGAATACATTCAACTGGCTTGTTACAATACAAATGGGGCAAGAAAGAAAACTTTATAATGACTTTCCACCCTCCCCCCATAGTCTTCCTAGTTTTTTTCTGAGGTTTCACATGGGACCAGTGGCTCCAGGATTCCTTCCTTCTGCTTTGTAGTTTTTTCACAGGCATCTGGGGGAATGGTAGGACTTGGGAAGAAGTTCCACTCAGGTTGCATGGTGGCTTTTTAGTGGATGGCTGGATTCAAAACTCAATTCCATGGCTCAAATTGATGGAGGCAGCATCTGGGTCAGTGTGCTCTGTTTCCAAAGGTTGGGGGGTCATCTATGCAGGGCTGAAAGATACAAGAACAAGGTCTCCCCCCTTTCTGGGTGGACTCTTCCAGGAGAGGCAGACAAAAGGTATGGAGAACAAAGGATAAGAAAAGAATTGGGGGGGTAGCTTGCAGGCAGTTTGAAAAGGCATTAATACTGCAGTGGTCAAAGAAACAGATAGGCAGACAAAATGAAATCATCCCAGATGACAAAAGAAAAACTGGATTCTGGTAAGGGAACATACATGAAAAGTTTCACTTCTGAACTTGAACATTTGCAACATGTTAAAAACAAGGACTTGCAACTTAAAAATGCTGGTCATGTTTCAGGAAAAGGACAGACAGATAAAACCCATTTAGAACACAAACCCATTTACAACACTTTGCAGAATGATTTCCAGAGCTTGGGGGAGGAACCCAGCAGGCAGGACACCCCCCTCCTTACCCCAAAGAGAAAATACCTTGGCAAATACAGGAAGAACCCAACACAAACTAGTCTGACTCAGTGGCAGCCTGAGGCTAAATAAACAAACACTTAACACACACTGGCTATAAGGAATGCAGAACTGGCTAATAGCAATTAGGATTGACAGGATTAGAATAGAAACACCAAAGGTACACAACAATAAAATAATTAAGACCGGATCCCTCCTGGAACAAAAATTAACACCTTTTAGACAGAATTGAGAAGGAAATTAACCCAACAACAGACACTGACCAACAAATCAGAAAAGATAAATTTGAACTCACCAATCAGAAATGACAATTTTGGAAACCATGAAAGGGTATAATAACTCATGTTTGAGGACCATTCTGTCTAGCTAGCTGGGGATTCATGCAGACCAAATAGAAGAGGAGGTGGAGTTGCTCTTTATATAAGAAATAACTACATCTTTGCAGAAAAACAGCACAGCAATGATGAAAACTGTCTTGAATGCACTTGGGTCAATATAAAAAGAGGGAGGAAATGACATTGCCATACTACAGGCCACTCAACCAAACACAGGAAATAGATGAACTTTTTGCTAGTCAGCTAACTAAGGTATGTAGGAAGCACATGACAATAGTAATTGGGGACTTTAATTGCCCTGACATCAACTGGGAGACAAACTCTGCACCAAGTGGAAGATCAAACAGATTCCTGACAAACCTTGCAGACAACTTTGTTTCCCAAAAGTAGAGAAGGGAACTAGGGGATTAGCCATAATGGGTCTAATTCTCACTAACAAAAATAAAATGATAGACGGTGTTGAAGCCACAGGAACCTTGGTGGGGGGAGTGATCATGCAATATTGGAATTCAACATTATGGAAGCACAAGCAATAGAACACAGTCAAACTAGAGTCTTGGAGTTTAAGAGAGCTAATTTCAATAAACTTAGAGAGGGTTTGGGAAGGATTCCATGGATAAGAATCCTCAAGGGGAAACAACTCAAGAAGCTTGGGAAATTTTGAAAAGTGAGATAATAAAAACCCAGTCTAGCACAATACCAATGAAGAAGAAAAATAACAGCTCTCAAAAGAAACCAGCATGCCTGCATAAAGAACTATCTGATAAAAGATAAAAAGGACAAGTATAAACAGTGGAAAGAGGGGCACATAACTAAAGCAGAATATCAGTAACTAGTCTGAGCCTGCAAAGATGAAGTGAGGAAAGCTAAGGCTCAAAATGAGCTAAGGCTTGTGACCAAAGTCAAAAATAACAAAAAAAACCTTCTTTCAACATGTAAAAATATCAAGAAAAAAAGTGAAGGAAATGATTGGTCCATTAGTGGGGGAAAGTGGCAAGAAGGTGACAAGCAACAGGGAGAAAGCAGAACTATTTAATTCATTTTTTTTTGCATCTGTCTTTACACAAAGGGAAAAAAACAGTCCAACTTATCAAAAACAGTAGAAACACAAGTTAAGATAGGCAAGAAAATGGTAAGTGAGCACCTATCCAGCCTAGATGAGTTCAAATCACCAGGACCAGATGGATTACACCCCAAGGTTCTCAAGGAACTGGCAGATGTGATCTCAGAACCACTGAACTATATTTTCCAAAGATCCTGGAGCACTGGGGAACTACCAGAGGACTGGAAAAGAGCTGATGTAGTTCCCATCTTCAAAAAAAAAAAAAGATCCAGGAACTACAGATAATAATAATAATAATAAAGTTGGAAGGGACCTTGGAGGTCATCTAGTCCAACCCTCTGATCAGGCAGGAAACCCTATACAATTTCAGACAAATGGCTGTCCAGTCTCTTCTTAAAAACGTCCAGTGTTGGAGCATTCACCACTTCTGGAGGCAGGTTGTTCCACTGGTTAATTGTTCTAACTGTCAGGAAGTTTCTCCTTAGTTCAAGGTTGCTTCTCTCCTTGATTAGTTTACAACTGTTGCTTCTTGTCCTGCCTTCAGGTGCCTTGGAAAATAACTTGACTCCCTCTTCTTTGTGGCAGCCCCTGAGATATTGGAACACTGCTATCATGTCCCCCCTCATCCTTCTCTTCATTAAACTAGACATACCCAATTCCAACAGCCTTTCCTTATATGTTTTAGCCTCCAGTCCCCTAATCATCTTTGTTGCTCTTCTCTGTACTCTTTCTAGAGTCTCAACATCTTTTTTACATTGTGATGACCAAAACTGGATGCAGTATTCCAAGTGTGGCCTTACCAAGACATTGTAAAGTGGTATTAATACTTCACGTGATCTTGATTCTATCCCTCTGTTAATGCAGCCCTGCACTGTGTTGGCCCTTTTGGCAGCTGCAGCACACTGCTGGCTCATATTTAAGTGATTGTCCACTAGGACTCCGAGGTCCCTCTCACAGTTACTACTATTGAGCAAGGTACCCCCTATACTATATCTGTACATTTGGTTTTTCTTGCCTAAATGTAGAACCTTACTTTATTCACCACTGAATTTCATTTTGTTAGATAGCGCCCAGTGTTCAAGTCTGTCCAGATCCTCCTGTATCCTAAGCCTGTCTTCTGGAGTGTTGGCTATTCCTGCCAGCTTGGTGTCGTCTGCAAATTTGATACTTTCCCCATCTATCCCCTTGTCCAAATCATTGATGAAGATGTTGAAGAGCACTGGGCCCAGAACAGAGCCCTGGGGCACCCCACTACACACTTCCCTCCATGTAGATGCGGTTCCATTGAGGACCACATGCTGAGTACGGCCAGTCTGCCAGCTACGGATCCATCTGGTGGTGATGCTGTCTAACCCACATTTTTCTATCTTATCAAGTAGTAGGTTGTGATCTACTTTATCAAATGCCTTACTGAAGTCCAAGTAAATTATATCCACAGCATTCCTCTGTTCCACTAATTTTGTCACTTGGTCAAAGAATGCAATAAGATTTGTCTGGTATGATCTGTTTTTGACAAACCCATGTTGGCTTTTAGTAATGACTTTGTTTGCCTCTAGGTCTTCTCACTCACACACACAGACATAAACACATTTCCTTTGTTCCCCTGGGCTTTAAACTTAAATTTTAGAGGTACTCACCTTCACCTTCTTTCCAAAGCAGCCCTTGAGCTCAAACCCAAAACTCCCTTTACTACCCTGGCTCCACATGAGCAGGGCCTGGGAAACCCATCCACAGACACAAGGGGTCTGCTGCCAGCAAGATGGGGCTTACCAGTGTCAGTCCATTGGAGAGGTTAGCTTGGAGTCCCATCTCTGGGGTGCCAAATTGTTGAAAGAAAAGTCTTCATCCTGATTCATCCAAGCCGGGGATAAATAAACAACATGGTGACTGCTTTGGGAAGAAGATTGCAGTTTATTGAAGAGCCAGAAAGATGGTTCTTGCAGGAAAAACCAGAGAAAAGAAAAGCTGAGCACATGGGTAGTAGGTTTTTATATCCTCTCTAGCCTTTTATTTGGAATAGTTTCCTGTTCCTGTGGCATGAACTTTGAGGCTATTTCCTATGTCACATATTCTGACCTGAGTTTAGGTGTGCCTCTCTGGTATTCTTTATGGTGATGGGTTAGTCCTATTATCATATCCTGCTTCCCTGGTGATGGGGCTAATGGTTCCTAGAGTTTGGGTGGGGTATGCAGATTTTAGGTCTTTGTCTTCTTGATCTCCTAGCTGGGGCCTTTCTGGTGGTTTGCATCTGCATTTGTATAGAGCTGGCTCCTGCTTGGGACAGAAAGACTAGGGTTTCTGCTTTTTAAAATCCTTTTTGAGGAAATATATTTTCTGCCTTTTTAATATTTCCTTCTCTGATGAGCTGACTTCCCTCAAAAGTATTTCAGTTGATAGGATTTAAATAGTCCTAGAACCAGCATATAAAAGATATTTAACTCAATAACTGTACAGTCCCATTAAAAATGCATTTACAGATCTAGATTGGATGATGTTAGATTGAATAAAAATTAATTAAGGTCTGAACTTAATAATAAGGTGTTTATCTATGTATTAATATCTTTTGGATATAGTAACTTTGAGGACATTAAAGAAATATGATATTGATATTGAGGGATTGATTATTAGATTATAAAGTATAATAGAAATAGAAAGGTATTTTTTTTACTTTGCTCTGTTTTATTCTTTGTTCTTTTTCTTTGTTCTTTTTTCTGATATGAACTAATATACTTTTATATACATATACATATATATATATATATATATATATATATATATATATATATATATATATATATATATATATATATATATGTTTTCTGAGGTTTTCGTGGGTGTCTGTATGCAGGTCTTTGGTTCTTCGGGTTTTCTCCCACGTAGAATTTGAAGTGTCTTGGCAACGTTTCGATGAAATCTCATTCATCATCGTCAGGCTGGTGCTTTTGGCTTCTGCTACTAGGAGCAATGAAGTAGTAGCAGAAGCCAAAAGCACCAGCCTGACGATGATGAATGAGATTTCATCGAAACGTTGCCAAGACACTTCAAATTCTACGTGGGAGAAAACCCGAAGAACCAAAGACCTGCATATATATATATATATATATTAGAACTGATGGTTACTTTGTAATGGAAGAAGAATAGGGAAAAATAAGAAATGATATTAATAAATGTTTATTGAATATGTTAAGGAAAAAGGTAATGGGTAGACTCCCGAAGTGTTAATTATGTACTTAGATTAGAAATATGGAATATAGTAACTGAAATAAGTAAATTTCACACAGGAGTTGGATTTGTGGATCTATTTAGATGAAAGGTTATTGAGGATTGATAGGATTGACCTAGTTGCATTGAAATATATCAGTTTGAATATAATATGTTATTAGAGGGGAAAGAGAGGGGGGTTTTCTGGGTTTTTTTCTTTTTTAATGATTTAATCTGATTTTTATGGGTATGACTTTGTTGTGTGGATAATTGATTGCCCTGCCACCACGTTGTTTCGTAAGCACTTGTCTGTAAAATGAAAAAACCAATAAAACTTGTTTTTTAAAAAAAGTTATAGCCAAATTAATTAATAATCAAACCACAGCATAAGACTAAATACAACTGTCCTTTTCCAGTACATCTCCCTGCTTTGTAATACCAATTATGAAGTGTTAGTTACACTCTGTTACTGCCATATGTGCACAAGTTTAGATGCTGTTACTTACATTCCTGCCCATTCTTTTTTTAAGTGTAACGTTGTTCAAAGAGGATATAGTAAAATACATACAATGTAATCTCTTCTCCAATGCACAGTTAATGTATATTTATAGATGGATTAGTATAGCTTGTATTTTTATTTAAACATCCATGCTTTCTCAAACAGAATGTCTTATTTTCTGAGATGAAAACAATTCAGGATCTCTAATCTCTTGTATACTGTTTCCAATAGATCTACATTCTCACTCTCTGCTTTGTTTCTCTGTTAAGGATGTTCTTTTCTACAATTGACCTAGATATACTCAAAACTGCATGATTACATTATACATACATTATATGTATTCTAAATTTTCTAAATAAATAAACAAATAATGCACTTTATTTCTATTATTATTACATTATAGCAAGTCTAGCAGCCTTGGAAAATGTGCAGATAAGAGAGGGATTCCGTTGGAGACACAGTGCTTAAGGGGAAATGTAGCTTCTCCCCTCTCCCCTCCCCTATTGCAAGCCTGGTAGGAGCGCTCTTGGCTTGCAAACTTGAGAGCTGCATGAAGAAAGCAGTATGAACACATACACTCACAAATACACACACCAAATTAAACCACGAAAAGCAGGCAGGAAATTGCCAAAACATGAGGCACCTAGAGCAGCATCAAAACAAAAGCAAAAAACTCAGCAGTCTTAGAAAAGGTGCAAACAAGAGAGAGAGTCACTTGAAAATGCAGTGCTTAAAGTGAAAGGTAGCTTCTCCCTGCCCCTATTTGCACCCTGAAAAAGCAAACATTGGGGGGGCATCCCCCTCCAACAAGGTTTTGGGGAAGCCCATGGTTGAAAGCTGGGCTGGCGCATGCTTGTCTTGCAAACTTAGAGACTTGTGCAAAGGGAGCACAAGCCCAGCTGGGGTGCCAGGAGGGAGAGACGAGGAAAGTGAGGAAGAAGAGGAGGAAGAAAAAGTAGCAGGAGGAAGAGGAAGCAGGAAGAGGAGGAGAAGGAGGCAGACGAAGAGATAATACAAGAAGCAGGAGGAGGAGGAGGAGGAAAGATGCAGAGCTCAGATGTTGCAAGCCAGTTGCAAGCGCAGCCGCTGAAGAACTTTTGTACTGAGCACAACAGCTTCTGCCCTGCCACTCTACCCCCCTTCCCAGACCCCTGAAGACTCGCCACATGCCCCCAGCTGCGCGGCCCAGTTCCTAACTGACCAAGGTCCAGTACCAGTCTGCGGACCAGGGGTTGGGGATCCCTGTAATAGACAGTAGCCCCACAGCTGATAGGTTGATCCCTACATTGCACAATAACATCAGTTTTACTTTTACTGCACAGGCTTCAATGCCCAATTCAGTGTTAGACATTTACTTTAAGGGCCTATGTGACACAGTACTTTGAGGACTGTCATATCCAAAATGAGTTTGACTGCCCTGTTATCTCATCAAAATAAGAGTGCCACCACCACAGCAAATTAAAAAAAAAGCCATGGCCCAGGAAGCAGCTTCTAAGATTATACCCCAAACTCTATGAAACATGCTGCTCCAAGGAGATGCTGTTAGCTTCTTCACTCGCAGCTTTTAATATGAGATGAGATGACATTCTGCTTATTCAGTTTCTTCTGACTTGATCACTTCCCAGACCTGTAGGATGAGATGATATATTAATAAATGAGTATTTGTGGTTACATTCCTTCACTTGTAATGTTTTTCAAATCTATCTTTTAAGACTAAATGTTATGAATGTTGAAGAATAAGTATTCTTTTTACAATGAGAATGGTGACACTGACATAATTACATAATTACAAACTACAATGCACACTCTCTCTAATACTTATATGAAATAGAAATATCAAAAGTTTTTAAATTGATATTTACTCATTTGTATCTGACATATGTCCATTTCTTCAGAATAGCTCTTTATTAACTCCCTAGATGTTGTCAAAGCACAACTTCCACCATCTCTTAGCATCCGACTGGTGGGTGGAATTACCTAGAACTCTAGTTCAACCACATTCTAGAGCAGCGGTTCTCAAACTGTGGGTCGCGACCCCTTTTGGGGTCGAACGACCATTTCATGGGGATCGCCAAAGAATGCAGTCTGCCATTTTTCCCCCCTTTTCCTTATCTGTGCTACTCCCTCTTATTCTATTGGCTTTTGAAAGCTAATAGAATAGACTCTCTTGAATAGATTCTAATTCTATTGGCTTTCAAAAGCCAATAGGAATTGTCCAGGCTGTCTTCGCCCTGCTGAGCCCACCAAAAGTCCAGTCTGCAAACGGTGCTGCAAGTTGTCTGCAGCGAAGGTGAGCTTTCTTGAAGTTTCCACCCCTCCCTGCTGAGCAACTACTAAATGTAAGTAAAAGAGGGCCAGGGGTGGGAGGTGGGAGGCTGGCAGGTGCAGGGAGGGTTGCTGGTGCGCGTGGGGCCCGGCGGGTGCCTTACCTCCCTTGGACTGGGCCAGCTGGTGGCCCAGCCGGTAGTCGGCCTGCACCGTCGCTGCTGCTTGCCATGGCCGTCCAGGAGTGCCTGGACCTGCCTGCCGCCGCCCCGAATGGGCGGTGGCCAAGGTAAGGCTAGCGGGGCAGCAGCGGGCGCTGGGAAGGCAGCTTGCGTTGTGTGGGACTGACTCTCAGCTAGCTGTCGGGAGCCGGGCTGTGTGTAGCAGCCCCGCCAGTTCCCCACCGATGTCCGGACTCCGACCCAACTCCCAGTTGACTGTCGGGAGTCGGGCTGTGCTCCCGGGGGCCATGCGGACGTTGGCCGGTTGCTGGCTGCGTCCTCCCCATCTCCCAGCTCATGGCAAACTCTGGGGCTTGAAACACGCCCCCGACGCCACCCCAGGCCAACTCAGCCGCGTGGGCGGCCGGTTCGAGCCGAGCCAGGTCTGGGCTGCTGCCTCCACGCCACGCCGGAGCTTCCCCTTGCACTGCCTGGCCCACCTCCATCACCGTCGGAGGCCGCCTTGGCCCTCCGGTGCCCGGCGTGGCCCTGGGGCTGGTGGGCAGGAGCAGCTCCTTCCCGGCTTGCTGGGCTCTGGGCCTCGGAAGCGGCCAGGTGGTGGGGAAGAGGGCAATGCCCGCATGTGCGTCGGAGGCCAGCCGGACAGGCCGGGAGGGGAGAAGCGGCGCCTTCCAAGCGGGAGCTGGTGCTACGGCCACGCCCCTTGTGTGTGATGAGTCGGGGAAGGGTTTGGCGGTGAAGGGCTGTGCAGCGTGGAAAGAGGCTCCCACGATCCCGCCGCTGCAATGGCGCTCAGGAGGCTGGACGGGCGGGCAGGTCCCGGGGGGCGGCTGGGAGAGGGCAAGAAGTGCCAGGATGAGGATGGGGGGCTCCAGACTACCATCCCCAGCAGCCGTAAAAAGCATTGTGGAAGAGTGGGGAATGCTGGGAGTTGCAGTTCATCACCATTTGGGGAAAAATCCTTCCTTCCTTCCATCCATCCATCCATCCATCTCCTTCCCTTCCCCTTCAATCTCTCCTTCCTGTCCTTCCTTCTCCAAAGTGGGAGGTGAAGGGGGCGGGTGGGTGGGAGGGGGTCGACCAGAAGGGAACCAGGTCTGATAAGGGCGAAAGTTGAGTGAGGTTTTCCCCCTCACCCCTCTCTCTGCCTCCCTTTGTGCAGCGGCGTCTCTGGCTGCTGCCTTCCCAGTCACCGAGAAATGGAAAAAAAAGCCATGAGCGAGTTCCCCTTTCTGCCTCATTGCTGAAAGCTTTTTTTTTTAAACGACCGCTCGTTCAGAACTCCTCGGGGCTTGTTTGCATGAGCTTGTGGCAGATCAGTAAATAAAGGGGTGGGGGAGCCAAACCGTCCAAGGCGTTTGCACCCTGAACGTGTGGACGCTGCTTTCATGACTTGCCACCACCACCCCCTCTCTTCCCGCCCTGCTCGGGCAACGCGCTGCTGCTGCTGCCGCTGCTGCTGCTGGCTGAGCTGAGCTGGGACGCCGAGCCGATCCCCATGCCTCCTGGTTGCCCGGCCGTGCTCCGCCCCCAGCAGCCCTAAAAAGTACTGTGGGAGAGTGGGGAATGCTGGGAGTTGCAGTTCATCACCATCTGGGAAAAAAATCCTTCCTTCCTTCCTTCTTTCCTTCCTTCCTTCTTTCCTTCCTTCCTTCCTTCCATCTCCATCCCTTCCCCTTCAATCTCTCTCCTTCCTTCCTTCCTTCCCCCTTCAATCTCCTTCCTTCTCCATCTCCTTTCTTTCCCCTTCAATCTTTCTTTCTTCCTTCCTTCCTTCCTTCCTTTCCCCTTCAATCTCCTTCCTTCTTCATCTCCTTCCTTTCCCCTTCAATCTCCTTCCTTCTCCATCTCCTTCCTTTCCCCTTCAATCTTCCTTCCTTCCTTCCGCTTCCCTCCCTCCCAACATTTTTGAGCAAGGAAGAGTAAGCTTCTCCAGTGAGCACTGCTATATTGTTTTTGTAATTCATCACTATGCTTTAAAATTATGTTCAATTTGTAACAATGAAAATACACCCTGCATATCAGATATTTACATTGCGATTCCAAACAGTAGCAAAATTACAGTTATGAAGTAGCAACGAAAATAATTTTATGGTTGGGGGTCACCACAACATGTGGAACTGTATTAAGGGGTCGCGGCATTAGATAGGTTGAGAACCACTGTTCTAGAGGGTCACTGTCAAGCTCCAAAAACCAAGAAAGACATGTTGATGTTCTTCTAAGCTGCTTCCTTTATTATTCCTCACCTATAGACAGAAATGTTTCCAAAATAGAGCAAACTAATTGCAACATTAAAAATGTATTCTGAGAACTCCTAGAAAGGAACTACCTTAACTCTTTTCCTCCCAATCAAACTATCTAAACTTCACTGACTCTTGCTCCTCTAAAATGCATTCCCTCTCTCCTGGGAATCCAGATTGCATTCCACCAGTCACAGATTTTTCATCCCTACTTTACCAGAATGAGATGGGAAGCTACATTGTAAAGCGTAAGGAACTCTACTATTATGAAGAACTTGGGACTTTACATTCCAGCATATTTGAAAGGTAGGATCACATGCACTGACTCTTAGTAGTTAAGCAACATGCTATCCAATTACTCATGCAATATATTTATTCAAAACATTTTAATTGCAATCAATCATACCAATTTCACTGGGGGACAACAAAAAATAGCTTGCTGACATTCATGCCAAATTGGCATTTTATCTTGAACAAAACATTGTTCATATAGATCAGTGGTTCCCAAACTTTGGGGCTTGGTGGCCTGGCTGGGGAGTGAGAGGGGAAACAGACTTTGCAAGCTCAACTTGCACAAATTGAGCTGCATTTGCGAGCACACATGCCAGCCTGGCACTCATGCAAGTTGAGCTGCACACGTGCGCATACACATGGGTCTACCACTCATTACAGCCCAGTTCCAAATAGGCTATGGCCCGGCAGTGGGCCACAGCATGGGGGTTGTGGACCCCTGCAATAGATAACAGACATTTAACATTTCTGAAGCCAAAAGCTGATTCTTCAAACTGAAGATTTTGTTTTCTTCTGATTTTATAGACCTTTCTCTCTGTTTTTCCAATTTTCCTTTCTTTTCCTGAAAATGAGATTATACATACAAACACACCAGCATTTTGTCCTGCCTGATACATCATCTCCTACAGATGGCCTCCTGCTATCCTTTTGGCCATTTCTCCCTGACTTGTAGGAAATCCCAATCTCCAGAAAACTCCTTCCATAAACCTTATCAGAACATTGTTTCTATGAGCCATTAATTAGCCATATCATATCTATTCCTCACATCATACTTAGCAAGCTTTATTGTCTGCTAATACCAGCCAGGTAAAGACAGAATTGTTTTGATACTGAACAAGGAAGTCTTACGTTCAAATCCATACCCACTGGAGAGTTGAACATAGTCATCCTCCACCAGATAAAGCTACTTTACAAGACTGTTGTTGTGGAAATAAAACAAGGAGAGACCTCTTCCCTATATATACCACCACAAACCTTCAACATGGGATAAAAATGAAAATAACTATAGCAAATGAAATTAACATAGTAATAGTAATACTAGAAGTAGAAATATTAGTAATGAACTGCTTGCAAATGTCATGCATCATGTGACAATATTAAAAAATATCTACAATCTGTGAATAAATTTCTATATATCTATCTATATCTATAAAATGTTCATAATATAAACATAAAATATATACACATATATAAAATATAAAATATGTAAAAATATAAATATATAAATATAAAATATAAATATAAAAATATATTAAAATATAAAAACAATATAAAAACAGACTAAATATCTTTTAAACTTTTAAATATCTTTTAAACTTTTAAACTTTAAATTTAAACCCCTACAAAACAAGCCTTTATTTTCATATTACTTGATTAATAATAATAGCAATATAATTTCCTATTCATTTTGTTTATTCATGTTAGAAGTATCACAATTAAAATAAGGCATACTATATGATACAAAATTTAAAATATAAAATACAACTTTAAAATATGTACAAATTAAACAAATTTTGCCCAGAAACTAATAACATTCATTGCATTCTGTCTTGCTGCTATGAGTCCTCAAGTGTACACTGATCAGAACACAAAGAGCAGGTATACATATATGTTCTTGTCTGCATGTCACAATAATTGCAAAAAACAGAAGCCACTGGATAGCCCCATGTTCAGCCTGTCTTTGGATCTTGTTGTACCCATATACAGTCTATTGAATGATTTCCATACTTACCAGCTTTCGTCAGACCCAGGTGCCAACTCCTCTGTTGGTTCCATCCAGTGTTGGTTCTTTGTAGCTTTCCATAGATCCACTCTGCTTTCAAATTCTTCAAAGTCTTCCATCGACCTAAGGAAGCTTTTCTTGGATTTTAGTCTCTGATGAGCTGGTTGTGGGCCATAGAGAGAGTGTTGTCTAGATATTGATGATTTGAGTCTCCCTCTGCATGGGTGTTGCTTCTCTGTAAACAGCAGGTGGGACAATACCAGCTAGGTGGTAGATCTTAGCAAGAGGAATGGGTTTAAGGCATCCAGTAATAATTCTGGTAGCTTCATTCAGAGCAACACCTACTTTCCCAGCATGTGCTGATTTATAGCAGTCTGAGCAGGCGTATTTGCCTGCTGAGTAGCAGAGAGCTAGAGCCATTGTCTTAAGGACCCTTGATCTGGCATCCCAGGGAGAGCTCATTAATTTCCTGAGGATGTTATTTCATCCACTGACCTTCAGTTTAGGGTTGGTACAGTGCTGCTTATGTTAGGGCCTATAAAAAAATTTTTAATATCCAAGTTTTTTTATTAATTTTCCAATATTGCATTTACATATTTGAAAAGTAGCGTGGCGGTTGAGCATCATGATTCCATTACATTTAAATATCATCAGTACAAATCTCAAAGTATTTCAACAACAAAATTCCCTCTCTTTCCCCCATAAGATCTACTATCATATTCAGATCAATACAGTTCTTATTCTATCAATCAAACAAAAATACCTTTCTAATATTCATTAATAATGTTCAGTCTATACATATCTTAATTAATTTGACATTCCATCTTTTAGACAATAACCTAATAAGTTTTTCTTAACTTTAATTTTGCATTAATATTTAAATTTAATGTTTAATCTTTATCATTTCCAGATTTTAAATGATCCCAGTTTCTCAGTCTCCTATCTCATATTTATGGCTAATAATTTTCTTTTCCTTTTTTCTACTTCTTTCCTTTCTTCCTTTCCAGAAAAAGAGAAAAATAATTAAATAGACCATCAGCATTTATACCACAAGCTAATATACAAATTTAATTATTAGTATTTATACTTCTAAGTTTTATTTAACCTGTATCTCAACTCATGACAATATCTTAAATTCAAGTCTTAGTTATCTATAAACATTCAAACTTTTAGCAAATCAGTAACCTGATAATTGATTTTCCCTTAATATTTTAATTTAACATTTAATATTTATCTTTTTTCCAAATTTTAATTAAACATGATTCCTTTGTCAAATTCCACATATGATCTAATATTTAAAATACAGACCTTATATGTAAAATCTATCATATATCTTAACAAACTAATAAGACAATATAATATTCTTATTTCAATATTTATATTTCTAGATTTTATAAAAACCAATTTTTTTATCTCAAATCATTACAATATCTTATATTCAAAATACATATTCTATCCATTTAAATATATTCTATTTTAAATCTCATATATAGATCAAAACCCCAATCTCGACTTCCGATTCCAGATCGCGGCGCCTCTAGCCACACGGGGAGACTTGTCTCCTCATTTGGCTAGCTTCCCTCCGCTGGTAGACCCTTATGCGGGTCAAAAGTCACCCTGGAGGGCGCGACTACTGTTGAGGAGGCTGTGCTCGGCTGCGGAGGAGCTGCGGCTCCTCCAGCTGTCCGAGCTAACTCTGAGGGCCAACGGAGAAGAAGATCGGCCAGTAAAATGGCCGATCACCTAGCCGCACCAATCGCAAGTCAAACGAACAACTAAGCATGAAGAACCACCATGGTGAATCCAGGTGAGACCTTTCCTTCTCTCACTATCCTGACTTTTTCTGTAAAGAGTTTCTACTTTCCTTTATTAAGAAAGTGGCGGCTGCCTATACGGAAAGAAGAGCTAAAAAGAAAAAGATTAATTTTTTTGTGGTTGTTTTTTTTACTATTGGACTTCTGTTGGATGAATTTCAGGGGAAAAGAAGAAAAAAGGGACATTGTTACTTTGTTTTTTTAATTTGATAATATTGGAGATACTTTTCTTGTTGATTTTTTTAAAAAAAGAGAAAACTTTTCTTTTTTTCTTTAACTCTATTAACTTGGAAAAAAAACTTTATAGCCCATTGAGGACATTTGGTGGCGAAAAGTGAAATTCTAACTGTACTTCTCCCTGTTATTTGAAAAGGGATTGGATTTTATGTGATAATAAAAGAGAAAAGATAACTTGACAGCTGGGTGGTGAAGCTGGCTATTAGACCTTTGGCGGCGGAAATTTGTGGATCTTTTTCAAGTAGTCTCTAATAAAGGAATAGGCAAATCTACCACCAAAATGGCTGAAAGTTATTCACATCTTGACTATGACTTAATACTGGAAAAAATATTAGAATTTACAGAAGATTTCAAAACTTATTGGAAATCTTGGAGAAAATCTAAAAGATGCCACCTTGGAACCTCACATCGACCCTCCAATAATGAACTAAGTTATGGAACAAGGAACAATAGAAGATGAACAGAGTAATCCTGAACAGGCCTACGTACAACTTAAAGAGACAGAGACACTAAGCTTACAACCCAATTGTGAATCTACACTGAGAGAAAATGTGGAAACCACTGAATCAACTAATGTTACACAACGTCACCTACAACTGATGGACAACTTTGATGACCAAGAAGTAACTGTAATTGACTCAGTTCAACTACCAAAAATAACAAAGATTGACATTCAGACACAATCTTTCGGAAATTACAATAAAGCGGAAAGGGAAAGAAAATTTGTTCAGTTTGAACTGGTTAGAAATTTTTGTAATCAAATCTTGAGGTTTGATAACTGAAAAGCCTTATTATGGGAATTAAATTGGCATAGAAAGAAAGCTGGAGTCAGGTTTAAATGTGATATAAAATGTTACTTGATGGTTTAAAAAGGCTTTAGAAATTTTGTCTGATTTAATAACGAATGAAGGATGTAAATTTACTGTTATCATGGTTGATAATTATTTCAGGGAGTAAATCTTTTCAGAGGACAAAAAGACCTTATAGATGTAGATTGATGAAATGATTGAATATATTTTTCAAAAAAATAGAAATGTATTTTTTTTCTTTTTTTTTACTTACATTGTAATTTTAAATATGATAATTATGTTGTAATAAAGAAAGAGAGTATGTCTGATTTAATTAGGAATGAAAGATTAGAATTTCCTGATATTATAGTTGATAAGTATTTGAATATATAAACTTTATCAAGGACTTAAAAAGATTTTCTATAGATGTATACTGATGAAATGATAGAATATATTCTTAAAAATAGAACTGTATCTGTTGGACTTATATTATTATTTTAAATATGATAACTATGTTGTAATAGAGAGAGAGGAAGAGCTATTTGTGATAAGGAAAAAAATCAGTCTCAATGAATGATCTTTTATTAAGGATACCTGAAATCCCAACTATATACTTACTAGAATGTAATTGCAGTATGACAACTGTAATTAGTAAAGCTCAAAACCAGGATATAGATTATAATTGTATGTGATTGATGTTTTTGTTTGATTGAACTTTACTTAAAACTGTATTAATTTTAATAAGCAATACTATATTTAAGAAACAGAGAGGAAATTTTTGATAATTAATTTGAGCTATATTTATATGATTTTATCTTTGAATGATTGGACATCCTGACCACCACGTTGTGTCCTAAGCTTTTGGGAAAAAATGGGAAAAACCAATAAAACTTTTTATAAAAAAAAAAAAACCCCAATCCCTTTCAGTCTAATTCTAGCTTTTTTCCTCTGCCAAATCATCTTTCGTATCTTCGCTTTTAAATCATCAAAAAGATCTCCTTGTATTGTTGTAACTATTGTTTGATATTGATAAAGGCATTCAGTTGCTGTTTTCTTAAGAGGGCTAGCTGGTTTGACAGGTCGTCTCTTTATTTTTCCAGTTCGATGCAGTTGTCCCAAAGTATTTATCTTGTCTTTCATCTGTTTTTCTTTTTTGTCTTCAAATTCCTTCTGGTTTATAAGAAAAGTCCTTTCCTTGTTCTCTATTATCAGTTTCCTTCCCATGTTTTCCACAGTTTGTATTTGTTGAGTATCTAAGTCTTCTGTCATAACATTTGGTTGTTTCCCCTTTTCTATAGAATTCTGTATAGATGATTCTTTAGTTGAAGTCATAGTTTGGATAATTGCTTTTAACATATAAAGAATTTGTTCCTGTACTTCCTCTGTGTGAGAAATCCATTCCTGTTCTTCTTCCATTGTCATTTATTAGACTAAACAAAGAACTTACAATCAGAAAGTCCACCAAGTAAAAAGCTGAGCTGAGTTTCTTGCAGATGGTGCTTCAAGGTTACTTTGTAGCTTATCTGTTTTTAAGGCAATCAACAAGTCTTTCTTAAAGAATAGCAGGTTACAGTCTCAAATTTAGCCAGCAAATGTCATCTCAGAGTTAGTTAGATCTTTTCAGTTTTCTTTTCCCCCTCTGTTGTAAGGGGGAGAAAAAGAACCCAAATCTTCAATAATAGTTAGAGTAAAAATCAGAGAAGAAGAAAAAATAGAGAACATAAAGTTACAAGTCTTATAATCCACCAGTTTTAAAAAATAGAATTCCAATTAGGATCCCAGTATTTTTCCCAACATTTTAAACTCCCAAGTGGTTGATAGCTGCTGTTTCTGGAGGGAGGGCTAAAATCCCCCTTCCCTCACCACAGGGGGGAAAGTACTTTAGCAGCTTATGCAGGTAATTAAGTAATTAGGATGTAAGAGAGGCAGATCTCACCCAATCCTTTCCACGCTGCTTTGAAGTTGCCAGATGTTAATGTGACTTCGGCTGTTAGCAGCCTAGGAACGAGCCATATTTCTATGGCCGGTCCTTTTGTCTGCCGGTTTGGAGGAAAATGCCAGGTCTTCAGGAAAGTTGCTGCTCTCCTGCGATCCAGCAAAAGCCCCTCCTTGCTGGTCGCCTCTCCGGGGTGATTTTCGGCCCTTTTCAGGGTCCCCCAGTGATGTAAAACTGAACGGGGGAGAAAGAGCAGATCTCCCAACTGTTCATGGCGGCTGCGTGACGAAACCGGAAGTCGGCCTATAAATTTTTTTTACAGGGCCTTTTATTTCTTATAAAAATAAATTAAAATTGTTGTTGTTGTTAGTTGCGAAGTCGTGTCCGACCCATCACGACCCCATGCCTTCCTGTCCTCTACCATCTTCTGGAGTCCATTTATGCTCATGCCTACTGCTTCTGTGACTCCATCCAGCCACCTCGTTCTCTGTCATCCCCTTCTTCTATTGCCCTCAATCTTTCCCAGCATTAGGCTCTTCTCCAGTGAGTCCTTCCTTCTCATTAGGTGGCCAAAGTACTTGAGTTTCAACTTCAGGATCTGGCCTTCTAAAGAGCAGTCGGGGTTGATCTCCTCTAGGACTGACCGGTCTGATCGCCTTGCAATCCAGGGGACTCACAAGAGTCTTCTCCAGCACCATAGTTCAAAGGCCTCAATTCTTTTGCGCTCAGCTTTTCTTATGGTCCAACTTTCATAACCATACATTGCAACTGGGAAAACCATGGCCTTGACTATATGTACTTTTGTTGGCAGGGTGATGTCTCTGCTTTTTAGTATGTTGTCTAGATTTGCCATAGCTTTCCTCCCCAGGAGCAAGCGTCTTTTAACTTCTTGGCTGCAGTCCCCATCTTTGGTGATCTTGGAGCCCAGGAAGACAAAATCTGTCACTACCTCCATTTCTTCCCCATCTATTTGCCAGGAATTGAGAGGGCTGGATGCCATGATCTTGGTTTTCTTAATGTTGAGTTTCAAGCCAACTTTTACACTCTCCTTCTTCACCCACATCAAGGGGCTCTTTAATTCCTCTTCACTTTCTGCCATTAGAGTGGTATCATCTTAGGTTGTTGATATTTCTCCCGGCAATCTTAATTCCAACTTTTGATTCATCTAGCCCTGCCTTTCTCATGATGTGCTCTGCATATAAGTTAAATAGGTAGGGCGACAGAATACAGCCTTGCCGGACTCCTGTCCCAATTTTGAACCAATCAGTGGTTCCATGTCTAGTTCTCACTGTCGCTTCTTGATCCACATATAGGTTTCTCAAGAGACAATTAGGATGGTCTGGTATCCCCATCTCTTTAAAAACTTGCCACAATTTGTTGTGATCCGCACAATCAAAGGCTTTAGCATAGTCAATGAAGCAGAAGTAGATTTTTTCAGGAACTCCCTAGCTTTCTCCATTATTCAGTGTATGTTGGCAATTTGACCTCTAGTTCCTCTTTCTCTTCAAAATCCTCCCTGTACTTCTGGAAGTTCTCGATCCACATACTGTTGGAGTCTAGCTTGTAGGATTTGAAGCATAACTTTACTTGAATGTGAAATGAGTGCAATGGTGCGATAGTTTGAACATTCTTTGGCATTGCCTTTCTTTGAAATTAGAATGTAAACTGACCTTTTCCAATCCTGTGGCCACTGCTGAGCTTTCCAAATTTGCTGGCAAATTGAGTGTAGCACTTTTACTGCATCGTCTTTTAAGATTTTGAATAGCTCAGCTGGAATACTGTCACCTTCACTAGTTTGTTGTTGCTCAGCTTTCCTAAGGTCCATTTCACTTCACATTCTAGGATGTCTGGCTCAAGGTCAGTGACTACCCCATTGTGGTTATCAGGGACGCTAAGCTCGTTCTTGTATAGTTCTTCTGTGTAAATTTGCCACCTCTTCTTAATCTCTTCTGCCTCTGTTAGGCCCCTGCCATTTTGGTCCTTTATCATGCCCATCTTTGCATGAAACTTTCCCTTCATATCTCCAATTTTCTTGAAGAGATCTCTGGTTCTCCCTATTCTATTGTTTTCTTCTATTTCTTTGCACTGTTCATTTAAGAGTGCATTCTTATCTCTTCTAGCTATTCTCTGGAAATCTGCATTCAATTGGGTATATCTTTCTCTTTCTCCCTTGCCTTTCACTGCCCTTCTTTTCTCAGCTATTTGCAAAGCTTCCTCAGACAGCCATTTTGTTTTCTTGCATTTCTTTTTCTTTAGGATGGTTTTAGTTGCTACCTCTTGTACAATATTGTGAACCTCCGCCCATAGTTCTTCAGGCACTCTGTCTATCAGATCTAATTCCTTAAATCTATTTGTCACCTCTACTGTATATTCATCAGGGATATGATTTAGTTCATACCTGAATGGCCTAGTATTTTTCCCTACTTTCTTCAATTTAAGCCTAAATTTTGCAACGAGAAGTTCATGATCTGAGCACAGTCAGCTCCTGGTCTTGTTTTTAATGACTGTATAGAGCTTCTCCATCTTTGGCTGCAGAGCACATGGTCAATCTGATTTCTGTGTTGACTGTCTGGTGATGTCCATCTGTAGAACCGTCTCTTGGGTTGTTGGAAAAGAGTGTTTGCTATGACCATCGTATTCTCTTGACAAAATTCTATCAGCCTGTGCCCTGCTTCATTTTGTACTCCAAGGCCAAACTTGCCTGTTATTCTGGTTATCTTTTGGCTTCCTACTATAGCATTCCAATCCCTCATGATGATAAGGACATCATTTTTTGGTGTTGATTCTATAAGGTGCTGTAGGGCTTCATAGAACTGGTCAATTTCATCCTCTTCAGCACCAGTGGTTGGGGCATAGACTTGGACTACTGTGATATTGAATGGTTTGCCTTGGATTCACACTGAGATCATTCTGTCATTTTGGGGTATGTCTAGTTTATTGAAGAAAAGGACAAGGGGGAACATGATAACAACCTTCCAATATCTCAGGGGCTGCCCCAAAGAAGAGGCAGTCAAGCTATTCTCCAAAGCACCTGAAGGCAGGACAAGAAGGGGAACAAGGCCTCGGGGAACAAGGCCTCGCTGCCTGAAATGGCGGTTTAGAAAGAATGAAGGTGTAATTGGACTTTGGAAGAAGTGACTAGAGGAAAACTCTGAAACAGACCTGAGGGTAGTGAAGATCTGAAAAGCTTATCGGAGTGTGGCTGGCTGCGGGAGAGTGTGATCTGCAGTGAAGAGCCGAAGGCAGAAGGAGACGCCGAAGTAAGTGAGGAGAACGGACTGAGGTTGGAAGAAAAACCTGGAGTTTGAGAGAAGCCGAGTGCGAAGGAATCGGAGAGATGTTTGGGGGAAAAGTGACAGGAAACGGAGCTGAAAAGGACCAACTGGGGGTGAGTGAGAGGAACGAAGTTTGGAACTTGAAAGGGACTGATTGATGGTGAGAGAGATAAGCATGGTGAGCCAGCGTTTGGACAGAGAAGAGGACCTCGCACTGCGGCGGGAGGGTGCGCGTGCCTTTCCCCATCAGGGGTTGTGCAGGATTTTTTTTTTTGCTCCGGACCCCCACAGACGTTTGCTTTCACTTGTTGCTTGTTTCCACGGACTGCACGCTCCCCTCCCAGGAGCAAAATAATTGTTAAATTACTCAAGTACAGAAAGATTCTCCGGGCACTTTAAGACTAAGAGCTGTACTGCTCTTCGGCGTTTTTTTTTCCGACCCGCCCTTTTGAACGGATGCGAGTCTCCATGTTTGTAACGGAAGCCTGCTCTGATTGGCGGGCCATTTCTGCAGTCTCTTTATGAATTTAGGAAGGGCTCGTTAAAACAGACATTCGGGAGCTGAGACCTGTAATGTTACTGACCAACCGAGTGCTAGGGGGAGGTACCAGTATGTTCAAGTTTAGATGTCTGATGTCTACTCTAAGTTTTACAGCTAGATACCAACTATCAGTTCCCCAAAATACTGGACAACAACCTTTCACCTTTTGGGGGATGAGAAAGTGTGGAGTGAGAGCATGGAAAGGCGATTTCATCTCCCAGGCTTTGTATTTGTTGAGTCCTGGGTTATTGCCAATAGGCTTATCTGGTTTTTCTCTTACCAAACCAGGAAGGACTACCTTTCTAGGGGTAGCGGGATGCTCTTCATATGAACACTCCATCCTCGATATAAGTTGTTTATACAGGACAGACTGATGAAATTGGATATTACCTCCTTGATTGCCTATATGTCTGTTTTAAATTTCTAACTTTCTAATATTTATTATTTAAATTTTAATTAATTCAAATGTTTTTAATTACTGTTTTAATTTTTAATTTTTATTAATTTTATGGATGATATAAGAAGTATCGATTGTGGAATGAATTGGGTTGAATGGATGGATGATTGTATAAATTGGATGGATTATGGACCTGAGATAAATGGAAGGGCCGACCTGTCTGCACCTACGGAAGCTAGAGAAGTGGAAGTCTTATGGGGAAGAGGCAGATACGACGGGAGGCCTGGGGTAGGCCGCTCTCGGGGAACAAGGCCTTGCTGCCTGAAAGCGATCTCTTGTTCCGGCCCCTTGAACCTCTCCCGGGGTACTGGAAATGAGTGAAATCTGGACCCTGGACTCAGGCTGCTGCTGCTCAATGCCAGGTCGGTGGTAAATAAAGCTATCCTCATCCAGGATTTAATTCTGGATGGGGAGGCCGACCTGGCATGTGTGACTGAGACCTGGCTGACCCCAGAGGGAGGAGTTCCTCTCTCTGAGATGTGCCCAGCTGGGTTTCAGGTATGGCATCAGCCGCGACCCCAGGGAAGGGGGAAGGAGTGGCGATTATAGCTATGGAGTCACTCGGGCTGCGCAGACTCGCCGCTACTGAGATATCAGGTTGTGAGTCCCTCCTTATGAGATTGGACCTAGGTGTACAGGTGGGCTTGTTGCTTACGTACCTGCCTCCCAGCTGCGTTTCAGCAGCCCTGCCCACGCTACTCGAGGAGGTAGCCGGGTTGGCGGTTGACTTCCCCAGACTTATAGTCTTGGGGGACTATAATGTGCCGTCACTCGGTGAGTCCTCTGGGTTGGCGCGGGAGTTCATGGCCTCCATGGCAACCATGGACCTGACACAAGTAATCGAGGGCCCAACCCACGAGGGGGGACACACACCTGACCTGGTCTTCCTCTCGGAGCAGTTGAGGTATGCTCTGAAGTTAAGGGGCTTAGAAGTGTTGCCTATGTCATGGACATATCATTTTCTGCTGCGGCTTGAGTTTATGACACCAATCCTCCCTCACAGGGAGCCGGAACCGATTAAATGGTTCTGCCCCAGACGCCTGATGGACCCTATGGGCTTTCAAAGGGCGCTTGGGGAACTGCCGGATTCGCTAGTACACAGTTCGGCGGAGTCCCTACTGATGGCCTGGAATATGGCCACTACGGGGGCTCTAGACCAGATTGTACCGTTGCGACCTCTCTGTGGTAGCAGACCCAGGAGATCTCCTTGGTTTACCAAGGAACTCAGGGGGATGAAGCGTCAGAAGAGACGTTTAGAGAAGCAATGGAGGGAAAGCAGATCTGAATCTGATCGAACCAAATTGAGAGCTTATATTAAGACCTATTTGGAAGCGATCACTGCGGCAAGATCTCAGTATCTTTCCGCATTGATTGTGTCTGCGGAATCCCGTCCGGCTGCCCTGTTTAAGGTGACTCGCTCTCTCCTTGATACGGGGAGGGGGGAGGAAACTTTGCAGGGCAATGCCGAAAAATTTAACATCATTTTAGCAGACAAGGTCGCTCAGATCCGGGCTGACTTGGACTCCAATTGGAATGCAGTGTTGGCTGACAATGAGTCAGTCGAGATGACAGAGGCCCGTCTTAGTCCTGTTGAATGGGATGAGTTTGACCTGGTAACTCCTGATAATGTGGACAAGGCCATTGGAGCTGTGAGTTCTGCCACCTGCTTATTGGACCCGTGCCCCTCCTGGCTGGTTTCGGCTAGCAGGGAGGTGACACGGAGCTGGATCCAGGCTGTTACTAACACTTCATTGAGGGAGGGGTCCTTTCTGGCTCCCTTAAAGGAGGCACTCATGCGCCCCCTCCTCAAGAAGCCTTCCCTGGACCCGGCAGTCTTAAATAATTATCGGCCAGTCTCCAACCTTCCCTTCTTAGGGAAAGTTGTTGAGAAGGTGGTGGCACTCCAACGGTCCTTGGATGAAGCTGATTATCTGCGCCCTCAGCAATCCGGGTTCAGGTCCGGTTACAGCATGGAAACTGCTTTGGTCACACTGACCGATGATCTCTGGCGGGCCCGGGATGGAGGCTACTCCACTATCCTGGTGCTTCTTGACCTCTCAGCGGCATTCGATACCATCGACCATGGTATCCTTCTGCGCCGGTTGGAGGGGCTTGGAGTGCGGGGTACCGTTTTATGGTGGTTCACCTCCTACCTCTCTGGCCGGTCGCAGTCGGTGTTCGCAGGAGGTCAGAGATTGTCTCCGAGGCCTCTTCCATGTGGAGTCCCTCAGGAGTCTGTTCTCTCACCTCTGCTTTTTAACATCTACATGAAGCCATTGGGTGAGATCATCCGTCGGCACGGGGTGAGTTATCATCAATATGCTGATGATACTCAGCTTTATATCTCTACCCCGTGTCATTACAGCGAAGCAGTGGAAGTGATGAACCGGTGCCTGGAGGCTGTTGAGGTCTGGATGGGTGCCAACAGGCTCAGACTCAATCCCGACAAGACGGAGTGGCTATGGGCTCTGCCTCCCAAGGACAATTCCAACTGTCCATCCATTACCCTTGGGGGAGAAGTTCTGTCCCCCTCGGAGAGGGTTCGCAACTTGGGTGTCCTCCTCGATCCACAGCTAAGTTTAGAACATCATTTTTCGGCTGTGGCGAGGGGGGCGTTTGCCCAGTTTCACCTGGTGCACCAGTTACGGCCCTATTTGGACCGGGAGTCACTCCTCACAGTCACTCATGCCCTTGTCACCTCGAGATTCGACTGCTGTAATGCTCTCTACATGGGGCAACCTTTGAAGAATGTCCGGAGACTGCAGGTACTCCAGAATGCGGCCGCGCGAGCCGTCTTGGGTCTCCCAAGACATGCTCATATCATTCCAGCTCTCCGTGAGCTGCACTGGCTACCAATCGGTCTCCGAACACAATTCAAAGTGTTGGTTATGACCTATAAAGCCCTTTATGGCAATGGACCAGGTTACTTGCGGGACTGTCTTCTGCCTCATGAATCCCAACGACCGGTTAGGGCACATAGGGTTGGCCTCCTACGAGTCCCGTCTATTAGGCAATGTCATCTGGCGGGGCCTAGGGCAAAGGCCTTCTCCATCGCTGCCCCAGCCCTCTGGAACCAGCTTCCCACAGAGGTTCGCACTGCTTCCTCCCTCCTAGTTTCCCGGAAATTACTGAAGACTTATTTATACCGACAGGCTTGGGGCGTATGAACTGTACTCTGCCCCTGGGCCTAGGAATGTGCCTCCATCAGTGACTGTGTGTTGATTGTGATTGTGTGTTGTATGAATGTGTTTTCGGATTGAATGAATGTGTTTTGGATTGGATGGTTGATTGTTATTGGTAAATTAAATTTTATTGTATTATTGTTGTAAGCCGCCCTGGGTCTCAGGAGAAGGGCAGCATAGAAATTTAAATAAAGTTAAAGTTAAAGTATCCCAGTATTGCTTTTCCTATTCTTTTATTGACTATGAAGGCTACTCCATTTCTTCTGAGGGATACCTGCCTGCAATAGTATACCTGATGGTCCTGTGAATTAAATTCACCTATTCCTGTCCATTTTAGTTCGCTGATTCCTAAAATGTCGATGTTCAGTCTTGTCATTTCTTGTTTTACCACGTCCAGCTTGCCTTGATTCGTGGATCTTACATTCCAGGTTCCTATGGAAAAAAGATTTTTACAGCATCGGACTTTCCTTTTACCATCAGATGCATCCACAGCTGAGCGTTCTTTCGGCTTTGGCCCAGTTGCTTCACTCTTTCTGGTGCTACTAGTACTAGCTCTCTGCTCTTCCCCAGTAGCATATTGGACACCTTCTGACCTGAGGGGCTCATCTTTCAGTGTCATATCTTTTTGCCTTTTGGTACTGTCCATGGGGTTTTCATGGCAAAGATACTGGAGTGGGTTGCCATTTCCTTCTCCAGTGAATCACATTTTGTCAGAACTCTCTGCTATGATCTGTCCATCTTGGATGGCCCTGCATGGCATAGCTCATAGCTTCATTGAATTACACAAGCCCCTTCACCACAATAAGGCAATAATCCATGAAGGAGTAAATTAAAATAAATTAAATTAAAATTTTATATGCCTTTTTATTTCCTATAAAATGCTAAGATGAGGAAACAGCTACTGTATATAATATAAGCCATGCATATATGTATTATAGCCATTGAACTGAATTTACTGTACTGCATGTTTTATTCAGATTCATGGGTATATAGAGCATCCTTACAGTGACAAATTAAGTCATTAGAAGTTGGATAGGCTAGCTGAGATCGCTGAAGTCCAAATGCAGTACTCAAAGAAACAGTCTCCTAAGGAAAAAATCATATTAATATTATTGTGGTATGTTGCAGTCAACCAGATGTCAGAATGGATTTGGTATTTTTGTCTGCCAATTGAGTCCTTCCCAAGCACCTGGGATAGGCAGATGTGGATATTTGATGATGTTGCAGATATTGTCACAGGATGTAAGCTACTCCGATTAAAGGTGCCTTTTGCAATTGACTGATGCTTAATTTGTCAATGCCTATAGTGTGTTCAAGTGGTGCTCCAAATATTTTTGGATTGCACCCAAGGTGCCTATTACTTTTGGTACTACCTTTACTTTTTTTGCAGTCAGTCTATTTCTATTTGCAGGTCTTTGCATTTAGTTATCTTCTCCAGTTCTTTCTCTTCTATTCTGCTGTCTCCAAGTACTGCCACATCTGCCATCCAGACTTTTTTGTCTTTCTTATTGACAATTGTTAAGTCTGGAGTGTTATGTGGCAGGTGCCTATCTGTTTGAATTCTAAAGTACCAGAGCACTTTAGCTTAATTATTATCATTATTAATATGTTACTAAAAATGAGATGAATATTCTCATTTGGAATGTTGGTGTTTCTAGTTCTAATCAATTTTACTAACAGCTAGAAAAAAATCAGAAATAGAAACATTAAAATAGCAGGAGCCTTTTCTTCCATTCTGTTTAAAAACTCTTATTTTTTTCTTTCCTTTCTTTTCTTTTTTTATATACCTTCTAATACTACTACAGTGGTAATCAGAGCCACTGAATTAAATGGCTGTTAAAAATTTCTGGATGTTAAAAATTAATAAAACAAAAGTGGCTCCTGGCCTTCAACAGAATATTAGGTTACTCCCCATTGTTCTAGTGTTTGGACTAGAAACCAGGAAACTCTAGATTCTAGTCCTGCTTTAGGCATGAAAGCCAGTTGGGCAACTTTGGGCCAATCACTTTCTATCAGCCCAACTCACCTCACAGATTTCCTCTTGTGAGGAAAATAGGAGGAAAGAGTCTTTGATACAGTATGTTCATTGCTTTGAGTTATTTATAAAAATAATAAATGTGGGCTATAAACAAACAATATTACAGTGCCAAGGCCAGTTTTGTCTCCCCAGATTTCATAGTGCTCCTTATAACTTCTGTAGGTGGAATCCATAATAGAATCTATGATTTTTTAAAAAAAAGTTATAGAAGTGGCTGCCATTCTGTTATTTTTGTCCCAGACCAGTATGAACAGGAATTAACAGGTGGGGCTTAGAAATTAATGGAAAAGTTTAGAATTCACTTAAGGATGAACGCTATGTTATCTTAAATCATAAAGCAGAAACTATCTTTAAAGCACAGAGTAGAGTATGATACTACAGCAATGGTGTTTCTGGATTATTTGTTACAATTGAAATACAGTGGTGTTCTTTGGCTCTAAATAGGGTTGCTCCACCTTACTCCTAGCTGACAAAGTTAAGCAGAAATTTCCTAATTTCATTTTGGCTTAATGTGCTAGCTATAATATAGGATAATGCTTCTTTTTAATGTGGGCTTAAGACATTCTTTGATTTCTAAAACAGAAAGGCCTTTTGGGCAGACAAAAAGGAGAGAAATGAAATCAAGATGCATAAATCACTTCAATTTGCACAGAATTTCTGGATCTAAATCTAACATGCACATCATTGATCTTAATTATCCAAATGAGATTTTAAGAATAAATCACTTTGATTTGGCACCTTTCTTCTCTGTTTTTGTTTATTTGACAGTTTCATTTAAAATATAAAGATTCTCTCGAGTCCTGATGACTAGATTCTAGTTTTCTTGGCAACAATATTATTACATAGGGATAAGCTATCTCTTTCAGGATACTGAATGAAAACAAATATATTAGTGGAAGAGATTCTTCACAATGTCTTTTAAAAATATGTATTAATGGAGAGATGCAAGTCCATACAAAGACTTCTCATATTTGTGATTTGATTTTGAAGGCTGATTTGCATTTCTAAGGGAAGAACCTAAGACTCTTATTCTGCCTATTTCATAGAACATAGAATCATAAGGTGGTTAGGTGGTTCCGCCCCAGACGCCTGATGGATCCAATTGGTTTTCAGATGGCGCTTGAGGAATTACCGAGCTCGTTTATCCACAATTCGGCGGAGTCCCTGGTAGCGGCATGGAATTCGGCTGCGAAGGGGGCTATTGACCGGATTGTGCCTTTGCGACCTCTCCATGGTGCTGGCCCCAGGAGGTCTCCTTGGTTCACCAAGGAGCTCAGGGGGATGAAGCGCCATAAGAGACGTCTAGAGAAGCAATGGAGACGAAGTAGGTCCGGATCTGATCGAACCAGATTGAGCTCATTTATTAGAGCCTATTTGAAGGCGATTAAGGTGGCAAGATCTTTGTATTTCTGCTTTGATCGCATCTGCGGAATCTCGCCCGGCCGCCCTGTTTAGGGTGACCCAGTCCCTCCTTAACCTGAGGGGTCCGGGGCCTCCCTTGCAGGGTAGCGCCGAGGACTTTAACAACTGTTTCGCAGACAAAGTAGCTCAGATCCGGGCTGACCTAGACTCCAATTGTATAGCAGAGTTGACTGATAATGATTCAGTTGAGGGGACAGGGGCATGCTCTTGTCCGGTCATCTGGGGCGAGTTTGAGACTGTTACTCCTGATGAAGTGGACAGGGCCATTGGAGCTGTGAGTTCTGCCACCTGTTTGTTGGACCCGTGTCCCTCCTGGCTGGTTTCTACTAGTAGGGAGGTGACACGTACCTGGATCCAGGAGATTGTCAACGCTTCTTTGAGGGAGGGGTCCTTCCCGGCTCCTTTGAAGGAGGCACTTGTGCGCCCCCTCCTCAAGAAGCCTTCCCTGGATCCAGCAATTCTCACCAACTATCGTCCGGTCTCTAACCTCCCCTTTGTGGGGAAGGTTATTGAGAAGGTGGTGGCACTTCAACTCCAGCGGTCTCTGGAGGAAGCCGATTATCTGGGGCCTCTGCAGTCTGGGTTCAGGCCCGGCTACAGCACCGAAACTGCTTTGGTCGCTCTGATGGATGATCTCTGGCGGGCCCGGGATGGAGGCCAGTCCTCTTTCCTGGTGCTTCTTGACCTCTCAGCGGCGTTCAATACCATCAACGATGGTATCTTTCTGCGCCAGCTGGAGGATTGGGAGTGGGGGGCACCTTGTTGCGTTGGTTCTCCTCCTATCTCTCTGGTTGGTTGCAGTCGGTGTTTGTGGGGGGTCAGAGGTCCACCTCTAGGTCACTCCCTTGTGGGGTGCCTCAGGGGTCAGTTCTCTACCCCCTACTTTTAAACATCTACATGAAGCCACTGGGAGAGATCATTCATCGGCATGGAGTGAGATACCATCAGTATGCTAATGATACTCAGCTGTACATTTCCACTCCTGGCCAAATCAGTGAAGCGGTTGAGGTGATGTGCCGGTGTGTGGAGGCTGTGAGGGTCTGGATGGGTGTTAACAGATTGAGGCTCAACCCTGACAAGACAGAGTGGCTGTGGGTGATGCCTCCCACGGATATTTCAATCTGTCCTTCCATTACCCTGGGGGGTAAAGTTATAAACCCCTCAGAGAAGGTGCACAACTTGGGAGTCCTCCTCGATGCACAGCTGACATTGGAACATCATTTGTCGGCTGTGGCGAGGGGGGCATTTGCCCAGGTTCGCCTGGTTCACCAGTTGCGCCCTTATTTGGATCGGGAGTCTCTACTCACAGTCACACATGCCCTTGTCACCTCAAGGATCGACTACTGCAATGCTCTCTACATGGGGCTACCCTTGAAGAGTGTTCGGAGATTAGTGCAAAATGCAGCTACGCGAGCAATTGTGGGCCTTCCACGTTGTGCCCACATTTCGTCAACTCTCCGCATGCTGCATTGGTTGCCTATCTGTCTCCAAGCGCAATTCAAAGTGTTGGTTATTACCTATAAAGCCCTTTATGGCATTGGACCAGGATACTTATGGGACCGTCTTCTGCCACATACTTCCCTTCGACCGGTGAGAGCGCACAGGGTCGGCCTCCTCCGGGTCCTGTCAGCGAAACAATGCCATCTGGCGGGTCCTAGGGGGAGGGCCTTCTCTGTTGTGGCGCCCACCCTCTGGAACCAACTGCCCCCTGAAGTCTGCGTTTCCCCCACTCTCCCGGCCTTCCGGAAGAATCTAAAAACCTATCTATGCCAGCAGGCCTGGGGATGACTGTGATTGTGTGTGAATGATGAATGTGTCTGGGGGTCTTTTTAAATGCTTTTTAGATTTGGTTTTAGATTTTTGAAATGTTGAGATGTTGTTTTTATTTATGTTGTTAGCCGCTCCGAGTCCTCGGAGAGGAGCGGCATAAAAATTTAATTAATAAATAATAATAATAAATTAATAAATAAATAAGGTTGGAAGTGACGTTAGAGGTCTTCTAACCCAACCACCTATCCAAGGCAGAAGACCTTATATTGTCCAGGACAAATGGCTGTCCAATCTTTTCTTGAAAATTTCAATATTTAAGGAAGCCCTAGACTAGACCCATAATTGTTGAGAAAATGTTGCTCTATAGTAAAAACAAAAACAAATCTCCAAGATATAAATCCACATTTTATACTAACTTAGAATGCCTAAAACTTGTCTTGGGATTTTGGGATCAGTATGAGGGTTCTGCTATAAAGTGTAATATTCCTCTCAACGCCTAGCAAGGTCTCTACTTAACAAGGACTGTTATTTTGAGAATTACTGGAAAAAGATTTCTGTAGGACTTTATTTTGTTATCATTCGAAGCATAAATTGAAACAACTGTTATTTTTTCAGATTGAGCCTGAAAGATCAATATTATGAATCTTCCTTCCTCAGATTGTACTTGTTTCTTTAAAGTTCATGATAAATTCTTCACAACTATAGCTAGTCCATTTTTTTCCATCTGTCCAAGTGAAACCACAAATTTTTGACTGAGATGAATAAATAAGCAGATAGTATATGGATAGTATACAATTGCCAATTTGGAGCCAATCTCCAAATTGCCATATTTTGCCATGTTCTGTTTCTATTATGGCTTCCAGACCTATATATAGGTTTCTCATGAAGACATTTGTCTAAATACAATGACTTTATGTTTAGGTGAGAAATATAATGGTTACAAACTTCAAGTAACATGAGTATAATAACTGAGGGAATGTGCTCTTCTACCCAAGAAAATATAATTGCAAGTGAGATTCTGATATCTTTAGAAATGTGCACAGAAGTTTAGGTCAGTATTAAACTACTCAGCAAGGGCTGCTGATTGTCCACTATGGATGAATGATTTCTTACTAATTGATAGTAAGCAGAGACTGTGAGAGAAATTTAAGAAAACCAGGTTCCAGAATAAACCACTGAGCAAGTGAACAAAGTTTGCTAATAGGAACTTGCCTCTGGGGTTTAGTGGAGAGATCCAAATAGAGCGGTGCTCAGTATCACCCATGATAAGGAAAAGTATGATGAAACATGATGCAACACTATGGCATAAACTCTCTAGCTATTCCTACTGGTATCCTGACATCAGATGCATAAGTCAAGTGGTTTGTGTCATAACATTGTAATATAAATAATTTTATCATTTGCTTGCTCTCTCTCTCAACAGATGCCTATATATCCATAATACCTTTTTCTTTAAGAGTTTGCATTTGGCTAATCTGAAAGTCTAAGAGAAATAAGGAGAAATACTGGCTCTTTACTACTAGAAGATGGAAGTGAACATGCAGCAAGTGCAAGCATGAAATTCTTGACTCTGTCTTTTAAAGTTGGTAACCCATTGCTACAAATAATTGAAAATAAATATGCACTGGTAAGACCATCAGTTCATAAAGCATACTATCTGTCAGGCTTCTCTCTGGTAGATCAGAGAGGAACCAACTATATAGGCTTACAAGAATGCAGAAACTTGAGATAAATAGTTTATTTCAGAAAAGCTAAGAAGCCATTACTAAATAACTTCAATTACTGCTGTGTATCAAGTGTGAATATTATTTATAATACAAAACAATTATTTCAAAAAATGTGTGCCTCTTTTTCCAATAGGCTGGATAGCAAGAACAACTGCAATGAATGATTCCTTCCTCAGATACTGAAAAATAATACTACCAAGAACAACAGTTGCCACATAATCATACTGTATATTTAGAATTTCAGGAAGAAACCTCAAAACCTTGGAGCTTATGTTATCTCATCAAAGAACATGAAAAGTCAATGACTAACTAGATAAATGATTATATATGAGAGAGGTTTCATTTATTGGCCTTTGGACTAAATACTTGTATTGTTTAAAAATAAATTGTGAGCATTGAGTCATGCATTTTATTGCCTTTGTTGTCTGAATACCAAGGGGAAATAAACAACTCTTAGTACAGAAAGGAAATATGATTTAACAGGTTTAACCAAAACTTAGTAAGATAAGTCCTATAATTGTAGTACAACAGAATACAATTTGTTCAGAAGAAATGCAATCAATAGAAAGTGAGGAAAATTTTTGCTTCATGTTCAGAGTATCCACTTCTGCTCAGAAATCTAGTTAATGAACTTAACAACATTGTAAGAGGTTGAACTAAAGTAATTGGCAGAATTGTTGGTATTTACACTTCTTTATCCAACCAAGGAAAGGTAGGATAAAGAAGCTATCTAGAAATAAACTTCAGATCTTTCAAAAATATATAAAGTTGTAAATATAGAAAGGTACACTACCATCATTCCCATGTTGGATGGGAATAATGGGAGCTGTAGTTCAACATATACAGACAACATTATGCTAGAAAAAGCTGATATATGAAAAGATGAGCATATACACAGATGGCACTATTACCTGCTTTTCACAAATGTTTAAAAAGCAGGATCTTTAAATGCCATATAACAGGCATGTCAAACTGCCGGCCTGCGGGTCGGATGCGTCAAGCCGACACCGCGCCCACCCCATTGCTGGCAATGGGGAAAAAGTCTTGATACATCGCACGATGTCACGTGACGTCGTGAGGTTGACGTGCCTGCCATATAACTAACAGTGATGATCTAACATTTGTTTTGTGCATTCCGGAGCCTGAATTTAAAGGATTGGTTTTATGCATCATATTTAAATTTATTTTTATGTGTAAAGAGATCTGCAGCCAAGTTTAGAATACAGGAACTTCTCAGTGTTAATGGAAGCAACTGTAAAGAATAAGTTATGCGTGTATATATAATGAGTTACATATCTCAGTTATTATTAGCGTGCCTGTGCTACTTACAAACATGTATCATGTTTTATTTTAACCATGACTACATTACAATGGAAACCTTTCCATTACAAAGTCTTATCCTGGAGTATTAATTCAATGATAGACAGGTAATGAAAATCAACATCCTATCTACAATTTTGTTTCCAAATCTAGGGAGGATGATCTAGCAACCTTGTACAGTTTCACACCAAACATGAACATCTTTCATCTTGTACAGCTTCACAGCTTCACACCAACATGAATATATTTCAGACAGCTGAGGATGGACCATGCAAACTTCCACCATGCTTTAGCTCCATAAGTGAGCAGAGAATAATCTTACAACTACTCAAGTGAACGTCCCTTCATTGTAAATATATGTTAATATATATTCAGAATATTGTGTGAATATACCAATGTCTACTAAACATAGAAACATAGATTTGGACCATGTCATGAGCACAGAATCCAAATAAAATCACCCAAACTGACTAAAATTTTCAAACAAACTATGTATCTACTTAATTTTTATGTTTCTAATCCTTACTGAATCACCCATTGCCATTAATAATGGCCAATGTCTAAAATTAAAGAATATTTTCAGATACAACAAAAGCCAGTATTCCTCTTAGTTTTATAGTCCAAATTTGTATCCATGGTTTCATCATCTTCCTCAATACATTTAACTTAACACCCCAAATCTTATTCACTGCTGAATAATTTCTGAATGAAGTAGGTTAACGTGAATTTCCATCATGATAAAATCTTTTATTCTGTGAGCATCTAAGGTAAAAATTTCCCCACATCTTGCAATTGGATAAGATTGAAGCCCAGGGATTAATCCCCCTTGATGGATTGGAGACTGTTGGTTAAGGTGCCAGATTTTTTATTTTGTTTTGAGAAACCTAGAATAGTATTTCACAAGATGGGCATCCATGTTAGCCTTTTAAATAAATAAAATCCAGACATTTCTTGTTCTATATTAAATTAGGAATCAACTAAATGAATCCTTTTCAGATCACATTTGGATCTGAGAAAAACTGAAGACTTGAGCTGGGCAAAGCAGCATACTTTCACAAATTTTGGTGCAGTTGTTTTGAGGATTGTCTCACGTTGTCTGTGTAAGATGTCCCACTGTAATATTATTGCTGAATTGTACCTACATCTGGTGCAACTATTACCATAATAAAGGATTTTGTTGTGTGTGTGTGAAATGCTCAAACATATCAAACATAATTGATATGAATGTACAGATGACCTGGGAAAGACTTTGAAGTAGCTTTGAAGTAGTCATGTCAAATCTTGCAGATGTTGTAGCTGTCTCTGGGCTTCAGAAGTGGTATTGTGTTCATGTCACCTATGAAGCACACCTCAAACTTCTTAACTTATAAGACTGTGTTGATTTGAAAGTAAATAAGTAATGTAAAAACATCACAGCTCCATATTGGAGATGCTCATCTTGACTTCTTTGACATAGTTTCTGGACTCTCCTAACTATGTATTTCTGAATGCATATATATAGTGGCATTACAAAAGAGCCTAGGAGTAAAAATGAAAATATTTCCATTGGGTTACTGAGGTGCTAATGAGGCAGCACTTAATACTTTTAAACCTTCTATAAATAATTATGAGGAAATACTGTATTAAAGGGTAAACAGAAGTATGTAGAAATGCAAGGTTTAAAGAAAATCTGAAAGTATAATTTTTTTATAACAAGTTTTATTAATTTTTCAATTTTTACATCCAAGTAATTAGGAAACAGCGTGGTGATAGGGTAATCAATAGTCCAATAACAAAATCATTCATATATATCTCAGGTTACATCATTAAATGTTCCCTCTCTCTTTCCCTTAATTATTATATCATATTCAAGTTCATACATTTCTAGATAAAGCTCAATAAATCAATACATTTATCAATAAAATTTTACTTACACATATCCAAGTCCTGTTTTTAAGTTTTACTTAATTCCAATTACCATGTTCCAATTTAGCCTTTAATAACCATAATGTTTAAACTTTGGGTAACCCTAATTTCCCTCATTTCATTACAAGATAATTATCGTATCTAGAATACACATATTGTTCTGAAAATTACATTCTTACTTTATTTCACAAATATATTCTATTTCTCGTCCTGGTAGCTCCTCATTTACTAACAAAATATCTTTCATTGTCACAAACCCATTTCCATATTACAATTCAAAGCTATAATATAACAGTTAATTTTCATTTCCATTATAAATCTAAGTCCTAAATATTAAATCAATCAATATCTCTAAAAATCTCCTTAACCCATTAAGTGAAATTTTAAGTAGCATTTTTAAATCTAACTCTGGCTTTCTTTTTGTGCCAAGCAGGCTTCCATACCAGAGCCTTTAAATCCTCAGATTTAAACCCTTCATTTCTACATATGTCATTTGAATCAAGAGAGAACATCCAGTTATCAATTTTTCAAAGGCACTGGCCTCTTTGTAGTTATTAGGTTGTTGCCCTGATAATTCAAATCTCCATGTTTGGTTTGGAATGTTTATTATCAGTTCAGTCTGGTCTTCTTCTTCTTCTTCTTCTTCTTCTTCTTCTTCTTCTTCTTCTTCTTCTTCTTCTTCTTCTTCTTCTTCTTCTTCTTCTTCTTCTTCTTCTTCTTCTTCTTCTTCTTCTTCTTCTTCTCCTCCTCCTCCTCCTCCTCCTCCTCCTCCTCCTCCTTCTTCTTCCAGTTTCATCTGACTAGAATAAAAGGTCATGTCTGGTGTTGTTATTGTTATTTGATTGTCTAAATTGTCTAAGTTCTCAATATATAGTGTTTGTTGGTCAGTTCCTGTTGCTTTTGGAGTTACAGGTATTTCAGTTGAAGTCAGTGTTTGATTATCAAAGTTCTCAATAGGTTGTGCGTGTTGTTGTGTAGAATCCTCTTTGATGTTAATTTGTTCCTCTTCTGTTGTTTTTTTTGGCTTGTAAGTTGGTCATTTGGAGTCTGGGGTTCAATTTGTAGTTTTGGGGTAACATCTTTGGCTTTCACTCTGGAGTTCATTAGCTCAGTGGCTTCAAGGATTTTTTCAAGTATAAGTTTATAGTTAAGTTGTGGGTAAAGTTCCTCTATTTCTATGGTGATTAGAGATAGTCTTTTAGTGGAGGCTATGTTTAGTAAGAGTCAGCCAATGTCCACTTCCACAATTTCTAGAGACTGTTTTCGCCACCCAGCTGTTTCCAATTCTTATTTTTTTTTAGATACTGTGAAGGGCAAATCAAGGGAGTCAACAGGCCTCACAGTCAGAAAAATTCAGTTGCTGTACCAGGCTTCACCACAAGATGTCCCCAGTAGGCTATGAAATCTTTTTCCAGACACCGATTAGGCTTTCATCCAGTTAAAAAAGAAAGAAAGAAAGATATTTTCAAACTTAATAGATAGGTAAGATGATAGGTCTCTATAATAGGAACTTTTTGGGACCCCAAAGTATCCAAAAAATAAAATTCCAGTTAATTAGTTGTTGAAATTAATTATTATTTTCTTTTCTTTCCAAAGCTTAAATTCCTAAAGTGTGCAAACGCCGCTGTATTAAGAGCGGGGAAGAAATTTCAGGAGGCTTTCACAGGAAGGTAGTTAGGGTAAAAGAAAGGTAAGGAAGAGTCTCACCCAGATCTTCCGTGGTGCTTCGTTGTGCTTAGTAGTGCTTTTGGCTTTTGGCTGGTACAGCTAAGTGATCGGCCATGTTAATGGCTGATCTTTTCTTTGTCGATCCAAAGGAGCTGCCTTGGATCAAATGGAAGAACTACCGCCCTTCTGTGATCTAGCAAGGGTCCTCCTCAGCGGTGGTTGCCCCTCCAGGGTGACTTTCAACCCTTTCCAGGGTCTTCTGATGAAGGGAAACCAGACGGCAGAGAGAGGGCTCTCCTGATAAGTCTGCTGGTGCTGCAATCTGGAACCAGAAGCCAATCTGAAAGTATAATTTGTATTAGAGATTATTTGAATGCAATCAGGCAAGAGGGCAACTGCTCCAAAAAGTACTGTGATGTGAATTTAAATCTCAAGTTACAAATGAGTTCCAAGAGAGGCAGTGATTATCTTGAAGTTGTTGTACTGAGATGAACCAGGCTGACAAGATAAATACACATCTCATCAGATCAGGAATATTCATAAGAATCTCACTCTTCTCATCTCGTTAGATTGCATTCTTAAAACCATTTAAGATGACTCAGTATGTAAATCATTCCAATTTGAGAGTTAATTTTTATTTCATCTCAATTACTGAATATTTGCATACAGTTACTATACTTTAGAAACATGTTCTACATTTTTAATCTCCCCAGTTTTAGAAAACAGGAAAATTTGCATGGAGCACTACACACAGGCTCACAAAAAATGAGTTATGAGGATTTGCTTAATGTTTGGCCTTGTCCCAATGCCTGCAGAGAATTGCTTTCTCATCATTCCGTAACCCATAAACTCCATTGCACCAATGAACTTCTGAAACTGTTTGCTCTGCCTATAACTAGGCAGGTTGATTAGGGCAGACTTTAAACTCTTGTAAGGAGAGCTTCTCAGGAGCCCCTCAAATATGGTTCTAGTTCTTCTCCACAGCTGCATGTGAATTCCATAGTTTCTGCTCCATGACAATTCAAAAAATACACTTGTGTGAGATGACAATATCAGAATATTTATCAGAAAGATAATATTGCTGGAGAATTTTTTCCCAAACCCACCAAAAGACAGCTAGAGAAAATGCTAATGCAGCAGAGAAATGTTTATTTGAAGCAAGAATAAAAACTATCCCTTACAATATGCAGAATGTTAAGGGAAAAGAACACAGAAAATGGTGTCAGAGGTGATTATAGAACAGGGGTCTTCAAACTTGGCCCTTTTATGACTTGTGGACTTCAACTCCCAGAATTCCTCAGCCAGCGTGCCTGCCTGAGGAATTCTGGGAGTTGAAGTCCACAAGTCATAAAAGGGCCAGGTTTGAAGACCCCTGTTATAGAAGGATCCAAAAATACAGAGTGGTGACCACAACCCTATGACTAAAGCCCCACTCCTTTTTTACCTGGGTCACCTTTTAAAAGGCAGTTTATTAAAATATTTCTTATAAAGTGTGAAATCATATGATGAATTCTTGCAAAATTACTAAACCACTAAAATAATTATCACTTTATAATACATTATTATCTAATATATCCTTCACTGGTTTTTGGTTTGCTTTGTTTTCTAAGAAAAATAAAAAATATTTTTTAAACAAAATAATTGTCACTTAACTTTAATGGAAAGATTCCATAATTATGTCTGAAATGTGGCTCAGATTTCCAAAGACAAACAAACTCACTTGGGATTCCAGGAACAAAGTTTTATTGAAAGAAAGCCTTTGCAAAGGCTGGTGCTCTTAAAATCATGCAGGTGATTAAGCCAGACACACAATTTTTAAAATCATATATTTATACCATCTCATGAAGCTGGTTCCTCCCCACCCCTATCACACTCAAAAGCCCATCTGCTCATCAGCTAAACTGAAGTGCCTAAACAGAAAACATTTCTTTTCTTCCCCTCCCAGGAAAAAGCCCTTACATTTCATATGCCTGTTAACCATGACTTTTTGCTGACATTAGCCCTCTCTTTATTTTTATATTTCCTCCTGCTTGCAGTTACATCTAGCTTCCTACAGAACCTACATATTACAAAGTAATTATCCTGCATGTGTCAAAGCTCCTACTTCTAAAAGCTGAAGTTACTTCATTTTGCCATTATTAAGCTTACTCCTTAAATTTCAGCTGATCTTATTGAATGTCTTCATATGATACTGCCAATGTGTTACCCTTGTCTGTATATCTTTAAAATAGATGGATTTGTACTTTCATATATCATTAAACAATTTCTGATATTATTTTATCTCTTACAGTTATGTTATAAACAAAATGCAAAGAATGTAAACAGGCCACTGTAACTGCAGATTGATTGTGGGAAATGTAAAGCAAGTTTTCACTAAAGCCATGAACAATTCAAGAAAAGACACTGGAATTAAACCCAAAAGAATGTAAGGAGGGCTACTAATTGTCAGAGGCAATCAGTTATAGTGATCCAATGAATTTCTGATGTTATTAAGAAATTTCAGTTCAAGCTAGGTTATGACATGTACTGGGAAGCTTTATTCAAATTTTGTCCTACCATAGGAACCCAGTCTGGCTGGCAGTTGTACTTTTGCTTGAATTGTACTTTTGCTTGTTTTCTGGATTAACTATAAGGGCATTAACAGCTTCCACTTTCCAGCCTTCCTTCTTTATTATGGGTTTTCTAATGGGGAATGCCATACCATTTGTTTATTTTTCATTTAATTTTCAAATTTATGAATAAACAAAGACAGACAGGTGCTATGTTTTGGGTTTTAATGGGAGAGAAACATTGGCTGTTTTCCACTGTTCTATAAATTATACTTCCAGAGAACTTGCATTAGTTTTGTAGATCAAATTGCACAAATAATCAAGTTCCATCTGCCCTTAAATCTATAAAAATGTTTCATTATCTGTTTCATTTGCCTAAATGAATTGTGTGTAGCTACAGCAGAGTAAGAGTATCAGAAACTTTTACTTCAAGTACCACAGTTCATACTGCAGAACTACTCTAAACAAAATTTATTCTTGGGACAAATTCCTAAGTTATCCATGTAATGGATGAAACTTTGGATGAAAGTTTTTCTAGATATATCTAACTGTGCTACAACCTCCATGCATACATAAACATCATGCTTTTCCCTTTTCAGCATAAGCTATATTATACAACATGCAGAAAAAGTGTGAGTAGTACTAAATCAAAGAAATTAAAATCAGATTTTAAACTGTAATTATACATACTTTATATCAATAGCATGCCCTATACCTATTCACATAACCTTTTGCCTATACTATGCATGCTCTTTACTATATACTCATCCTACATTCCAATTGTAGCCTTCCATACCACATGATTATCAATAAATGGGCCTCCAAATTTTGGTCATTACCACTCACCAGCCAATTATTTTTTTTATATAAACTTAAATAAGATTAAGGAATAGACTAAGTTACCTGCCTGTTCCCATGCCACATGTAGTATTCTCTACTAACTGTAAGGACATAATCTATCAGTATGGATACAATTTTTTTTGTAATACATTTTATTGTTTTTTTAATTCTTAAGAGAAAGTACTCAGGACACACCGTGGTGTTTGGGTAATCAAACATTCAAAAATAAAAGCATATATAAATATCTCAACTCAATACATTCAATGTCCCCTCTCTATTTACCTCAAATAGCATAATACGTTTAAAATGTTCCGTTTCTAATTTAAATTTCTATAACTGCTAAACCTGTTTTAAAACTTTATAAGTTTACAATTACCATAATCAAATTTAACTTTAAATCAACAAGTTATCAATTCAGGTATCCCTTCCAGATATATTCTAATCCTTAACTCTCACATCCCTCATTTTATCACAAGTATCATTTATTTCTTCTTCCACTACATAATACATATCCTAATTAAAATAAAATGTTAATCTACCATATATATATAATCCATCAATCAATCAATCTCTTTAAGATAACAAAGTAATATTAAGTCTTAAATCATTTCAGTTCATTAAACAAAATTCAAATTTCATCCAATTGATTATCATGCCTTATCACATCTATATTATCATACATAAACATCATCTTACTAAATTAAAACACTCAATTAATTATTAAAAGAATCCAAATCTAAAAAGCCAGCGTTTTTTCCATTCCAGTACATAATAATTTTCATGAAAATAAGCCTATTATTCCAAAAGGTACATTCTTAATCTATTTAAGATATCTATTCTAATAATCACCCTCCTATTTTTTCTTACTTCTAACTCTGAATCTTAATCCTTAAAACAATCCATAAATCAAACATTGCCTTTTAATCCATTACACAATTTTAAATTTCTCTTTTCAGTCTTATTCTGGCTTTTCTTCTGTACCAAGTAGGTTTCCATAACCAAGCTTCCCTTTCAGCCAATGGATCTCTCTTTATTGCTTGCAGTACCCTTTGAAACGATAGGAATCCCATCCTCTGCATTAGGCATCTGTTTCTCTCATCCTTAAAGCTTCGTTGCTTTAAAGTTTCAAGTCTTAATCTTTGATTCTTCTGATCCTCAAAGCTATAGATGGAATGTTTATAAGATAAAATAAAATCCTCTTTTATCTCAGTTGTTTCCTCTTCTGGTATGTTTTTATTTGTAGAATGGTCAGACGTGGTCTGGAGATCAGTTTGAAGATTTGAAGTAAGACTTCTGGATCTTAATTCTGTAGTAAACTCTTTCATTGTAGCACATATTTCTGCAGTAGCTTCATAAATCTTTTCCAATATAAGCTTGCAGTTTAATTGTGAGTGAGGTTTCTCCATTTTGATAGTAATTAAAGAAAGTGTCTTTTTTCTTTTTTGTGGAGGCTGTGTTTAATGAAAGTTAAGCAGTATCCACCCCAATTCCCACAGCTGTATCAGCTTATCTTTTCTCTCAAAAGTAATTTGAAGGTCAAGTTTATTCCATCTCCAAAGAATAATCAGAAGTTGCAATATTAGGTTTTCGCCACTAGATGTCCTCAGTAAATTAAAAAAATCGTTTCCAGACACCATTTCCCCCCTTTTTTCTATCTTTTAAAATATAATGTGAAAAAAAGAAATAATCTTCCAGCATAAAATAATAGGACAGCTCTTAAAAAAAGTTCTGTACTCCAAAGCATACAAAAATAAAGTATAGTCTTTAAAATTTTGTTCTATTCTTTTGTTACGCCTTTCTTCCCAAACATGTAGAAGCTGCTTTTTCAAGCCAGGGAAATAATTCCAACAAGGCTCTTACAGGCAAAAAGAAAAAAAGCAAGATAGAATAAAGAGAGTAGCAAAAAAAAGTCTCACCTGGGTTCACCACGGTGGTTCTTAAAGCTTAGATGTTCTTTGACTTGCTGTTTGGAGCAGCCTGGTGATCGGCCATTTTACTGGCCGATCTTCTTCTCCGTCGTCCCTCAGAGATGGCTCGGGCAGTTGGAGGAGCCACCGCTCCTCTGCAGCCGAGCGAAGCCTCTTCGACAAAAGTTGCACTCTCCAGGGCAACTTTTGACCAGCATAAGGGTCTACCAGCAGAGGGAAACTAGTCAACGAGGAGACAAGTCTCTTCGTATGCTAGAGGCGCCGTAATCTGGAACCAGAAGTCAGTATGGATACATTTTAATCTGTGTTCCATAAGCATATCCAAAGCCCAGTTTTATCCCAAGCATGCTCTCACAGTTTTATGTAAGATAGGAACTCTAATCTTACAAGCCAATATAGTAGAACCTTCATCACACAAACTAGGAGTTATATGGAAAGGACTGACATACTTGGAATATGTGCTTTTATCTTGATTTTCTGAAGATTTTAGTTTTTAGAACAGGGTAATCCTTCTCCATAGTTTTATTTGTTTGCTTAGAATAAATTGGCTTTAAACCACTAGCATAGATGGCTCCTGAGTCACATACAGGTCCCTCCAGGGGTCAGTTGCAGCCCCCAATATCTTTCCCAATAGTGTGCATCTTCAACCAAACTTCTACATATTAATATATGATAAGTAAAGAGTGACAATGGTTTTAACAGAATTGTATGCCTAGTTATCTGCCTGCTTCCTTTCTTGGCTTCTTCTCAGCCTCCCTACCTTATTTTTCCTTTCATCTCAGGCATCCCTTAACTTTCTTTTATGTGACCATTAGGTTTTGCATTGTGAGCCCCAATATGCTGCTGAAAAGCTACTGCCTCCATCAGCCTTTGAAAGCTGAAAGTTCCTGACTTAAAGCTACAATGTGTAGAAGAATGAGCTGTTCCCTGAGTGCAGAAGTATAGCGGAAGTTTCTATTATCTCTTACTGCAAGTGTATCTCAAAATAAGGTGCTATCAAGGGCAGCATGCCATTTGATTAACTGAATTTCATCCTTTCTCTAGGACCTCAAGGCAGCTAACACTGGAAAACAATGATTTTGTTTCCTGGGTGTTTTATCTTATAGTTTTTTGGCTTCTAATCACAAAAATAACCTATAATGTAACCTATGACATATCATTTTATAGAAATATGTTTTTTTCACAATGGACACTGTACATTATTTAATATATGTTGGCAATGCTGCACACATGAAAGAAACATGAAAACATGGAACAGTTGTTGAAGTACATCCAGTACACAATGTACAAATGAAATATACATGGAGTTCTAAAAGTAGTGGTTCTGTTGCTTGGAATGCAGCTCAGATATACCAAGTATTGTTGTTACATATGCAAATGGGACAGCCATGCAAGAGAGTCACATTATATTAAAAAAATGTCACTCTGAAGAATTTGGTTTTAGGGCAGAAAAACATATCACGTGAACTATTTGTTGATCCAACAAAAATATTTTTGCTTCTGCTGCTTCACATAAAACTTGGACTGATGAAAAATTTTGTGAAAATGATGAACAAGAGAGTTGAAGGTTTTTATTATATGAGATAGATGTTTCCAAGAATAACTGATACCAAGAAAAGTATTTTTGTTGATCCACAGATCAGATACATCATCAATGACAAGCAACTCAAAGATCTGTTAGTGGGGCCAGAGAAAATCACCTGGAAAGCAGTCAAGGATGTAGTTGAGAATTTTCTTGGCAACTACAGATCACCAAACTACATTCAGCTGGTTGACAAACTTCTTACAGCATTTAAGACTATGAAATGCAACATGTCAATGAAGATTCATTTTTTGCGTTCACATTTGAACTTCTTTCCCCAAAATCTAGATGCAGTCAGTGATGAAAACCATGAAAATTTTCACCAGGACATTGCCACAATGGAAAGATGGTCTTGAAGCAACTAGAATCCTTCAATGCTGGCTGACTATTGTTGGACATGCAGTGAGATATATCAGATACTGAGTACAAACAAAAATCATCAGCAAAACACTTTTGGCCTATTGAACTCATGCAGAGGATCAGAAACATTATGCAATTAAATACATTATAGTCATTAAAAGTTAATTTCATATTTCTCAAGATTTCTATGTGATAGAACCATTTTAAAACTGTATTTGTATTTAGTTTGAAGCTGTGACTGGCTGGAGGGGAATGGAAGGATTTATTATTTATATTTATAGACAGTTTCTGTATTTCGGAAAGAGAGGACCACTGATTTGAAAGAGTGGTCAAAGAAACCATCTATGTCAAAACTGAACAGCTCTCTCTCAACAGAGCAGGAGGGATATGACATCATCTTTCTCCTATCTACAATGCAGTTCTCTCAGCAGTTCCAAGAAGGCTCCATACCCATTTGCACCACTCAAATGACCCTGAGGACACAGATAAACCTCCAAGTGGCTTCAATGACTCTCTAAAAGAATGACCAGCTGTCTGCAAGGAGTATAAATCCTTCCTTTCCCACTGTCCAGTCAGAGCTGAAGAAGCTTCTTGGATAAGAAGTAAAACATATTCAAAGAAAAGCAAGAAAGTCCAGTTGCCTCATGAAAAAGCACCTTTGGGACTTCCTAGCTGTGTGTTTTCTGATTGTTGTGATTCTTGCCTTGCTTTGGATATACACTGTGCCTTGACTTATGAATCCTCTTTCTTGCCTCATGAATCCTCTTATATTGCAGATATAATTTTGCCTGGTGGGTTTATTTTGATTGACAAACTTTCAAGTGCCTTGTGGACTCATTGGCCATTGCTCTGTGGACTAGCATTGGTCTGCTTGTGGCTCGATTTAATTGGGAAAATTATGGGGTTTTGGTGAAGGGAGTTGCAGGGGGATATTAACAAATCTATTAAACCACAGTTAGTGTGCTTGTGTAAGCGGGACAGCACAGTAACATGGGGATCTCCATTTTATTCTTAACACAACCCCATGAAATGAAATGAGCTGGAAGTGACTGTACCAAAGGCATACTGAGTTTCTTTAGTTCCATATCTGTGCAACAAAGTTAAATCCAACTTCCTACTCAATCAGTTTTTGCCATGGGCCAAAGATTCAATAAGAATACACACAGTAGATCTGCCCTATATCTGAAACATTTCAAACAACACAGTGAAGTTTAGATTTCACACAGAGATCAATTTCAAGACAAGATTATATATATTTTCTTATATTCCCCTGAACCTCTTCTGAACATTTCTTACCTACTCAGTTCAAGAGCATTGCAAATCTTTAAATTCAGCAATCTCAAAAAAGTTAGTAATCAGATCACAAATGTTTTCATTTTATAACCATCAAAAAGAGGACCTTTTATTTCTTTTTTGCCTGCCAGTGAGTACTGTAATCACAAAGATATCTTTGAATGCATTCCACATGATACATCTGTGAAATATTCATATAATGAAGTGGTTTATTAATAAAAGTGTGCAGAACCAGCTTGTACAAATTTAGATGCTGTGGGCCAAAACACTTTTGAACATGAGATTTTATCACTAGTGGCAGACCAAAAAGAAAAAAAAACTAGAACCAAAGGAAGCTAAATTGCAGCTGAATCTATCCATTTGAAGATCCCACATCCTATTGAAAATACAGTTTGGTGACTTGTACAAAAGTACAACCAAAAAAGAATATCAAAGTGAAATATTAGCATTGCCAAGACAAGCCTAGAATAAATGTGTCCATCCAATTTATGAAATTAAATTAAATTACTGAAGCAGCTGCCAATGAGGAGGATAGAAAGAGAAGAGGAGAGATAGCACTGTTATCCAATCAAGTGAAACATATTTTTTTTACATTGTTTTCTCTACAATCCAATCCACATCTCAAATCTTAAAATCATGGTTAAATTTGCCTAATATGTGGCTCTTTCCTTAGGAACGGATATTTTTTGTATTTGCTTTTGTGAAGGTATGTAAGTCTGACATTTCATTTTTCTTTGTCCTCACAGTCATGCTTTTATTTTCTACTTTGTATGGTGTAAAATGGCTATTTTCTTGAGCAATTAGCACAGATTTTAATGGTCTTGCTGTGAAAATAGTCCAGATGACCAGGGGCAAGTGTTGGAGGGAAAAAACCCTTTCCATTACTAAGTCCTCAGGGAAACTGTTGATTGAAAAGTCTATCACCAAATTGCTGCAGCCTATCAAAGCCATAATAGCAGCCTGCAGAATCATTATAATCAACTTTGGGATTGTATAACAGAAGCCTGTGTCCTTTTCTACTGCTACATAATTTTGTCAAAATCATTTCTGTTTTTTGTATTCATAAAAAAGTGAAAATTCTAACACTTATCTTAGGATGTGGTAGAAACTATACTTTGCTTATTGATAAGCATCAAATGCAAGTTCTTACAAAGTGTGCTTATATCTTCTGTACACACTGTTCCAGTGTGGAAAAGATCATATAAGATGGTGAAAAGTACATATACCTGAAAATTACATGATAGGACATTATCAAACTCACATTATCCCCACTGAAGTCACAGAATTGTTCTGTTCCGTGACAATTACATGATAGAATTGGTAATTTTATTACATGATATTACATGATAGAATTGGTAATTTAATTACATGATAGAATTACATGACAGAATTGTTCTGTCAACCTCCCTACTCAACTTGTAATTATTCTTGTGTGGTTGGATATAAACTTCTTTGTAGCATCTGAATGAAGCTGTGATCTCTTCAGTTTGTTGTTATTTGTGAACATTGACTTTCACAACTTTTTTATCCAACTTCTTCCTTTGGCACAGGTTTTTCTCACAGTAGAACAAGATCTCAGCCATATGTAAATGTGCTAGGAAAGAGTATTTATTACTTGTTTATTCTGCATGTTTAGATTTTTTAAAAGAAGCTGTGGTGAGTGCACAATCTCTTAGAATTCTCTCATGTGTATAATTAAGCCATTACACTGCTGGCCCAATATATATATAAATGCACAAACAGTTGCAGTTGGATAACAGGCCACAACCTTCATCAATTTCTAGAGCTGAAGAGAGAGTATATCCATCATAGTGGTGAAAACAGTGCACCAGCATGGTTATTGTAGGGAAATTGTGTAGCATGTTGGTGTAGCAACAATTGGTTTTTAGAGAACAGATAGCTATGATTCACACTAAGAGACTTGTGGCCCCGTTGAAGAACCCTAACTTATGCTCTTGCCACAAACATACATTAGGATTGTGATTTGAATGGGCATTGGTGGAACTGAAGACTAGAAAATGGTTAACCACTTTCTTCAGATCTAATGACATTAGCCATTATTTATAAGGACCTCCTCAACTAGATCTCCCAAGAAAGCAGAACTCTTGAAATAGGCATCTTTCCAAAAGGAACTTTTATTGAGAGTTAGTGATGGCAAGTGAACTTAAACGGACTCCAGAAGATGGTAGAGGACAGGAAGGCCTGGAGGAACGTTGTCCATGGGGTTGCGATGGGTCGGACACGACTTCACAACTAACAACAACAACAAAGTGATGGCAAGAGAGTAAAGCAAGGTCTAAAGATTTGGCGCATAAAGTATTACATCAAAAGGCAAATCAGAACTCCTCCCCCAAGTGTCCAACCATCTGGTTGAAATCCAGCCAATTTACAGGTGCCACAATGATATGAGAAGCTGGAGATTTAGCGCCCTTCTCAAGATCTCACTCGGTTTCATTTCCCAATGAAATTGGGAACATTTCCCAGGCTTTGTTGTCTGGAGATAAGGCAGATGTTTTCAGGTCACAAACCTGTAAGGACCCACCTCAATCTCATATCTTAAGAAAGCAGAACTCTTGGAGATGGTTTCCTCCAAAAGGAACTTCTTCTTCTGAGGAGTATGATGTCTTGGATCCTGACAACTGGCAGGGTCCCTGCTTGAGGGAGGGCTCCCCTTTCACAGTGGGTTCTTCCTTCCCTGCCCCATCGTCTGACATTGTAGTTTTTGCAAAGTCCCCCAGTAAGGGTCTTCCTTCCAGGTTGACTATTACTGCTGATCCTGTCTAATGTTTCCTCCAACAGGAACTATTATTAAAAGTAGTTGATAGCATGCATAATAGACAGGATCTGAGGGATTCCTTTGCAGATTGATACTTTAAAGTGTCCCCAAGCAAACCCCACCCCACAGTTCATCCGGACGGTTCAAACCGGCCAATCCCCAGGTGTTAAGTCCATCGTGGGAAAGGGGAGATAACTTCAGTCTGGCTCTGCTGTTCAAGCAGCTCTTTGCACCTCCTTTTGAGAATGGAGAAATAAGCCAGGATCTGGAAGTTGTATTTCTTTCTCCCCCCCCTTTTCCTAGCTGACAGGTTAGGGAGAAGAAAGTTCAGAGAGAGATACAGTGCAGAAAGCAAATTGTTACATTGTAGCAGGCAGCAGACACAGAGGCAATAAACAAAGCAAAAAGTTACATTATAGCAAATAGAGGAAGGGAAAGCAATAACATCAAAAGCACATCCCCCATCCTCTTTGGGAGTATGGCAGAACCCAGGGGAAGGTGAGATTTGTTTTTTAGGTCAGAGGGGATAGGTAGAAATGAAATAGGAATGGGTTCTGACACAACCTCTCGCCCAGAGGGAAAGCATGTCATACAGAGCAGAGCAAAGCAAATACTATTCCCCATGCAAGCATCCTCCCCCAACAGTATGGCAAGTCCCAAAAATACATAGGCAAAAGCAACAAAGGGAGAAAGGAGGGGGTGCATGTTTGCCAATGTTTAATTTACTCCATGTTCCTACTGCTTTATAATTTTGCCGAGCATGCGCAAGATGGCAGATGTATCTCTGTAGGAGTAGCCGGGCGTCTCATGGGGGATGGCTAGAGACCTCCCCGGGGGGCTCAAGAAACATCTAGGACCCCGGGGATTCTGGCAGCGGAACATCTTGGCTTTCCAGAGGCACATTTGTTGATTTCCTCCTTTCCGGAATTAGCGAACGAAGTCGGGGGATTGTGACGGCATGCTCCACCCCCTTTTGGCCTTGATGGAATGTGGAGCCAGTTTGGGAGTTTGGATGAGAGTCCATCATGAGGGAGAAGAGTTTGGCGGCGGCTCCCCCCTCCTATTGTGTGAGCGAGCGATCTGTGGAAGGGTGAGAGGACCATTGAGAGGCTTTTGTTTCTCGGATGAGGCTTTTGTATCTCCGTGGGGAGGCTCCTGTTTCTCGGAAGACTATCTGTGATGGGAAATGGCTTGGTCCCTTCCCCTCCCCTTACCACCCCTCTCCCTACTACCACCATATGAACATGCGGCTTCAGTGGGCAGCTGAGAGGCGTAGGTGGCCGCCGTAAAAGGGAAGAGTTCGGTGGGCCCCTTCCCCCATTTTGCTGGTCGGCTGTTCTGGGAAGACAGCCGGAGGTTGTGGGTGATGGAGAGGGGCAGCATGGAGCTTGGACTTGTGGATTTATGGTGAGGGAAACAGCGTTGTCATGCTTCCCCCTCCCCAATGAAGAGTGATCAACGATGAGGCCAAATGGAAGAATTGTAGTGCCCCCCCGTCCTGTTGGTTATACGGAATAGGAAAGTGGAATCACCATCAGGTGGGCAGTAAATAGCCCTGATGAAATATAATCCCGGACTCTGACTTTGGTGCTGCCTTTATGAACCCCCTTTTAGAGATCTGGTCCTTGCCCCTGGCAGCACATATTCTGAACTTGTAGACTGTGGATTAATGGAGCAGGATGGAACATAGGGGTTTTTTTCCCCTGCCTGGATTATTTAATTCCATCATCATCCTCATTATCACTGCCACCCTCATGGAATTATGGAACTCTGGAATTTTGGATTTTAATTTAGATCGAACTGCCTGGTTTCTTGCTGGACCCCATCGATGTATTTTATCTGACTGGCTCCCTACTTGAGATCGATTCTTCTTGCATTGCGAGATTTCCCCCTCTCACAATCATGGCCCTCTGCTGTATCAAGGGCCCATCTCGAGGATGGACTTTGGAGTCCTGAGAGATGGCATGCGTCAAACAAGGGGCTTTGGGGTTTTTTAAATCGTTTTTTAATGAAAGTTTTAAGGGAGGGTAGAGGTGGGGAATGGGTGTTTAGGGCGGAGGAAGGAATTGTTGGAAGGAGCTAGAAGACAGGCCAGGCAACGGAAGGGGACGTAGTCCTGTGGGTTCGGATGGGGAGCTGATTAAGGCTGATCCAGTTCCAATTAGGACCATAAGCGGGAGGGGCAGATATGGTGGGAGCAGGGGGCCATATTACAATAAGGGAGCGCGTACCCACTGTTTACGAGTGGTCATGCACTCCGACCCCCAAGGCTGTACCTGTTCTTGGGGTTATTCAGAACCACAGGGCCCGGGCTGTAGGCTGATGTTGTGCAATGCCATGGCTGTGGTAAATAAGGCCCCCCTCATTCAAGATTTAATTTCAGAGGGGGGAGCAGACCTGGCAGGTATAACGGAGACCTGGTTGGGACCAGAGGGCAGTGTCCCTCTGGTGGAAATGTGCCCACCGGGTTTCCTTGCTTTCCATCGGCCGAGAGCTCAGGGCAGGGGTGGGGGAGTGGCGGTCGTGATCAGGGAAGATTACAGGCCGAGGGAGGTCACTGTTCCTCAGACAGCAGGCTGTGAATCCCTCCTGGTGAAGTGGGACCTTGGGGGTCTGAGGGCGGTGTTGATTACGTACCTGGCTCCCTGCCATGTGTCAACCTCCCTGCTCGAGCTCCTGGACGTTATCGCCGCAGTGGCGGTTGAGGCTCCCAGGCTAATAGTCATGGGTGACTTCAACCTGCCATCTGTGGGCGGGATGTCCGGGGAAGCTCGAGAATTCATGGCTTCCATGGAAGCCATGGACCTGACCCAGGTAATTCAAGGCCCCCCCACACAGGGGAGAACACGCTTCACCTGGTTTTTGTCTCTGGACAGTGCTGAGTGGTAAGAATATAGGGGATATAGTCATTGAGCCCCTGTCACCCCACTGCAGGGAGGCGGAACCAGTGAGATGGTACCGCCCCAGGTGGCTGATGAAGCCCGAGTGGTTCCAGGCAGAGCTTGGGCCAATTCCTGAGGTTCGGATACACGACTCGGTCGAAGAGTTGGCAGCAGCCTGGGATAGGGCTGCGGCCGGTGCTCTAGATTGAGTCGTGCCTTTGCAGCCTCTGATTCGACGTACGTCTCAATCGGCCCCTTGGTATAATGAGGGGCTGAGAGAGATGAAACGCCGGAAAAGACGCCTAGAGAGCAGTTGGAGATTGAGCCGTGCCGAATCTGACCGAACACTGGTAAGAGACCATATTAGGTCCTACCTAGCGGCGATAAAAGCAGAGAAGTGTTCTTACCTCACTGCTCTTATCGCATCATCAGATAACCGCCCAGCCTCCTTGTTTAGGGTGACCCGCTCCCTCCTTCATCAGGAGGTGAGAGGAGACCCCTTAGAGGGTAGAGCTGAGGATTTCAGAAAATATCTGCATGATAAAATCGCTCAGATATGGGAAGGCTTTGATTTCAACTGGGTGTGTCCAGTGGGAGAGACTGAGTCTGGTCTTGAGACTGTTATCTGGGCTGAGTTTGATGCCGTGACTCCCGAGGACGTGGACAGGTTGCTCGGGGGACTTAGGGCGACCACTTGTTCATTGGACCCATGCCCCTCCTGGCTGGTGTTGGCATCCCGGGAGGTGGTACGAGGCTGGTTCCAGGCAATTATTAATGCTTCTTTAAGTGAGGGTGTCTTTCCTGCCACCTTGAAAGAGGCGGTAGTGAGGCCCCTCCTTAAGAAGCCTACCCTGGATCCAGCTGTTTTATCAAATTATCGTCCTGTCTCCAACCTTCGCTTTCTTGCGAAGGTTGTCGAGAGCATGGTTGCCTCACAGTTCCCGCGGCACCTGGAGGAATCATTATATTTAGATCCACACCAGTCGGGCTTCAGGCCTGGCTACAGCACGGAAACAGCATTGGTCACATTGGTGGATGACCTCTGGCGGGCCCGGGACAGAGGTTGTTCCTCTGCTCTGGTGCTATTGGACCTCTCGGTGGCTTTTGATACCATCAATCATGGTATCATGCTGCAACGGTTGAAGGGGTTAGGTATAGGGGGCACTGTTTTGTGGTGGTTCTCCTCCTTCCTCTCCGGCCGGATGCAGTCTGTGTTGACAGGGGGTCAGAGGTCGACCCCGAGACCCCTTGTATGTGGGGTACCTCAGGGGTCGGTCCTCTCGCCCCTACTGTTCAACATTTATGTAAAACCGCTGGGTGAGATCATCCGTGGTTTTCGTGTGGAGTACCATCTGTACGCTGATGATACTCAGTTGAACATTTCCATGCCGAACCACCCCAATGATGCTCTTGCCGTGCTGATCCAGTGCCTGGAGGCCGTGCGGGTCTGGATGGGGAGGAACGGACTCAAGCTCAACCCTTCCAAGACAGAGTGGCTGTGGCTACCGTCGTCCCAGTTTAGTCAATTGATTCCTTCGTTGTCTGTTGGGGGCAAAACAGTGGCCCCCGCGGAAAGGGTTCGCAATTTGGGAGTCCTCCTGGACTCACGGCTGTCTTTAGAGGACCATCTGACGGCCGTGGCCGGGAGGATGTTCTATCAGGTTCGCCTGGTGCACCAGTTGCGTCCCTTCCTAGACCGGGACTTGCTATGCACAGTTACTCATGCCTTCGTCACTTCTAGACTGGACTACTGTAATGCTCTCTACATGGGGCTCCCCTTGAGGTGCACCCGGAGGCTTCAGCTGGCCCAGAATGCGGCTGCGCGGGTAGTGACCGGAGCATCATGGCGCTCCCACGTAACACCGCTCCTGCACGAGCTGCACTGGTTGCCGGTGGCCTCCCGGGTGTGTTTCAAGGTGTTAGTGACCATCTTTAAAGCGCTCCATGGCATCGGACCCGGATATTTACAGGACCGCCTTCTGCCAGCAAATACCTCCCGCCGTCCAGTACGCTCCCATAGAGTGGGTCTCCTCAGGGTGCCGTCAGCCAGACAATGTCGGCTGGTGACCCCCAGGGGGAGGGCCTTCTCTGTGGGAGCTCCAACACTTTGGAATGAGCTCCCCCCCGAACTCCGTACGATGACAGAATTGCGCTCCTTCCGTCGAGAATTAAAAACATATCTTTTTCGACAAGCCGGCCTGGGATAGTAGCTCCGGTACCAACAAGGCCATAATTGTTTTAGGGGATTGTTGCTTTTAAGACAATGTATTGGGTTTTTAATGATTCTGGGCCAAATTGTTTAATCTATTTTTAATAATTTTACTTTTTGTATGTTGATGTTTTTAATTGGGCTGTACACCGCCCCGAGTCCTTCGGGAGGGGGACGGTATAGAAATTGCAAAAATAAATAAATAAATAAATAATAGATTCTCCCTTCTATGTTGCCTTGCCAGTCTGGACCCCCTGTCCCCATTATTGCAAGAAAGGGGCTACTACTAGCAACACAGCAATACAGAAGCAGGTCATATATTTTCCTCCCCTTTCTATCATGACTGGAAAGGGAGAGAGAATGGTCATTACCAGATAATGTGAACAGGGATGTACATACAAGTAATCCAGTTCACATTTGGTCTTTGAAAAAGCCAAACACTCATTGGAGCTGTGAGTTAAGAAGACAAGCCCTCTTCTGGATACACAACAGAAATAGAGCACAATAATGATAAAAATTGTCTTGAATGCATTTGGGTCAATATAAAAGGGGGGGAAATGACATTGCCATAGATGTATACTACAGGCCACCCAACCAAACAGAGGAAATAGATGAATTTTTTGCTAGTCAGCTAACTAAGTTATGTAGGAAGCACATCACAATAATAATGGGGGACTTTAACTACCCTGACATCAACTGGGAGACCAACTCTGCACCAAGTGGAAGATCAAACAGGTTCCTGGCAAACCTAGCAGACAACTTTCTCTCCCAAAAAGTAGAGAAGGGAACTAGGGGATTAGCCATTTTGGATCTAATTCTCACTAACAGAGACAAAATGATAGAAGGTGTTGAAGCCATAGGAACCTTGGGAGGAAGTAATCATGCAATATTGGAATTCAACTTTATAGAAGCCCAAGCAATAGAACACAGTCAAACTAGATTCTGGGACTTCAAGAGAGCTAATTTCAATAAACTTAAAGAGGGCTTGGGAAGGATTCCATGGATGAGAATCCTCAAAGGGAAAACAACTCAAGAAGCTTGGGAAATTTTGAAGAATGAGATAATAAAAGCCCAGTCTAGCACAATACTAACAAAGAGGAAAAATAACAGCTCTCAAAAGAAACCAGCATGGCTGCATAAAGAACTCTCTGACAAATTGAAAGATAAAAAAGACGAGTATAGAAAGTGGAAAGAGGGGCACATAACTAAGTCAGAATATCATCAAATAGCCTGAGCCTGCAAAGATGAAGTGAGGAAAGCCAAGGCTCAAAATGAACTAAGGCTTGCAACCAAAGTCAAAAATAACAAAAAAAAAGCTTCTTTCAACATGTAAAAAACAAGAAAAAAGTGAAGGAAATGATTGGTCCATTAGTGGGTGAAAGTGGCAAGAAGGTGACAAGCTACAGAGAGAAAGCAGAACTACGGTATTTAACTCGTTTTTTGCATCTGTCTTTACCTATCAAAAGTAGTGCCACAAAAAATAGAACAGAAACACAAGTTAAGATAGGCAAGAAAATGGTAAGTGAGCATCTATCCAGCTTAGACAAGTTCAAATCACCAGGACCAGATGGATTACATCCCAAGGTTCTTAAGGAACTGGCAGATGTGATCTCAGAACCGCTGAACTATATTTTTCAAAGATCGTGGAGCACTGGGGAACTACCGGAGGACTGGAAAAGAGCTGATGTAGTTCCCATCTTCAAAAAAGGAAAAAAATGGACCAAGGAAATTACAGACCTATCAGCCTGACCTCAATACCTAGGAAGATCCTGAAAAGATAATCAAACAACGAATCAGCAAACACCTAGAAGCAAACAAAATCATTACTAAAAGCCAACATGGGTTTGTCAAAAACAGATCATGCCAGACAAATCTTATTGCATTCTTTGACCAAGTGACAAAATTAGTGGATCAGAGGAAAGCTGTGGATATAATTTACTTGGACTTCAGTAAGACATTTGATAAAGTAGATCACAACCTACTACTTGACAAGATAGAAAAATGTGGGTTAGACAGCATCACCACCAGATGGATCTGTAGCTGGCTGACTATCTAACAAAATGAAATTCAATGGTGAAAAAAGTAAGGTTCTACATTTAGGCAAGAAAAACCAAAGATACAGGTATAGTATAGGTGGTACCTTGCTCAATAGTAGTAACTGTGAGAGGGACCTTGGAGTCCTAGTGAACAATCACTTAAATATGAGCCAGCAGTGTGCTGCAGCTGCCAAAAAGGCCAACACAGTGCTAGGCTGCATTAATAGAGGAATACAATCAAGATCACGTGAAGTGTTAATACCACTTTACAATGCCTTGGTAAGGCCACACTTGGAATACAGCATCCAGTTTTGGTCACCGCGATGTAAAAAAGATGTTGAGACTCTAGAACAGCGGTTCTCAACCTTTTTCAGACTGTGAACCCGACCTGCACCGCACATGCGTGGCGTGGCGCAACAGCCTGCACCGTGCATGCGTGGCACGCCGGCCCTTATCGCACATGCGTGGCGTGGCGTGGCATAACGGACCACATCATGCATGCACGGAGCGACGGGCCGCATCGCGCATGCGTGGCGCTACCCCGCGCATGCACGGTGCTGCCCCCTGCGCCGGCCGAGGGGAAAAGGGAAAAAATGGCGGACTGCGTTGTTTGGCGACTTCCGTGAAATGGTCGTTCGACCCCAAATGGGGTCGCGACCCACAGGTTGAGAAACGCTGCTCTAGAAAGAATACAGAGAAGAGCAACAAAGATGATTAGGGGACTGGAGGCTAAAACATAAGGAACAGTTGCTGGAATTGGGTATGTCTAGTTCAGTGGTGGCAAACCTATGGCACAGGTACCAGAGGCGGCACTTGGAGCCCTCTCTGTGGGCACATGTGCTGTTGCCCCAGCCTCACGTCCCCCTGTGACACCCTCCTCTCCAGCAGCCCCCTAAAGAAGAGTCGCCCCTGAGCGAGGCCCATGCCGAGCAACGCAGTCAAGGACATGGCAGCCAGGCAGCATAGACAAGACTCTGCCCTCACACCCCATCATTGATGTTGCAGGGCGCGGACAGAAGACGTTACCACCATAGCACTGCTGGGCTGCCTGGACGATTTGCAGCGGGCCCTGGAGGCGGTGAGTGGTCCTGTGGGCAGGTGGGACGGGGATGGGGGTGGAGCGGGGGTGGGGCAGGGGCAGGGGCGGGGCCAGTTTTGGGGCACTCGGTCTCTAAAAGGTTCACCATCACTGGTCTAGTTTAATGAAGAGAAGGACGAGGGGGGGCATGATAGCAGTGTTCCAATATCTCAGGGGCTGCCACAAAGAGGAGGCAAAGCTATTTTCCAAGGTGCCTGAAGGCAGGACAAGAAGCAACGGGTGGAAACTAAGCAAGGAGAGAAGCAACCTAGAACTAAGGAGAAACTTCCTGACAGTTAGAACAATTAACCAATGGAATAACCTGCCTCCAGAAGCGGTGAATGCTCCAACACTGGAAGTCTTTAAGAAGAGACTGGACAGCCATTTGTCTGAAATGGTATAGGGTTTCCTGCCTGAGCAGGGGGTTGGACTAGATGACCTCCAAGGTCCCTTTCAACTATTATTATTATTATTACTATTATTACTATTATTATTATTATTATTATTACACTGTTGACTAAGAACAGGAAATGGGGCAGAAAGAAATATCTAATAGCAGATATTATTAGTAGAACATTCATGACGTTATTGTTATTATTGCCCTGTTTCCTTTATATACAGTAGTTGTAACAGAGTCCATTAGTATAACATTTTATAAAAAAATATAAAGCAAATGATACATCATTTAAAAATTAAAACTTCTAATTCTATTTATTCTTCTGCCCCTGGAAGTAGGGCTTTCTTTCTTATTGATATTTTTCAAACATTATATTTAATTTAACATTTTCATTTAATCCAGAACGTCTCTTCAGGATATAGCTTTAATTTTTAGTTCCGATTCTGTGGATAATTCACACTGAATACATAGTTTTAGCATTTCATGTTGCAGAAATCCATCTATAGCATTTATTTAATCTTTGTCCCACAGCTTACTCACAATTAAGGGAGATGTTTAAAACATCCAGTAATAATTTTACTAGTCTATAAAATTTTTCATCAAGGATATAAATATAGTATACTCTTTAGCTAATAGAATTAAAAAGCCTAAATTATTATATTTGTTTCTTATTTTAACATACTTTTTCTTTAGAGATTAGTTGTAAAAACTTAAAAAAATAAAATATATCTTCAAATAAAGCTCAGTTCCAGATAACTACCCATATACAGCTGTTCTTGGCAATACTGACTAATGGGGTTGTCTTAGCTTTTTCCTAAGATGTTTTTTGAATATCCCAATTTTTATGAAGTTGCTTGATCTTTTGGAAAAGAAGCTCAAACTTCATTTTAATTACCCTTTACAAACTGATTAATGCAATTAACTAACCCTTTATCCTCTTTAAGTCTTCAGTGTTATCCTTATCTGCAACCCAAAGTGCAAATATGTATGAGACTCAACTCAACTCAAATCTTTATTATAGTCATAGACCAGGATAAGGAGGGAGGGTCCAGCCATTAAAAAAGAATAAAGAATTCATCAACAGTAAAAATAAAGTTATAAAAAATATAAAAGCTAGAAAATACATAAAGTAAAAGTATACATAAAAAGTAAAGTATCTAAAAGAAGGGGTAGCAAATAAGGTTAGTATATGGAAGACTATATCAGGTCACAAAGCACTCTAATGTGAGGTACTCATTAAATGTAGTTTATAAATTTGGGTCCCAAACACAGATTAATATGTGACAAATTTTGAATGCTGCTGCAAATCATGGCAATATTATATGTTGTAGCATAGTTCATAGAATCATAGAATCATAGAATCGTAGAGTTGGAGGGGACCTCCCGGGTTATCGAGTCCAACCCCCTGCTCGAGGCAGGATTCCTTAAACCATCCCAGATAGATGGCCATCCAGTCTCTGCTTGAAGACCTCCATAGAAGGGGAGCTCACCACCTCCTGTGGCAATCTGTTCCACTGGTTGATCACCCTTACTGTTAGAAATTTTTTTCTAACATCTAATCTGAATCTTTTCCCCTGCAGTTTCATCCCATTGTTTCTAGTCCTTCCTTGGGCAAGTGAGAACAGGGCTGATCCCTCTGCACTGTGACAGCCCTTCAGGTATTTGTAGACAGCTATCATGTCTCCTCTCAGTCTTCTTTTCTGTAGACTAAACATTCCTAATTCCTTTAACCGTTCCTCATAGGACATGGTTTGTAGACCGTTCACCATCTTGGTAGCTCTCCTTTGAACCTGCTCCAGTTTGTCAGTGTCTTCCTTGAACTGGGGTGACCAGAACTGGACACAGTACTCCAGGTGAGGTCGGACCAAGGCAGAGTAGAGGGGAATAATAACTTCACGTGATCTGGACTCTATGCTTCTCTTGATACACCCCAGGATCGTGTTTGCCTTTTTTGCAGCTGCTTCACACTGTTGCCTCATGTTCAATCGATGATCCACTAGGACACCGAGGTCCTTTTCACATGTACTGCTGTTCAGCTGGATTCCTCCCATACTATATGTGCTTTTTTCATTTTTCTTACCCAGATGTAGTACCTTGCATTTTTCCTTGTTAAATACCATTTTATTAGTTGCAGCCCATTGTTTGAGTTTCTCCAAATCTTTTTGAATCCTTTCTCTCTCTGCTCTGGAGTTTGCAATCCCTCCTAGCTTTGTGTCATCTGCAAATTTGATCAGTTTCCCCTCAATTCCCTTATCCAAATCATTTATAAAAATATTAAACATAACTGGGCCCAGAACAGAGCCTTGTGACACTCCGCTTGAGACTTTCTTCCAATTGGATGTGCAGCCATTTATAGCCACTCTTTGAGTACGATTACTAAGCCAGTTATGAACCCACCTGACAGTCACCCTGTCAATCCCATATTTGATCATTTTTTCAATGAGGATGGTGTGAGATACTTTGTCGACAGCTTTGCTGAAATCCAGAAATACTATGTCTACTGTATTTCCCTGATCAACCCATTCCGTGATTTTGTCATAGAATGAAATTAGATTAGTTTGACACGACTTGTTTGTTACAAACCCATGTTGACTGCTGTTAATTATTGAATTCCCATCCAAATGCTGACATATATGTTGCTTAATAATTTGTTCAAGAATCTTTCCTGGTATTGAAGTCAGGCTAACAGGCCTGTAGTTCCCTGGGTCTGCCTTCTTCCCTTTTTTGAAGATAGGGACAACATTTGCCCTTCTCCAATCATCTGGGACTTCTCCTGTTCTCCATGACTTTTCAAAGATTACAGCAAGTGGTTCAGCAATTACTTCTGCTAATTCCTTCAGTACCCGAGGATGTAATCCATCTGGACCTGGAGACTTAAACTCATTTAAGTTAGCTAAGTGTTCCTTTACCTTCTCTGTGTCGATTACATGCCTTAATTCTCTTAGTCCTTCACTAGCACAGTGAAGGTCAGTTGCAATTACATTATCTTTCTTAGAAAAAACAGATACAAAATAGGAGTTTAGAATCTCCGCCTTCTCAAGATCACTTTTGACGACTTCCCCATTCTTGTTCTCTAAACTTCCTATAGCCTCTTTAACTTTTCTTTTACTTTTGACATATCCCCAAAACCCTTTTTTATTGTTTTTAGTCTCTCTTGCAAGCCTCAATTCATTATTAACCTTAGCTTTTCTGATACTTGCCCTGCAGTTTGTACAGATTGCTTTATAATCTTCCTTAGATATGTATCCCTCCGTCCAATTCTTAAACATTTCTTTTTTCCTTTTTAGCAAGTTTTTAAGTTCTAGGTTTATCCACCCTGGTCTCTTTAGAGGTTTCCCATTCTTCCTTCTTTGAGGAATTGTTAAAGATTGCGCTTCTAGTATTGCATTTCTCAAAATATCCCATCCTTCTTGGACATTTCTATCCCTTAGTACATTCAGCCATTTGATCCCCCCTACCCTCTTCTTGAGTCCATCAAAATCTGCCCATCTGAAGTCCAACTTTGAAGTCTGAGTCCTCTCAGGCTTTCCTTCCCTTATTATGCAGAATTCAAGGATAACATAATCACTACCTCCTAAGGTCCCAGAATCTCTGATTTCCTCGACCATTTCCTCCCTGTTTGTAAGGATTAGATCGAGGATAGCCAATCCTCTTGTTTTCTCCTCCACTTTTTGGTGGATGAAATTGTCAGCAAGAGAGAATAAGAACTTATTAGACTTCTGGCTTTTGCCTGAGAGAGATTCCCAACAAATGTCTGGATAGTTAAAATCTCCCATAATCACTATATCATGCTTTCTTGATAGTTTAGCCATTTGATCTAGAAAGAGGTCATCCATATCTTCTGTTTGTCCAGGGGGCCTATAATAGACTCCTACAATAGTATCCTTTCTGTTGTTCTCCCCATGAATTCTTACCCATACAGTTTCTACTGAGTTTCCACTCAGTTGGTATCTGAAAGCACCATAATGGTACAAAATTGTCCTGTGAACTCTGGCTATTTATGTAGTAATGATCAAATAAGTCCAATATGAATATCTCTGTTCTGGTGATATTATTCACTTAAAGGCTGTGATGACATTCTTGGCCTGGAAAGACAGATATGGAACAAAAGAGCAATATTGATATTACACTGTATTGATCAGGGAAGTTATAAGGGACCACTCACTTTCTAAACAGATGATCAGTATTATTTCAAATCTGATACCAATATATACCTTTTATACTGATAGGATATAAGACTAGTATATACTTTTTATGTTCTTGAGATGGGAAATTCGAGTTGCATCAGATAGATGTGTGAGACAGTGATGCTTCCTCCAAATGTTTGTCCAATCAAGAATAGTAACCAAACATGCGAACTTTCCTACAGAACTACAGAAGAATTTGCATCTCAATTTGTTTACTATCCCACTTTCCTTTTCTTCTTTGTATTATACCTCTAAGATTACAATTATTTTAAATTGTACTTTAAGGTTCTGAAAATTATGCTAAGTATTTCAGAAAGGCAGCAGAATATCAGTACAGTAAATAACCAGACAAAAATGTATTTACCAAAAAAAGAAAAAAAGAAAAGAAAAATTAGCCCTCCTGTTTAAGGGAATTGGCAGCTCAATTTAAAATTTTCATGCTTTTTTTCCCAGCCTGACTTAGAAAAATAATATAAATGACATAAAAAATAATACAGAAATTCATTTCAAGATATTTTTAATACATATACATATACGCATACATTGGAAAAATATTATTATCTACTTTTTAACACTTGGTACTGTGACATTTTTGAACCAAAGGAGTCGATTCATCACCATCAGTGACTGGGACCAGCTCCTGATTTCTTTGCAGAATTATTTCACTCCTTCTGGCTGAAGACTGAAAAATTATTTCATAACAACTAAAAAGAGTTATCTGTAAAGAAGTATGAGATCTGAAAAAGTTTGGGCAATGCTAAATTATTATATAACCCCTCAAAGAGACATACCCAGAGTATTACTATTTGTAACAAGATATTTTTTGAAGGCAATCTTGCAGAGAAAGAGGGAATGAGAAGAAATTATAACTTGAAACTACTAAGAATCAAAATAGGTCATGGCACCTGTTCAGGGAACATTTATTTCCCTGTTTGCCTTTCATAAAGCTTTGATGATGTGGCTCTGTCACAGGGCATGAAGGTCAGAATGTGTGGCAGAGCCCATGAGATAGTAAGGTTGAGAAGGGTTTGTGATTTTACCTTCATTTCTTCTTTTATACTTATTGTTATGCTGCTTACTATGCTGGATTTAACCACTGTTATCCACCCAGAGTTATCAGGATGAGATGGCTGGCCAGATGAGGAGAGGAGAGGAGAGGAGAGGAGAGGAGAGGAGGGGAGGGGAGGGGAGGGGAGGGGAGGGGAGGAGAGGGGAGGAGAGGAGAGGAGAGGAGAGGAGAGGAGAGGAGAGGAGAGGGAAAGCGGAAAAAGGAAAACAGGAAAACAGGAAAGAGAGAAGAGAAGAATAGAGAAGAGAGGAGAAGACAAGACAAGACAAGACAAATTTAATATGTTTGCTTTAAGATTCATTCTTTCTTAGGGAATGACAGTGCTTTGAATAGCCATCCAAATAATTCTTCAGCTCAGAAAACATGATTCTTCTTGATCTCCAGAACTCTATGACTGTTTTGCAAATTGAGTTTTATTGTAAAATATGAATAAAGCCACTGGGTTTTGGTGGTTTATACATTAGTGAAAATAAAAAATAAGGCATTGTTTTGTTAGTCATCCATTTGCCAATATACTTTATATTGGAAAGTGATTTGTGAGAAAAAATTATCTTTCTGGTTCCCTCTCTACTGCCATACATATATTTTCCCCAGCCACAATTACGTATAGCATGTGCTTCTTTCTGTGAAATAATAGAATTGATTTCCAAACTAATGTAGTATATAAAGAAAAACAATCTCTTTTTCTCTATATTATAATATTGCCTATATTTGTGATTTATTTTCAGGTAGTGCATGAAAATATGGAGGACATATTGCAATTCATTTATGTCTAACTGCATATTAGCATCACAATTACATTAGAATTGTAATTTTATTCACTTTACAGTTGAATTTTACTGCATTATCTTGAAGTGTATGATATCTTCATTTTCATATATTCCAAGAACAAGCTAGCACAGATGGGAGAATTGCAGGAGCACATTTAATCATCTCTGTGCTTCCTCCAGTTAACATTATATTACAATAATGAAAGGCAGATTGAGAGTTATGCATAAACAAACAAGTTCATCTTGCATTATTCCTTATTTTGACATCTAGAGTGATAAGGAGACTTTCTAATTGCACATATGCATTGCAAAGATACTTAGGTAAATATATATTTTTAACAAAAACATCAGGAAGAAAAAACAGTAGATAGAAAAAACTGCATTTATTATTTACTGCAGTTATATCCTGCTTTTGATGTAAGGATGAGAGAAGACCAGAACCCAAACCATCAAAGGAGCCTTGTGGTTTGGCCTTAACCATTATATGTATTATATTGAGAGCCCTGGTGGCACAGTGGTTAGAATGTAATATCGCAGGTTACTTCACTGCCTGCCAGCTGCCTGCAGTTTGGCAGTTCGAGTCTCACCAGCTCAAGATTGACTCAGCCTTTCATTCTTCTGAGGTCAGTAAAATGAGGACCCAGATTGTTGGGGGCAATATGCTGATTCTGTAAACTGCTTAGAGATGGCTGTAAAGCACTGTGAAGCAGTATATAAGTCTAAGTGCTATTGCTATATATATTGATTCTCCAAGAGCTTTCCTCCAAATACCACTCCTTACTGAAGCAACAAAGAAGCCTTTCAAATGTGCTTAAATTAAGGACATACACATATAATTCCCATATATACTATCTGGAAATGTATAGAATAGTATAGTATGTATAATATAGTATGGATAGTATGGATTGCTTGTGAATTGATGTGACCTATTTAGAACTACTTAGCTATTCACATTTAGCCAAGCAGTGTTGACCTCTGTACATTATTATTCTATACATTATTATGCTGTGTATAATCATGTTCTATGCAAGCATAATGAATTTTTAATGGTATCCAGTGGTGGGATTCAGCCAGTTCGTACCAGTTCAGCAGAGCCTATAACTAATTTTTTGTTGCCCAGGCCCAGAATGGACTTCCAGAAGGGACATCCATATAGAGAACCGGTTGTTCACATATCTTACCACTGATGATATCGTTATGAGAAATACTGGAAAATGTCTGTTTTCTCTATCAATTCATAGAAGATACTACATAATTATTTATCTCTGGTAGGTGACAGAGAATGAGGAAGTGAATTTAATTATTTCCTAATCAAAACCTGGTCCACAATTTTTTAAAGCAACCAGTGATATAAAGGATAGGAGGTAGGTACTTTATCAAGATCCATTACAGCAATTACAGAAAGAGTAGGAACGTAATGTCTTCATGTCAGAAAAATTCCATTAAGCGTGAGGATACTTCACTATATGGTAGGCAGGATTAACTGACAATTGAATTTTATTTTATTAAACTTGTAAGCCTCCTGCCTTTCCATTACTTTGGAGAGCATACAAATGCATGCCAGATCAATAGTAACACTGAGGGGGTAGTTTTATACTACAGAGCTATACGTTTTGAAATGGAATCAAAACAGTGGATGAGGATATAGCCACTGACTGCAGGAAGAATGTACACTCCTTAGTACATTGCAACAACCAGTTGCAAATACTCCAAGCCTATATATGATATGTCACATTTGTGCATAAAATTATTTAAATATGTGAAACTCATTAAACAACTGGTCATTAATCATCACTATATAACAAAGCAGTGGGGACAAAATTTGCATTCAATCCATTTACTTGCCTCCATCTTTCAGGATTGCATTGATCATTGTTATTATAGCCAAGTTTGTTAGATTATATAATGGTAAAGATAAAATCATATTCAGGTCAAGCTTGACTCCATGTAATTTCATGGACAGAACCATGCAGTTTTATTAGCAAAAGTACAGAAGAGGTTGGTCACTGCCTTTTTTCAGGGTGTTTTACAAATTTCCATCCTACCCTACAGCCCTAATAGTCTCCCATCTAAATACTAAGTAGGTTCAATCCAGCTTAGCTGAACCCTCACAAGGTTATTTGAAGACATATAATTCCAGCATAAATTTCTCAATATGAAGTTGTGATTGTCGCAAAGAGGAAATTACAAAACACTATTATTATGCATCAGAATTAATTAATCTATAGAATATGCTTGCATGCAAGATAAACTTAGATATAAATTATCTTAATTATTGCTTTTAGATATCACTTAACCTCTTCAATATCACTAAAATAATCATTTTAACTATATTAAATGCACGGTTGGGAAGTAAAATTAATTGCCTATAACAATTTTGGAGAATCCATGCAGTTTACCAGAATTAATTTATATATTACTAAAACTCCTTTGTTTGTTTGTCACCTTTAATTGGGTGAAATGGTACATCACAGGGCAGCATTTTTTTAATCAAGGTATCTCAAATAGGCTGAATTTAAAAAATGCATCCAAGTTCCAGAACCCATTACCAAGGATCTTCAAATAAGATGTATTCACAAATTTGTGGCCACTGCATCACTGTCATAGTTAGCCATGGTCACATGACCATGATTTCCAATTACATTTTCCAGAACCCCATAGGCTGCATGGTACTAGGAAAGATGGGAAAGGCATATCCCTGTCCTCTTTCCTGCCTCTCTCTTGCCTCTGCATTCAAACAGTGGTAATAAGGTCTGACTGGCAAGCAATGATTGGCTGCTTTGGAATCTAGGCCAAAATCTGAAATCTCTCAATGACAGTGGGCAGGGGCAGGGAGAAACAACAGGGAGTGACTCAGATGCATATTTGTAAGATAGGGATGGTTTGGATGTGCTGTTGTTAGGTAAGCACTCTTTCTCCCCAGAAGAAGGGGGCCCTTGGGAAAACAGCTGGATGGGGAGTGGGGGTGTAGTTTTCTTCAAGGCCCTTTGTTCCTGCTTCCCCTGGCAAAATGACAGGCAATTTCATGAATCAGCCAAGCAGAAGGCGAAAGAGGAGGCTTCACTGGGGCTCTGCTGAGGGTCATTAGGGAAGCGAGAATAGGACCAGCCTATATTATATGTGGAAAAAAGGATGATCCTAGGTTCTCTAGTTGTTTATAATGTCTCGAAAAGTCATTGTGCCTGTTGGAACAGCAGAAATCTAATAGAATCTAATGCTTCTAGAATATCCAGTTAGGTAAGTCTGCAGTAAAGAACTGCACTGTTTAGCCAGCAGAATAGAATCAATCAAACGTTGAATTTTTATATTGTTGTTTTTAAAAATTATATTTAAGGAATATAATCTGGGGGGCAAGCCAGTGGTAAGAAAAGAAAAAGACCCACATGCTTGTGAACAGGTATCATCTATATATTGTTACAAAATTTCTTTTACAATGGCATTTTTCTCATCATAAGGTACATCACTGGAAAAATACAGACTGTAGTCTTCTTGATTTCTTAAATCTATAAAAAAAATTACAATAGAAAATAATCCTATTGTTGTATTCAGTATATTTAATCTTTTAAGCTCATCATACTTACTGTAAGCTCTCTGTGAGTAAGTCACATGTATGGATTTTTTTCAGATAGCTACTGAGAATGAATGAAAGAATTGTATATCTTCCCATTCTCTGTTAGCCAAATGTCAAATGCACTGATTTCAATACAAAAGAAAAACTGTACTTTGTCACTCTAAAAATGCAGATTCTAATTTCGAAAGTTCTTAGTACTGGAACTCAAACAGTATAAAACATGATGTCTCAAATTATCAATTAGTTTATCAACTAAGGAATAAGATAAAAACTCTATAAATAATATGTGGAATCCTATTAACATTGGCATCTTCAGAGAGAGAAGACAAGGATTTCACTTTCATAATATTGCCATCACATACTATAACATCATTGCACAAATGATCAAATTATATAACTTTACAATACAAATGTAATGTATTAATTGCATGATAATGTCACAATAGAATAACATTATCACGGATTCTTATATAGCAAGACTAAAACTAATAAATGCACTGTTTTCATTTGGTTTATTTTAAATAATGTTAAATCTGGATTCAATTTAAAGCAAATTATTTAATTCCAAGAACAGCCAATATAATACGATTAAATAACAAGGATATGAAAGATTTCAAGGCAGAGGCAAATTATTTAATTCCTGAAGCAGAATCTTTCTAAATGGGTTAAGAACTAAGAACTGAGATAAGAGCAGAACTATTATTTGATAACACATAATAGATAAGAAGTTCATCTATCTGATGAGAAAAATGGGAAATCCTACATATTTCAGATTTCTCCTTCCATGTAGCTGACACTGCAGTGCATTGGGTAGGATGTATGGTGTGTTTGTGTGTGTGAGAGAGAGAGAGAGAGAAAGAGAGAGGGGGGAGGGAGGGAGGGAGAGAGAGTTGAAATATGCATTGCAGCATCTTCATATGGGGAAAAAGTACTTATTACAATACAATACCGTTTTATTACATCATGGAGATGTTAGTACTGATTAAGAGCCAAGTCACATTTTAAATGGTACAGGTAGTCAGAAAGCCAATTCATTGGATCATGGGGGTTAAAGAGATAGCAACTCTTCCTAGATTTGGAAATATGATATGAGAGCATAAAGAATGCACTGCTTCTATCTATGGGTGTCATTCTCCACTTCTGTGTTTACAATCTCTATCTATAAAAATGCCTTGGAAAAAATATTCTAACCAGTTTGCTATTCTTAAACTGTCCTGCTTAGCCAGTGCAACAATAAGCAAGCATGAATCCTTGATCACTAAATATATTAAAATTAAGCTGTTTACACATAGCCTTAGGTAAATACCCCTGATAATTGTCCAAAATATAGCTCATTTTATTTATACATATGCATTTGAGTGAATAACAATTCTTCTGAAACTGGTAGAAAATTATGAGCCAAAGTAAAAGGGATAATTGTTCAATTTCAAATCGTTGTTTATTTTAAAACAATGAAGTAATTTTATTATGCGAAGTGTCTCTATTTACTTATTTATCACAGTAAGCATAAGGTGAATATCAGCAACTTACAATACAAATTGCTAAACATATCACCAAGACAAAATAAAGGCCAAATGAGAAACAGAAAATATCTGCAATCTTTACTCATAACTACACACAAGATTTAGCAATCCAAATTTTCAGGAGAAAATATGATCCCATATACATTCATGCTTCAATTAATATATATTATTATGAAAGTATGTATATTTATTTGAATATTAATTAATAAATCTCCCTCATTTGAGAACATTTTGGATGAACCATTGCAGAAAGGTTTATCCTTACTGCATAATGATCTTTACAGAAAATATAGACCTAGCATTTAATCAGCTTCATTACCCACAAGCATATTTTTAAAAGATAATATTTAAATGTCTGGTTAGTCAGATTATCTTACCAAATTATTATTTGGGGGGATGGGTATGAAAATTTATCCTGGAATATATTTCACCTAGCTGTAACTACTATCAGGAAGTCCATCTGGAACACATCATAAGAACATTGATTTAGGACGTGAGCACATTATTCAAAAGGATACATGATGTTTGATCATCTGTGCCATTTTAAACCAGAGACCCCAAATTGATATGTCAAAGAGAAGGATTTTAAGCTAGTTTTAACAGTGTCTTTACTGTGCTATCAGCCCTCCTGGGTAAATCAGACAGGAAATATTACTACTTTATTGTAATGCTACATTAATAGAATTTTGCAAATCTGAAGACGCAACTTCTCACAAACACTTTCAACTGCTTGATCCATTAGGGTGGGTCCTTCATAAGTTTGTCTTTATGACCATTAAGCATTGGGGTGTCCTGCCTCTCTTTCTGACTGTTTCCTAGGCAGCATCTCTTCCTTCCTTTTATCAAGTTCCATTTCATCTTCAGACCACAATCTTTCCAATTGCAATATAAAATAGTACAAACCCTTCAAAGTTTGACATGGTAATCATAGAGCTAACACTTATTAAGTAAAATTATGGTGATTTGCATTCCCTGTGGTTCTATTTATCTCAGTCTCGATAGGAAGCACAGACTAAATTTTTCCTATCAAAATTGATGCTTGATTTAATTTAGAAACTAGATTTTTGCACATGATGGAAAGCCAATTTAGAGCGGGTTTTTTTTAAAAAAAAAATCTGGTTTTCTTTCAGTGACCCAAAAATTTAACAAAAGCTGAAAAAGATTGACAGACTCTTATTGATCATATAGTATATGATCAACACGTAAAATTTAAGCCCAACCCAATACAACATGAGCAACAAGAAGATAACACATTCCAATGGTACAGGATATGACTGTCATGGGGAACCCCAACCTGAAAATTAAGAAAAAAGAAAGAAAGAAAGAAAGGAGTCAGCATTTTCTTGTTAACATTCTCATTGAAATTTAGCAATAATTAACAAGTACAATAACAAAGCAATGCCAAGTTAGCATTGTAATTGATTATGTGTTATAATTCTATAGACATAATTTACAAAGTTATGTGCCTCTATAATACATCAGACAAAGAAAAGCAAATCTGAGGAAATATCATTATAAAATACTAGATTAGAGACTAGTTTCAACCGTGTATTAAAAGGAGACTTAATTGTAATGATTTTTGATGGATCATTATGCCAATACATTGAGTAACAGTTATTTCAATTTTATTTAAATATCTAGAGTTTCATTCCCCAAGTGCATAAAGGAAGGATACAGTTGGCAGACTGAAGGTGGAAGAAAAAAAATACTTTGCAGGTTATTTTCACTCATGAACTGAAAATCAGAGAGTAAAATTGAAGCCAGATATAGCTAAGCATCTTCAAAAATACTTAACTCCTCTAGAATAGAGTACATTACAACCTATTCTAAGTCTTCTGTATTAGTTACTATCAACATGGTAGTGGTATCTGAAGTTACTTCTAAGTGTTGGCCATAATAATTGAGAGTCTAGGATTTGCCAGCAAAGGACCAAATCAGAATAATCATGGCATTCTCTCACAAACCACACATTATTGACCTAATGTTTCTCAATAACTTTTCTACTATATGGCAAATGTTGTATGATGATCCTTTGCAATATAAACTATGATAATATAAGCAAGTGTCTGGCTCTAAATTTAGGTAAGGTAATTACACATCAGAAGGTAATTACATATCAGAAGGGAGTTCTCTCCCTAAATGATCAAGGGAGTGTACCACAACAATTGTTTATCTGTCCCATTTTCCTTAAAGTGCTGCAGTTTTATCATGGCAACCAACCAGCAGGGCATTTTGGAATATTTGTGCCTCTGATTTGTGGTGGCCTTTTGTTCAGGGGCCACCAAACTCTCAACATGTCAAACCTATAATCTTCAAACAGTTCATTTCATCTCCTGTCATGGCCTTCCTTTTGGCTTCAAGAGATTAGTTAGTCACTTCATTTATCACATATTCTAACCCTCGGACATATCCTATACCTGATCTCAGATAGAAAAGTTCAAATCACTGCCTAATTTTAGACAGGACTCTTTTAACTCCTGAATGTTAAGTATTTTGTCTCTGTCTCAATATGCTATGTAGAAAACTATATTGAAAACCTTGCCAGAATTTTTTTAAAAAGGTGAATGACACCACTTACATTTATCCACCTATTTTCTTAATAAGAAAAATAAAAGAAACCCTAGGAGATTAGTTTCCTTATTAAAATCTATCTGTATGTTCTACTACTTTAAACAAAGCAATTATCCAAGTAACTTTTAAAGCCTCTTTGGACAGTTGTTACAATACAGCAGAGCTGGAAGTATGGGCAAGATGAGTATATATTACATTTCTACTAATTTAATTGAAATACAGAAACTCAAACATTTTAAAATTAAAAAACTAATTTATTTTTTAAAAATTCAAATACTTTCACATAGGAAAGCAGCACTTTCTAAAAATAAGCAAATGCACCTAGCAGAAAAATGTCCTAGTTACATATATTATGATTGGGAGCATTAGCAATGTATTATTCATATATCTAGAGGGAAGCCTGGGATCAAGGGTCTGGAATCTCCTCTGGAATTCTTAAATTAGCCTTTCATCTGATTTTACTCAAAACATATTTCTCATCACTTTCTTCACCTCTGTGATAAAGTAGTAGATAAATAGTAGATAAGTGGGCTTTATGTGTACCATGGGCTAGAATCTCAGCTTTTTTCTGTAAAGAGACATAGAACCCAAAATTACTAAAGTTATTTTGGATCATGAGGCAGAATATCCCACAAGTTTTTTTCCCTTCTTTCTTTTGTAGTAAATGTTCAATAATATTATAAAATAAGCAACCATTTTATATGCATTAATAATGCCCCAAATTTGTTGTCTGACACCCTTTTTACCTAATTTACCTATACATTTTCAGGCAATAATCAGACATTAGTAAGTGTTCCATTCTTTCTACAGACTGGATATTTTTACATCTACTGTAGCTGTTTTCCAAAGACATTGACATCATGTCCCAGAATTTTTGATCATGTGCATGCTACTTGGAGAAGTTGGATGTTGAAATCGACACATCTGGAAATTTCCCAGGTCAAAAAACATGGACTGATATAGTCCATTACTGCCAGATTCCCAACAGCCACCCATAGAAACAAACAGGAAAACTTTTACTGGTACTTAACTGAAAAAAGCAGGGAGGATTGAAACTGAGCCCTTACATTGTGCTCTGATCCCTTCAACACACTGTATGTGTATTACAACCTAAAAGTGACAAGCTGCTGCAATTGTGTTTTTCAGTTAAGCCTCATCTATAATTCTTCACAACTCCGTTAGTCTCCTAAAAACAGTCTGAAATAACATGGAATTTTTCAATTACTTTTAATTATCTCATAGGTCACCTAAATGTTAAGGGGAGAAAAGACAATGCAATCTTAGTCTATTGCTATCTGCTGTTTATACCTTCTGTCCTCTGTTCTTTTGACTTCATGGATTCTTCTAATGATTTATAAGTAACTGACAAAAGAGGCTTTTCGATTTAATGAACTTTAAACTATGCCCACCACTGAGTAGATTTTTTCTTAACCCATCTGCCTTTGATTCAGCAGAAAACAATAACATGGTGAAATGTTTATCCACAGGTTAAGTTAGGTTAGGTTAGGTTAGGTTAGGGGAGGGGAGGTGAAGGGCCCTGCATGTATTTGAATCTACATCTCAAAGAGAATGCCAATTTGTGCTCACTTTTTCTCATCCATTGCAGAACTTCAGACAAACCTTTATCCTAGTAATAATTGGGGCAGGTGTGGAATTTAAATTCACATTTAACTGAGAGATGGAAATTGTAACAAAAAGAAGCAAATAAATCACTTTACACAGAGGACAAGCATTGGATCATGAGAACTGTCTTCTTGAATCCCCTAAAGAACATATTCCATCTGTTTGTTTGCATCAACATATGTTCACTTCACAGAAAGATATGGCAATGTGTCAACTATCGTATTAAATAAATTATTCTAAAATTAAATCCCGCAAACTTATTTCCTTGTCATAGTTATATGCATTCCTAACCTCATGGACTTTAGAAAAATAATAAAGGTAGTCTCTTTTAGATGGCATTGAGGAATGAAGATCTCACCTAATGACTCAAATAGCTGTTTATGAGCAGTATTTAATCATTGTATTCATTATTATTTGCTTGTACAAATTGTTTTTATATGTGTATTAGTCTTGTATATTGCAAGCTGTCTAGAATTTCTGGCATCACTATCATACAAATGCAGGCAAAAAAGTAAAAATTTCAACTGTATCAGCCTGCACTCACCTATGGCTCTCTAATAATCTGTCATATACAACCTTTAAACATTAAGTGGACTCTGAGTTCAGAAATGACAACATGGGATCTTATATTTTTTTCATAGGAAATTGGAGCTCCTACTAAACTAGTAAGAAAAAGGAGAAAGACAGAGACTTTAAAAGAGCTCTACAAAGAAAAAAAGAGATGAAGATGTAAGGACTGAATTTTCCAACACAAGATTGGCTCTTGAGGCTTGGTTGTTCCCAGGAGATCCTGGGCCAAGTGTGGGAAGTCTGAAGACCCATGAAAGAATAAATGGACTGCCATGGGACAAACCTATCCTTTTGAGGGCTGAAGAGAAAGAAGCCACTAAGAAAGAACTAGAATGCTAACTAACATAATTATCAGTGAATTGGAAAAAATAGTTGCAGCCAGACACAAACGCTTCTTTTGTTGTTGTTGTTTACTAGTTTTATTCATTTATAACATAAAATATGAAAATACAAAAGCAAATAGTAAGGGACAACAGTACAGAAAGGGAAAACAAAAAATGTGTGAAGAAAGGGAGGGAAAGAAACAAAAGACATTGACTTCCAACTCTGTTGCAGTAAAATCAGATCTCAACTTTTTACATTTCTTTTTTTTATAAATGTTTTACTAATTTTCTGTTTTCACAAACAAGTGCTCTATAGACAATGTGATGACTGACTCCATTAGTGATTCTATAGTACATATAAGCTTCTTCCAACTAAGTCCAATATTACACCTGCCAGTACATCCTCTCTTCTTCTGGTAATAACCATTTTTCTGCACAAAGCAAATTCAATTCTTATTATTGTTAGTAAACATACAATTGCATATCAACATTTGTTACATTTTTCTAATATCAATAATATAGTTTAAAATATATTTTCTAACCAAAGCATATCTTAATTGCATTTGTACTCAATTTCCACTTATTTAATCCATATCCTATTTTCACTTTTTTCAATTTTAATTTCCCATCCATGTTGAAAGTATCCCAATCATTTATAATTTCAAAACAAGTTATATTTGGGCAACCAAAAGCATCCCTTATTCAAAGTTCTTAGCATATTCTTATTTCCCTTTTCATACCAAGATATATTCTGATTACAAATCCTAACTATCTAGTTATAATAATACTTCTATTTCTAACAATCTATTCTTAACCATATTCAAACCTCTAATTAGTAATATAGCATCTCCTCTAACAGGTCAAAGCTTCTGTTTCCTTCAATCTTACTCTAGCTTTCTTTTTTGCCAACTAACTTTCCAAGTCAGTGCATTTGGATCATCAAATAATTCTTCCTCTATACATTCCTCTATATATTATTTGAAACAATAGAAACAATTTGGTTAAAGTGGTTTTGGAAGAGCTAGCACATTGATATTCATTAAACCACCTCCCTCCTTCTCCAGTTCCCCACAATTCTGTTAACAACTTTATCTTCCATTCCATCAGCTCTCCTTCCTTGTCATCCAGTATGTTCTGAAACCTTGGTTTGTAAAATGTCTTCTCCATTTCCAATATTATCATTGTGTCTTCTGAGTTTTCATTTATCTGAGTCTGGTCATTAGTTTCTTCCTTTACATCGTCAATGTTTGTATCAGCATTCTCTAGTTTTCCTTCTATTTTCTGGGTTTCTGGTTCCTTTTCTGTAGTTGTTTTCTGAGTTTGTAGATTTAAATTAGAAAATTGTTCTTTTAGCTCCTTTATGTTATTTTTAACCTGATCACAAGCTAAAATAATTGTTTTTTGTATTAATTTGAACACGGAGAGAATTTCTTTCTATAGTTTATCAGTATTTTCTTGGTGATATGGCAAGTTAAGTCTATTGGGAACAGATATTAAAGATGGTGTTTTACTATTTAAAGCTGAAGGTTGTTTAATAATCAAGATTTATAATCCAAAGTGTTCCATATGTTTCTTCTACAAGAAAATAAATCCACAATACAGTTCTGAAAGTCAGTATTTATGTTCAAAATTCAGACAGGCCAAATTTAGAATATTTGTTATCATCTCTGCCACACAGATAAGCAGCCTCCAAGTTACTTTTTTCTCAGCTGCAATTCTCAATAGTAAAAGCTTCCAAGACCAGCCAAAGTCTTATCTAGGTCTGGGCTTCGAGACAGGTTTCTTTTAAGCATAAATATGTTGTAGTGCTGTAATTCATCACTAGATGTCGTCAATGCCATTTTTCAGTTTTTAGATCCAAAACTTATATTGTAAACTTTTCAAGTCTTTTTTTATAAAAAAGATCTTAAAAACACTTTTAGTCCCCAAATTTTCAAGCTGTATGTGTCGCCCCCCACCCTCTCTGCCTTTCGTAAATTGCTTAAAACATACTTTTGCCGGCAGGCCTGGGGCAGCTAACACCTTGCCCCTAGCCAGTGTATGTTTGTGTGTATGCTTGTGGAATGATTGGTTTCTTTTTTAACTAAGGGTTTTTATATTTATGTATTTTATTGTAATTTCTATCATGTTGTGAGCCGCCCTGAGTTCTCCGGAATAGGGCGGCATAGAAATAAAATAAATAAATAAATAATAATAATAATAATAATAATAATAATAATAGTAATAATAATAATTCCAAATAAGTCTTATAGGTTTTGCCATTTTCCCCAAGTAATTAATTTGCCGCTTTTCTTTTCTGAGGGAATGGGGCAGAAATTCCTTTTCCCTCTTTCATCAGGGGGAGTGCTTTGGGCAGATTTTCAGGAAGAGGTCTCAAAATCATAAAGAGAGATCAGGTCTCACTCAGTTTCATCTACGTTGCTGTAAAGTTGTTTGGTAGTGCTTGTTGTCTTCTGTTGTCAGCAGCTTCGGACTGGCTACACAAATGCAGCCAGTCTTTCCCCTGCTAGTTTGGAGAGCTTCTTTGGATCAAATCAACAAGAGTTGCTTGCTGCCTCCTTGCTTGCTGCCTCTATGGGGTGACTTTCGACCTTTCCCAGGGTCCACGAGCAGGGCAAAACCAAGCGCAAAAGATTGTCTTCCTGCATCTTCTTCTTGTTGTTGTGCCATATCTGTTATCAGACGTTGGCGATCATGTTGGTGATCCTGTTTTTATTAGCAGCCGCACAAAAAAGTGCTGCTGAGTTTTGTCCAAACCAGTCCCTTAGATTTTGAAGCCATGATGTTCTTCTTCTGCCTGGACCTCGTTTGCCTTCAATCTTTCCCTGGAGGGTTAAATGGAGTATGCCGTATTTTTCTGGGTGTCACATCACATGTCCGAAATATTCTAATTTTCATTTTTTAATTGTTTTGATTATTTCCCTTGGCTTTCCCAGGCGGCTTATCACCTCCTCATTTCTGATCTTGTCAACCCAGCTTATACGTAAAAGCTGCCTGTAAATCCACATTTCAAATGCTTTTAGTCTCTTCACATGGCCTTCTGTCAGAGACTAACTCTCTACTCCATAGAGCAGGATAGAAAAAATATATAGCATCTGACAAGCCTGATTTTCAGTCTTAGGTTTATGTCGTGACTGCAGAAGACCTTCTTCATTTTGAAGAATGCTGATCGAGCTTTCTCTATCCTTGTCTTTACTTCAGTGGTCATGTTCCAGCTTTCATGTAGATTAGAACTGAGGTGCATGATCCTTTCAACTTTTTCTAACGGTATTCCTTCTGAATTTATTGGTGGTAAATTAATGGGTTGTTTGCTGATGACCATGATCTTGGTTTTTGAGGTGTTAAGCTTCAAGACATATTTTTCAGATATTTCTGTGACTCTGTTGATGAGGAGCTGAAGATTTTCATGGTTACTGGCAAGCAGAACTGTATCATCAACATATCTTGTTGATCCAAATACTGTTTACTTTGATGCCAGCATCAATGTTCTCCAGTGCCTTGTTGAAGATTGACTCAGAGTAGATATTGAACAACAATGGAGACAGAGACCCCTCGTCTTATTTCCGCATCAGCTGAGCATTTTTGGCCTAGTCTCACATTTGCTACCTGATGCCAATACAGATTCTTTATGATTTAGATGTCTTTGTCATCTAGTCCCCCTTGTTTCAGGATTTCTAATAGTTTGCTGTGTCTTATTTTATCAAAAGCTTTTTCAAAATCAATGATGCACATTAAACACTGTGATTGACATCTCTACAATGCTATACAAGAACTTGAATGCTGAATAGCGCATCTCGTGTACCAAGATTGTTTCTGAAACCAAATTGTATGTTACCTAGATGCTCTTCAATTTGTTCTATATTCTTGTGTGAATTATTCTCAGGAATATTTTCAGGGCATGACTCATTAACCTTATTGTTCTGTATTTGGTACACTTCTTTGCATTTATTTTTTTGGAGATTGTCACAAAGGTTGATTTTAGCCAATCATTTGGTATCTTTCCTGTTTCATATATCCGATTGAAGAGCTGCAGTAAAAAATTCTTCTCATTGTCTTCCAGCAATTTTAAAATTTCTACTGGGATATCATTAGGTCCTGTGGCTTTTCTTGTTTTTGCTATTTTTATTGCATGTTCAACCTCCTCCATAGTGATATTTGGTCCAGTTGTTATACTTCCCATATCTATATCATCCCTAGTGTCCTCAAAAAGTTCTTCAATATATTCCTTCCATCTTTTTAATTTTTCATCCTCATCTAAGATAATTTTCCCCCCCCTTTCATTTCATTTCATTTTTCATTTATTTCGACTTATATGCCGCCCTTCTCCCCAGACTCAGGGCGGCTCACAACAGAAATATAAGTACAGAAATATATAGGTCACTTAAAATAATGGTACAATATAAAACTGTGAAACTATAAAAACTATACTCACTCATACAACATACACTCCCAATCAAAGGCCCAGGGGCAGAGCACAGCTCACACCCCCCAAGCCTGTCTGCAAAGATGTGTTTTTAAAAGTTTACGGAAAGCTAGGAGGGAAGGAGCAGTACGAACCTCTGAGGGAAGTTGATTCCAGAGGGCTGGGGCAGCAACAGAGAAGGCCCTAACCCTAGGTCCCATCAGACGGCACTGTCTAGCAGACGGGACCCATAGGAGGCCAACCCTATGTGCCCTAACTGGTCACTGGGATTCATGAGGCAGAAGACGGTCCCGCAAGTATCCTGGCCCATTGCCATATAGGGCTTTATAGGTCATAACCAACACTTTGTGTTCGGAGACCAATTGGCAGCCAGTGCAGCTCACGGAGGGCTGGAGTGACATGAGCATGTCTTGGGAGACCCAAGACGGCTCGCGCGGCTGCATTCTGAACCACCTGCAGTCTCCGGACATTCTTCAAAGGTTGCCCCATGTAGAGAGCATTACAGTAGTCGAGTCTCGAGGTGACAAGGGCATGGGTGACTGTGAGGAGTGATTCCCTGTCCAAATAGGGCCGCAACTGACGCACCATGCGAACCTGGGCGAATGCCCCCCTCGCCACAGCCGAAAGATGGTATTCTAAACTTAGCTGTGGATCGAGGAGGACACCCAAGTTGCGAACCCTCTCTGACGGGGACAAAACTTCCCCGCCCAGGGTAATGGATGGACAGATGGAATTGTCCTTGGGAGGCAGAACCCACAGCCACTCCGTCTTGTCGGGATTGAGTCTGAGCCTGTTAGCACCCATCCAGACCCCAACAGCCCCCAGGCACCGGTTCATCACTTCCACTGCTTCGCTGTAAACTAAGTTTTTATTAATTTTTTCCATGCATACAATAATAATTTTTCAACCAACGTGCTCTCTGAGTTTACGTTCGCTAATACATACTTAATTCCTAATCCTTTATTCTTTCCTCTAGCCATCAATAAAATAAATCCCAAGTTTGATAATATTCTGTTTCTTCTTTTTCTTTCAGTCTCATAGTCAATCTGTCCATATCTGCACATTCTAGTATTTTTTTGATTATTTCTTCATCTGATGGTATTTTTTCATTTTTCCAATATTGCGCAAATATAATTCTTGTGCTGTTGTGACATGCAAAATCAAATATAGGCTTTGTTTGTTAGTCTTTTCTGGCATTATAGCTAATAAAAAAAGTTCAGGTTTAAAATCTACATGTTCTCCCAACATCTTTTCTAGCCAGTTATGTATCTTTTTCCAATAATTCTTTACTTTATCACATGTCCACCAAACGTGATAATATGTGCCTGACTTATATTTATATTTCCAACATGTATCTGACATATTTTTAAACATTTTTGCTAATCTTGCTGGTGGCAAATGGCATCTATAGAACATTTTATATAAATTTTCCTTATAAGAAGTTGACATTGTCAGTTTATAATTTCTTTCCCATAAATTTTGCCATTTTTCTAATTCTATATTATATCAAACATTTTTCACCCATCTTATCATAGTTTCTTTAACTTGTTCACTTTCCATTTCCAAAGTTAATAAAAAGTTATACATTTTCTTAATTAATTTCTCATCTGAGGTTAACAAAGTCTTATCAAACACTGTTTGTTCTTTATAAAATCCATACATTTAAACATCTTTATCATATCTAGTTTGCATTTGTAAATGTGCCCACCATGATAAGTTGATCCCTAATTTTCCATTTCTTGTTTAGATTTTAAATTCCCTTTACAATGTAGAATATCTCTATATGTCCAGATTTTTTCAAAGTCCACCAAATTTGGGTGTACAAATACTTCCATAGTTGACAACCACCCTGGAATTTTCAAGTATATTTTACTTTTTATTTTTCCCATATTGTTAATAATGCATTTCTTATATAATGGTTTTGGAAATATTTATGAACTTTATTTTTTCCATACTATAAAAAGGTGTGCCACCCCAATTGTAAATCATGCCCCTCCAAATATAACAGCCTTTTATTTCTAAGAGTTATCTATTCTTTTACCCATGTTAATACGGATGCTTAGTAATTGTTGTGGGTGTCTCACGACTGGATGATGACATATCAGAGGATGATGAAGCACAAGCAGGCCCCTCTGGGTATTTTCCCCTCCCGGCAGCCGAGTCAGACAATGAGGAGCTTTGTATGCATTCTGAATCAGACTCTCAAAATGATGAGTCAGATTTAGAACAAGAAGATAAATGGATTGATCCGAGGTTCCGAAGGTTTGATAAGCGAAGGTGTCAGTTAACTGGAAAAAGGAAGTAGTGGGGGGAAGTGACGTATCGGACACTATATTAGAAGGGGAAAGGGAGACTACGCCCTTGTCACGAGCAACGTTAATCAAGGAGAGGCTTGAAAACTTTTGCAGTGCGTTGGAATTCTGGTGTTTTGAAAACCTACCGAAGAATAATGAGGTCTTGGACAATGTGATAAAGAAAGAGTAAGTTAATTGGGAAGTAGGAGGAGGAGAGTATGTTTAATCTAAATGTAAATAGATCTGATTTGGTCGTTCCGGCCAACAAAAATGCCAGCAGCTTGCTTTGAAATGAATCCTTTTGAAATGTGTTAAATAAACCTCTTAAAGACATATTTACGTGGATTTTAATGAGCTGAGAGAGGCCAGACATAACAGTAATATAAAACCCATTCCGGTAAACCAAATCTTCCATTTTCCTTGGCATCTTGTAACATTTTCATCTTAATTCTAGCTTTCTTTCCTTGCCAAATGAATTTCAAAATTAGTGAATTTAAATCTTCAAAAAAAAATTCTCAAGTTTTATGGGTATTGTTTGAAATAGAAATAAGATTTTTGGTAATACATTCATTTTCACTGTGGAAATTCTTCCTAGTATTGACAATTGCAAGTTTTTCCATTTTTCCAAATCCAGTTTTATTTTATTCAATAATTTTATGTAATTATCTTCTTTTATCGTTGAACATCTTGTTGTTAAATGTATTCCCAAATATTTAATTTTTTTAAACTATCTGTAATTCTGTTTTTTTCTGACATTTGGTGTTTTGTTTTGTTTTTGTTTATCTGTGAGGTTTTTAGCTATTACTTTGGTTTTTTCTCTATTTATTTTCAATCCTGCCATTTCTCCATATTGTTCTATCTTTCCCAGTAATTTAGGAATCATCTCCAAAGGTTCTTCTAAAATAAATACAAAATCATCAGCAAATGCTTGTAATTTATATGTTTCACCTTTTATTTCCAGTCCTTTAATTTCTGTATCTTGTCTAATATTTCTATTTAAAACTTCCAGAGTGAAAATAAATAACAATGGAGATAATGGACATCCTTGCCTTGTGCCTTTTCTTATCTCAAAGTTCTCAATATAATCTCCATTCACAATCACTTTTGCTGTTTGTTTATTGTATACAGTTTTTATCATATTTATAAAGTTCTGTCCAAAGTCCATTATTTGTAATTGCTGAATCATAAATTGCCAGGAAACATTATCAAATGCCTTTCAGGCATCTCGAAATATTAGTGCCAATTATTTCCCTGGATGTAGTTCATAATATTCTAATATGTCCATTGTCACTCTTAAGTTGTTTTTAATTTGTCTCTTTGATAAAAAAAAACTTTTTGGTCTGGATGTATAAATTCAATTAAATATCTTTTCAGTCTTTCTGCCATTATTGAAGTAAAAATTTTATAATCCACATTCAGTAACGATATCGGTTTATAATTTTTTATCTGTATCAAATCTGAACCTTCTTTTGGTGTTTAAGTAATATTTGCTTCTATCCATGTGGTTGGGAGTTTAGCCTCCAACAAAAGTTCATTACAAACATCTTTCAACAGTTCACTTAGTATATCTTGTAGGGTTTTATATAACTCCACTGGAAGTCCATCTGGCCCTGGTGTTTTCTTGTTTGTTTTTTGCCTTCTTATGGCCTCTGTTATTTCCATCATTGTAATTTTTTCCTCTAACATAGTCTTAAAAGTTTCTGGAATTTTTGGAAGGTTATTTTCTTCTAGATATCGGATCATTCTCCTTCTTGGAATTTGTTCTATATCATACAGTTTCTTGTAATATTCCTTAATTATCTTTTTTATTTCTTCATTTTTAAATTGTAGACAATCTTTTTCATCTACTAAATTGTATATCATTTTCTTCTCCTTCTGTTTTTTAAGTTTATAAGCTAACCATCTTCCTGGTTTATTTGCATTTTCAAAAAAAATGCTTTGCTCTTTTTATCTGCTGTGCCAATTTTTCTGAATCCAACAGATTTAGTTTGTGTTTTATTATTTTCATTTCTCTTTTCAAAGTCTTTGCAGTTCTGATTCTAGTTTTCCAAATTTTTCTTTTAATAGTGCATATTTCTGTCTTTTCTGTTTGTTTTTCTTTGCCATATGTGTTACAGCTATACCTCTAAAATATGCTTTGGTTGTGTCCCATACATTTTGTAATGTTGTATCTTTTTTGTTATCTTTAAAGAAAAACTCCATTTTTTTTGCTAATTCTATAAATTCTCTTTCTTTTAATATAGATTGATTCAAAGTCCATCTTTGTTTTGTTTTTGTTTTTTTGTATTCCTCTCCACGTCACTTTTAAAGGGTTATGGTCTGCCCATGTACCCGGTTCTATCTCAATTTCCTGCATATTTGTCCTCAATTCAGATGTCATCCAAATCATATTAATTCTGGACCAGGATTTTTGACTGTTTGAATAAAAAGTATATTATAGTTTTCCTGGATTAATTTCCCTCCAAACATCTTGTACTCCAATTTATTCTATCATATTAAAAAAAAAGTCTTAGGTAGTCTTCTTCCAGTTTTACCTGTTTTACTGCTTTTATAGTCAATTGTGCCATCTACTATCGCATTAAAATCTCCTATTAAACAAATGTTTTGGTACTCCATTTCTATTATTTTTCTATGGAGATTTTGATATAATTTTTCCTGGTCATTATTTGGTGCGTAGATTGCTACTAACAATGTTTGTTTTTGATGTAAATATATTTCTGCCATCACAATTCTTCCTTCTTCATCTGAGTAAATCATTTTAGAATCTATTGTCTCTTTAATATATACAGTAACCCCTCTTTTTTTCTGTTGTGCTGATGCATGATAAAGTTTCCCAATTTTGGGGTATTCCAACAGCTTATAATATTGTTTTTTTATATGTGTCTTTTGCAAACAAATTATATCAATATTTAGTTTCTGTAGTTTCCTAAAAGTTTTGTTTCTTTTTGATGGGGAATTTAATCCATTTATATTCACTGAAAAAAAATCTGTTTTCTTTCTCCATTTCAGTTATTTATATTTAGGTCTAGTCAATCTCGTGATCCTCTGTTCTCTGGCAGTTCCTTCACTCTCTTGCTCAGATTTCTCTTTCTGTTCTCCTGTTTGTGTAGTTGCTTCTTCAGTTGTTTCTTCTGTTTGTTTCTGTTTCTTTCTCTCCTCTTGCCTATGTTGCACTCCTTCATCTAAAAATGCTCGGTTTCTTTCATCAAAGTGTTCTGCTTTCCAGATTGAATCCAATCGGTATCTTGTATTATTCCAGTTAATTAAAATCCCTTCTGGCATTAACCATCTAAAATTTATGCCTTTTACAATCAGCTTTGTAGTTAAAAAATGATAATGTCTTTGGGTATCTCTTACTCTCTTGGGTATCAGCTTTAAGACTACAATTTCTTTATTTTTGTATTGTAATGGCTCATCTCTAACTTTTCTTAGTATTTCATCTCTTGTTGTTTTCTTTATGAATCTCACATGCACTTCTCTGGGTAGTTTATATTTCCTTGCGTAGCTTGAGTTCATTTGAAATATATCATCTATCTCCATTTGCATCTCTGCTCTGTCTGCTTTCAAAGCCTCTGCCAGAAGCTCAATGATCACAATTTTCTTCTCTATCTTCAGGGATATTTTGAAATCTCAAATAGTGTTCCACCTTCTCCATTTCTAAGATCGCCACCGCTTCTTCTAGATTTTGGTTTGCTTGTTCTAATTTTTCATTTTCTTGCAATAGTATTTCCATTTTTATCAATATCATCTGATTTATTTTCCATTTTATGAATTCTTTGTTCATTTTTGACAGTCATTTGATGGTGAACTTCAAATTGTATCTTTATATCCGAAATTTCTTTGCTTAATTCATCAAAATTAGTTTTTGTCTCTTCAAGATTTTTTTGCATTGACTCTTGAATCAGTTTTAATGTGATTTGCATTCTCATTTTGGGCAGTGCTTATTTTCTCACGCTGCAACATTGTTTCAATGGATCCCTGGGTTGTTGAGCTAGGTGTTCCAACAGAGGGTGCAGAGGAAGTCTTCTTCATAAGTCTGGTGATGTTTGATGCTCTCATTTTTCCAGCCAACTATCTTAGGGTAAAATCCAAACTGTAAAAGGAGCCAACTACTTTAGGCTAAATCCAATATCTCAAGGAGAAAAAACAAAATGCAGCAGGCAAAGAAAAAAAGGAAAAAAGGTTAACTATTTTAGGCTAAAATCCAACCAAAAAGAATGAGCCAAGTACTTTAGGCCAAATCCAACTCCTCCAGTCGGGTCTCAGATGTAAAGCATTCGCTGTCTCCAAATTATTCCTGTTTTAGTTATATCCAAAGTCAACAAATATAGTTATGAGAAGTCTTTTCAGTTGTCTCAAGGTCAAATACTTTCAGAGTTTTTTTATTGTTTAATAGTACTGTAATTTCTTCTTTCACCACTAGATGTTCTCATGCATTATTTTATCAATATCTGATTTTAAAAAATTATTACAAAGTTTTTCTTTTAAGGTTCTTTATATGTTATTTACCCTTGAGGTTATATGTAAAAAAAATTTCCACCCCTTAAGTAGTCTTTCTTTAAATCAATCTTAGTTCAATTTTTGAAAGTTCTTTTGTATTCCTTAAAAATCTTCCCCCTTTGTAATTGTTCGCCACCTTTAGGCCTTAATCCTCTGGGGTCTTTACTTTTTAGCTCTTCCCAGTCAGGGGAGCAACGTTTTTAAGTCCAAAAGGAAAATGAAAAAGCACTAGCTCACCCGGTTTCAGCATGCTATTGACAATCAGCTGTTTGGCGGAGCGCTGCAGCTCCTTGCTTTCCTTCTGGCTGATGACAGCTTGGGCTGCTTGGGTTCACCCGGCAGCCTTTCCTCCGTCCTGTCAGAGGGTTTCTTCAGTCCACCTGGACCGACCGCTGTCTAGTCTGGGCTCCTGAGGCATCCTTCCTTCTTCATTGCCCCTCCAGGGCAACTTTCTGACCTTTTAGGGTTGCCAGGCAGAACAAAATCGGGCTGAGAAGCCAGAGCCCAGGTTTCTTCCACCCATCTCATCAAACACCAAACCGGAAGAGCTCGAAAATAGCTATGAATATCCTATATTTGCATAAAGATGCCTGTGCCCTTACTGTTTAGTTACCATACTAGCTAGTGAGGAATTGAAATCACAGAATGAACCCTATACTCCTGTTTTGTTCTGAATGCTAAAATTATAAGAATCACTTCTTGTTTTTCTTCCCCTTGAACCTCTGCCCAGTTTCTTCATGCAACTGCTCTCAATTAAAAACTCTTAGACTGGTAGGAAATGGTGAGAACAGTTCTCAAGGCAGACAAATTAAAAGCTTAGTTAATATTTCTGTATGAAATCTGGACCTTTCCCTCCCTCCCCCTAACAAAATGTGCACTAAACATTTTTCTTGACCTTCTAGAGAAAGCACAATAAGCATCTCCCTGACAGCTATTGCCCTTGGGGCATGATAGCTTCATGAATATCTTTTCTGCTGATAAAAAGGCCTTTTTTTCCAGTGCCAAAACTTGACATTTCAAGGTGACAATGTTTGAAAAGCCTTTTTTTCATTAGATATTTCTATTACCTGAGTGATCTGGCAATCTCATTTCACCCCATATCACCATGCTTTTCTCCTGGTCCATGATTTATACAGCCATTTCCTATACCACAAAACACTTGAATCTTTCACACAGAATGGCAAATTCGAGACACTTTTTGGTTAGCAACTTGTTCAGTCACTACAGGAAGGAATGTATTCCACTAAGCGTCACTGGGCAGGGAAAGCACAATGTTCCTTTAAAACTGCCGTGGGTTCCTAGTTTCTAGCATGGCAAATCGGAAAAGAAGACAATCTGACCATAGGAGCAATGCATTGCTACTTTGTAACTATGTATTCTTCATAGAGCTGTCTATGAAACATGCTCAAAAGCTATCAAGGTGTGCATGGCAAAAACAAGACACCCTTTAAGGGGATTTAAGAGACCATAGAATCATAAAAAGAATAATGTTTTTGAATTTTGATAATTTGGGTTGCCAACTGGTGGTATAAAACAAAATCTAATCAGGGCAATAGAAAAGGATGCTAGAGGAGATGCAATTCTATTTCAGTCTTCCTATTTTAGGAAGCATTGTAAGAATCAAACTGTAATGAAAAGTTAACTATGTTCTATTTAATATGCATAGTTTAAAAAAACAGAAAAAACAGATACTCCTTTTTAGTGACCACATCTGGGACTGACAACTGTGTTATGAAGCAAAGTGGTCACTAGAAGGTAAATCAGATGATCATGACTGTGCTTTCCTTTTTCCCACTCCTCTATCCTTTGAAATGCTAACCCTGGAACTGGGTTAGCCAAATTGCAGCTACTATCTGTAACTGACAAGGCTGATCACTTACATACCTCTTACTTTTGTTTTTCTCTAATGATTTTACTTCAGTTTCTCTTTTTCTCCACTCTCTGAAACTGTCTTCAATCACTGGGATAATTAGCAACAAGCAAATTAATATTAATATTTACATTCATAGACATGCTCAGAGATGAGAGCCGTGAGCATACTACACTAATAGTCTCATGAATTTCCCACTGCGTGTCTGCTTACTCTCTTGTAATTCCTTCCTCTCTGATCTCTCCAGTCAATGAGGGGGGAAGAAAAAAGTAGATCTGCATAAGAGATTGCCTAGAGATTGCTCGGGTTCTGTTATTTCCTCCTCGCTGAGTGGACAGATTATTTAAACAAGTGAGGCAAGAAAAAAATTACACCAGGATGTTTCCATAGCACTCTCAGGGCTGCTGATACCTCACATTCCTTTCAATGTGTTCCCCATTGTTTGCCTACTTATTCTGTTGTAATTCCTTTCTCTCAAATATCTTCATTTTGCAAGAGAGGAAAAAAAGAAAAACAACAGGTTAGGCACAGGATAACATATATTCACTATAATGGTGTTCATGTGACTGTGAATTAATGTTTGTATTTACATTCATCAGGAAGGAAGGAATTACAAAAGAGTAAGCAGACACATTATGGAGAATAAACATTTAAAAGAATATGCTAATATTCTTTAGGAGGAAAAAAAAGTCTTCAGGATGAAATTAGGGTTAGGCAGCACTGCAAGCCTGCTGCAGGGTGAGAGGGAGAGGGAGGGAGGGAAGGAGAGAGGGAGAGGGAGGGAGGGAGAGACCCACCAAGACCCACATTTAGAACACAGTTATAACTGCAAATGATCATTATCCAAGACAGTCACTAAACAAGGGCTACCTGCATTTTGCTGTATTAAGATGTTTTTTTTAATTCTGCATTTTATTCTAACAATGTATGTACATCTATAGACATTACAGAAAAGATTGTTCATTTGTTAATTCTTAGGACCCTGCTTTGCAATTCGAAAATCTTAAACAAACATACAGAGCTCTCAAACTTAAAATGGATTTACAGTAATTGTTTTTAAGCTATTTAAAAGTTGGACAAAGGATAAATTATATTGTGCATAACGTAATATATAAATATAATATAAACATAGCATAAGGCAAGCAAGCTAAAGTTTAATGAATTTCACTTTGAGATATAACTTTAAAAGCAAAACAAAACATTGATTATAATATTGGTGAATCGAATGATCTTGCTATGAAATTAAAATTTGTAGAGCCCATCCAAAGTGAATACATCCAGCATATATCTGTGAAGTTAAAAATTAAGGCACAGAAAACTGTGATTCAAACATGTTTGCAGAACACGAATTGGATTGTATAACAAATAATCTGATGGAAGTACATTGTAAATTTTCTGAATTAATTTTATAATATATTAGCTGGAAATTGCACTACTTGGGAAAAAATATATCACTCATCCATTAATATCAATCATCTACATTTTCAAACACTAAAATAGCAATTTCATGCCTTAAGTCAGCCATGTATGAGTGTTTCGTTTGTTTTAACTACATCTATCTGAATTGTATAGTTGTTCGCAAAATGAAACTCCCGTTAGACCAAATCTCATCAAAAATATCAGTTGAAGCCAAGATTGCCAAATAGACGTTATCATACTTTGGTCATGTAATGAGAGTTGATTCACTCAAAAAGTCAACCACACTGGGAATGATCAGCTGAAAAGGGAAAAGGACCACTGGCTGGACACTATAAAGGATGACACCGGGATGACTATGGTGATTCTGGAGAAGGCAGTGCAAGACAGAGGGGCATGTAGAGTGCTGATCCATAGAATGGCCGAGGATTGGACATAACTGAAAGGCTGACAATGACAACATTATGATAGAACCATTCTATGTAAATAATTTCAGATAGATCTAACATATTCATAATATATTTGCCTTAATGCAAATGTCTCTCTTCTGTATCAGCCCTGGAATTTTGCCTTGATTAATACACTTTAGAGATTCACTTCCTTAACAAACCAATAAACAGAATAGATGAAGGTAACAGATATTCACATTTTTTTCCTCAGTCAAATCATTGGATTTTTAAAATCTCTCTTTGTTCTTATGAAACAAAATATTGCTGGAGGAAGAAAATATGAAAAGGGATATCATGACATAATGCATTCACTGCATATCAATTCATAGCTTAGATTTTTCAACATACATAAAACCATAAACATGGTTTTAGCTCTATGGTTCAAGGATCCTTCAAACAACTTTTCTACAGTAAGTATCTCTCATATTTTGCAATCTACAAACCTTGGATTCTGTGTGCCACTTCAGCACTTCAACACCCAGCATATCTGAAGACAAATCTTCTCATCCTTTTAAAAAAGTTATTATTTTAAGACTGGAGAATTCAGTGGGCAAACCAGATGCCTGAAACAAGTTGTTAAAATACCTAAAAGGTGCTTTTTTCAAAAGGCAACTGGACTTTGTTTTTCCTTGAAAACATTTAACTTCTCATCCAAGAACTTCTTCAGTTGAACAGTGAACTGACGAAGCTTCTTGGATGAGAAGCAAAATGTTTTAAGGAAAAACAAAAACCAGTTGCCTTTTGAAAAAGCACCTTTGGGACAACTATGACCTGGATGACTGAGATTCTCCATAGACACCTCAAAGTCCACAATAGATTTTACTAAAAACTCCAATTCCCACAGCATTCTTTTTATTAAGGTACAGTCTAACAGAAATAAGAACATAATGTAAGTTAATAATTTCTACATATGCAAATTGTAAGTTTAAACTATAACTATGATGGAATCATACTTTTGAATAAAAGAATGACACTGAGATAAAATAGAAGATTTCTGTACAGAATATATACACTATATGTCTCTGCATGGCATACATATGTCTATGCACATATACAGACCACTCAGTTAGATAAATCTTTATTTTATACATTTGTGCATGCTTACTTTGCATACCATCAAAATTTAATATTATTACCATATTAAAATCTATTGTATGATTTTATAGAAAAATACACATGTATTATTTATGTTCAGTCTTTATCCACAAAGTTATATGTGACATATTGTTTCCAGGCACTTATTCCAACATAAACATTTCTGCTGAGTTTTTAATGAGCCTTGATTTTAACTAATTTTTCTAGGAATAACAATTTCTGCAGTATTCCTGCCTATCAGGCAGATGGTCCAGTTGCTTTTTTTAAAAGTATCATCATCTTACTGCAAAATAAATTTAAACATTTTAACAGAGATTTTTGACAACATTAATAAGCTTAGAATGGTTTTGTTGATTGTGATGATGTTCTTATGGTTGGCCTTAAAAAAAGTATCCAGGACATTAAAAAGGTTTATACAACAAAAGTCCAGAATTTCTGCTATACAAAATTATTAAATAAGCTTTAAAAATGTATGTTAAACTGAAGCAATTTCTCTTATTATTTCAGAGCTCATCTTACCCCAGTGTTGTTTGGGGGGGGGAAGCTTTAGTTCAGGTTCTTGTTTATTTGATCAAATAGTCTTTTTTTTCCAGATCAGAGAATTGTTGTTATTTGCATTTCCCTAGTGCATAATAAAAAAATGTCATAGTGGCTCCACATAAAAATTATTAGCTTTATGATGGAAAATAATTAAAGATAGAAGCAACCTAGAACAAAGGAGAAATTTCCTGACAGTTAGAACAATTAATCAGTGGAACAACCTGCTTACAGAAGTTTTGAATGCTCCAACATTGGAAGTTTTTAAGAAGAGACTGGACAGCCATTTGTCTAAAATGGTATAGGGTTTCCTGCCTGAGCAGGAGGTTGGACTAGATGACCTCCAAGGTCCCTTCCACCATCATCATCATCATCATCATCATCATTATTATTATTATTATTATTATTATTATTATTGTCGTCATCATCATCATCATTATCAATCTTATTATTCTCAAGGTCCCAAATCTTTCCTGAATGGCCTGGGTGCCAAATTCTGTCATCTGGAGACAATATATTAAGATGCAGAATGGTAAGTTAAAGGAAAGCACATTTCATTTGTAGAAACATTAATCATCTATTAGATCTTTTGAAGTGCACTTTCCTTCAAAGCCAGCTTTGTTAACAAGATGAAAGCCCTGTTAATGCATTAAGAAATAAGATCTCTTCCTTACCAGTGGAGCAGGCCACGCAGAGAAGCTTGAAAAGTTGGTACCACCTGAACTGCCACTTTTGGAGCCAAGAATGAAAGGTGCTTAAGCACCTGCAAAACTGAACAAACCTATTTCACCCTTTGAAGCCTGTAAGACAGGGGTCCCCAACCCTGGCCTGTGGACCAGTATCAGTTGCAGCCTGTTGGGAACTGTGCAAGCGGTGGGTGAGTCCGTGGAGCTTTATTTGCGCATACACAGATTTAGGTTGCACACACAAATCCATTTCTCCCCACCATCGCTACCCCCGGTCCATGGAGCCAAAAAGGTTGGAGATTGATGCTCTAAGATCAATGGGATGAAAGGGGTGGGGGGAGTGACAATGTGGCACATACTTTGTCCCACCCACCAAAAAGGATATCTGGGAGAAGATGAATTAATTCAGAGGTGCAAAAAATGCAGCTGAGAGATGCAAAAAGTGACCTTCTCTGCATTTTTTAATGGTTAGATTTGTCCACTTTTTCCATCACTCCCATGGAATTGGAATGCTGACCAAGTTTTAATGGGATAATCTTTACTGTATCAAAGAGAAATCTTTCTGGATTATTTGGATTATTAGAGTTTTCTTTGGCTCTTTCACTCTTGCTGAACCTGAGACAATGCTTGGAAATGATGGGTCAGTTTTTTGTTTTCATAATTCTCAAATAAATATTCCCCTTTGTGTTTGAACTATTGGTTCTGCTGATATAGGAAAATAGGGGATTTATTATCTACGAGAAACATAAAAGTGTTCTATTTATGTTCTTCTGTAGAAGAGGGACTTGTGTCTTAGAAACAAATTCTATGAAATGCACCCATGGCCTTGGATAGAAGGGGATGTTAAAGAAAAGAAGAGAACCAGGAACTACAGGTTCAAATGTTATAGTTTCATAATAATCAAAAGAACTCACAATGATTTATCTTTAGGTTTTGTAAGTTCCCAGCTCTGCAGAGACCTAAACAGAATATTAGATGTTTTGAAGTTTTGAATCAGGTGGAATAAGAAACAGCCAATAGAAAATTAGTGAGTAAGAAAGCTTAAGCATTCTTTTCTGTGCTTTCTTCAATACAATTCATCTTTTTATAAAGGTACTTTACAAGGAACAAAAGTTAATCAGTGTGCTGCTCTTAGATTTCAGTATTATTTGCAAGGAAAAAAACTGTAACAGACCTGTAAATATAGCTTTGTTGTCAAACTACTGGATAACAAGTACTAAACTGAGAATATAAGAAGCCAAATCAACTGATTGTCAGGGAGACATGAAAAAAACCCTTTGCTTTCATGTATGTGATGTGAGGACTTCTAACACTTTCACTTGTTTAGCTTTTTTCTTTTTTTCCTCTTATGATTACACTGAAATTTATAACTGAAAGGATACTCTTATCTCAAGAAAATTACTGCCATGTTATAAACCCAAGCAACTAGCCAGATACAGAAATTGATCTTTCTGATTTTCTCTTTAATCTCAGTTTAGGAACTTCTCAGTCATCTTGTGCTGTACTAAATTTAGAAAATGGCTTAGCTAAAAGAAAAGGCTTAAAATTCACAGGGAGAGTATCTTTTAACAAAACATCCATCTAAAGCATTATTCCTGGACATCAAGGGAGCTTTTGGTGCATCTCCTATCGCATGGCAATGTAATTTATCAAATGTATGACAGATTTTCATATCTGTATGAACACATAGCTATATGTACGTGAAAACAGATACTTTGTTTTGTGCAAGTTCTATATGCCCTGCAAGTTCATACAGATATTGGCATATTTAAAGAATATTTAAAGAATATTCTTAAAGAATATTTAAAGAATTTAAAAACTTACCTCTGCCGGCAGGCCTGGGGATGATTGTTGATTGTGGCGTGATTGATGAGTATGTATGGGGTTTCATTTTTAATGTTTTTGTTTGGATTTACATTGAAATTGTTTTATGTATATGTTGTGAGCCGCTCCGAGTCCTCGGAGAGGAGCAGCATACAAATCCGAACAAATAAATAAATAAATAAATAAATAAATAAATAAATAAATAAATAAATAAATATTTACACTACAGATTTCATTTGTTTTCAAATAGATTTCCCTAGCCCCATCAACAGTTTTCAATTATTCTTAGTAGCTGCAGCTTCTTCTAAAATATTTATTGCTTAAGAAATATACAAGAGCATCAGCTGTCAAGAGATAAATCACACTTCTTCCTCCAACCCTACAGGTACCCCATCCTTCCTCAATGGAAGCTAAGAATAGAGAAAGATATGCTGACAGAGAACTTAATAAAACATAAGCAAAGTGCTTCTTCTAAGACTCATTTGTGGCATGACATTATGGTTAAACAGATTACTAAAGCCAATTGGGTACAGTTACAACAAGCTAAGTTATATGTCAAGCTTTAATAGGCAGGCAAAATGGTAAACAAATAAAATGCATAGTATCATAAGAATCGTGTATAGTAAAGTTAAAATAAAGACAATAGGTGAAATTCTAGACATTCAGTCAACACTGATCCTTATATAAAGAATGTCAGCCATCAAGGCTGTGAAGATGAGGAAGCTACATATGATGACTAGAACTATACTTTATTGAGACAAGCTAGAACCTTAACAGAATAACAGAGTTGCAAACCTGTTTTTTCTCTTCCCTCCCTCTTTTACCTCAGGGAATCAGATATTTTCCCAGTTTCCTGGGCTCAAAGTATGTTTTTGCACATGTTGCTGTTATAGCAATTTCTGACTTGTTTCTCCAAGATCATGTCCATAAGTTTGCCCTTTACCGTTATTTGATAAGTAGATCCTTTTGCAACAATAACTTAATGGTTTTGTGCTCAAGCACATATAAAACACAGAAAGATTATGCAATTAAATTAGCACTACCATAGATAAAATTGCTCATAGTGTATTATATGAACCGTGGTGGCGCAGTATTGTGGGCTACTTCTGTTCACTGCCGGCTGCCTGCAGTTCAGCAGTTCGATTATCACCAGCTCAGCCTTCCGATTTCAGTAAAATGAGGACCCAGATTGTTGGGGGCAATATGCTCATTCTGTAAGCTGCTTAGAGAGGGCTGTAAAGCACTATAAAGCAATATATAAGTCTAAGTGCTATTTTATTGCTATAATTCCAATCTTAGAAAGCTATAGAACGATGTTCACATTCTTTCTTCCCATATATTTAAATACCAATATCATGATTCCGATAGATGAAACCAGTAAAAGAACTTCAAGGCAAGAATTCTTCCTTAAAGAACATTTTATTAGGAAACAAAGTATCGGCACTTATATAGTTGAACCCAAAACTGAGAATCCCTCCCCCAGATACAAAGTAACAAGTTGCAATTCCCACCCCACAAACACTGTCATAAATCACATTCCCCAATTAACGCAAGACGCAGGCTTTTCTCACCGGCCCCTCAGCCCGCTAAAACCTTATCAGAGAATGTCCTTCAGTTCCCACACTTCTACGTTGTTATGGCTAGCTAAACCCTCATGGATTTACCCCATCCCCCCTTCTACATTTGAACTCTAAAAGAATAGGAAAGGCACGCTAGAAGCAAAACTAAAAATGGCTGTTTGGTTCTCAGTTGTCAGAGCGATGATATCCATTGTCACAGCACTGACATCCGGCCCCCCCTTAACAGAAAGGAGTAATCCTGCAATTTAAACAGAAGCATAGGTTAAGGGTTGTCCCTTGGCTTGTTGGGGTGTTTGTCATAGAATTTATGGATGACCATATTAGCTTTCACATCATTGGATTTCACCCATGTGGCCTCTGATAATGGATATCCCTTTCACTGAAATAGATATTGCAATTTTCCTTTAAAAATCCTAGAATCAAGAATACGTTTTATTTTATAATGTGTTTGTCCAGCTATCACTAGGGGACCAGGTGCTTTCTTGGGAGGAGGTCGTAAAGTAGAATCCCTGAATGGTTTTAATAAACTGCAATGAAATACAGGGTGAATCTTCCCTAAAAGTCATGGGAGTTTCAATTCCACTGTAACTGGATGTATGATTCTGACAATAGGGAAGGGACCTAGGTATTTTGGTCCCAACTTCTTACTAGGCAACATAAGTCATAGATATTTTGTGGATAAATAAACCTTTTCTCCAACATGGAAGGATCTCTGGGGAGATCGCTTTTTATCAGCTTGTTTTTATATGTCTCTGAGGCTTTTTTCAGTGCTGTTTTTGTTTTGTCCCAACCCCCCCCCCATTTTGACATCCATTGGTCAAGGGTCTGGGAGGTAGAGGGTCCTTGAGGATACTGAGGTATTGGGTTGAATTCTTTTCCTGTGACAATCTTAAAAGAAGTGAAACCAGTGCTGCTATGAACGGTATTGTTTTAGGCCACCTCAGCAAAAGGGAGGAGGTCAGTCCAGGTCGTTTGTTGGTAGCCACCTAGCATCTAAGGTACTGCTCCACCATTGAGTTCGCTTTTTTAGCTGCCCCATTGGTAGACAGGTGAAAAGCCAACAACAGTCCTTGTGACGAGCCAATTATTTTCAGAAAATCCCTCCAAAATATGGCTGTGAATTGGACCCCCCCATTAGAGATTATCTATTTTGGTGTGCCGTGCAGCCTGTAAATATGCTTAAGGAACATTTTGGCTAGTTTCTGGGATGATAGGAGTCCTTTGCAGGCAATGAAATGAGCCTGCTTCAAAAAAAGATCAATTACAGTCCATATTACCATATTTCCTCTGCTTTCAGGTAACTCAACTATAAAATCCATAGCAATCAGCTGCATGAAAACAGCTGGAGCTCCTTGTAGTCCAAATGGCATAACTTTGAATTGATAGCTGCATGTAGGACAGTTAAAAGCAGTTTTCTATTCATCTCCTTTTATCCTTACTCGGTAGTACGCTTCTTTTAGATCTAACTTGGTGAAGATACGACCCTGTGGTAGATGGGTCAGTAGGTCCTTCAGGAGAGGGAGGGGGTACTTATTCTCCACACTCACAGCATTTAACCCCTTATAATCCATGCAGAGCCTCAGTGACCCTTGAATAACACTGGGGCCCCCACCTGGGATTTAGCCAGCTCAATGAAGCCTCTGGGTAGGTTTCTATTCATATACTGCTGCAGCTCCTCCATCTCAAGGGGAGACATAGTGTATATTTTTGGTTTAGGCAGCTTGGCTCCTGATAATATTTCAATGGTGCAGTCATTTGGCCAGTACGGTGGTAGGATTTCACATTCCTTCTCACTAAATGCTTCCACTAAATCTCGGTATTCCCTGGGGATGAGTGGCTCCCCTGGCAGGGGAATAGTGGCTACTTTCACAGTTTCAGCCAGTGGACTTTTGTTGTTGTTCGTCCATCGAATTCGATGAGGACCTTGACATCTTATGGATTATGGGCCATCAATGATGTGTCCGTAGGTGGCTGATAAGACCGATGTTAGCATGGAATGTTCTGCCACTGGCTACTTTCACAGTTTCAGCCAGTGGACTAGGCTCTCCACTAATGTCAAAAGAGTCACGAGGGGGGTTGGGTCCTACTGGCAATCTCACAGTCCTCATCCCCTTTTCCCACCAAATAAAAGGTTTCCACTTGTCTAGCCAAGCTAGACCTAAAATCACAGCTTCAGTCATTTTTAGGGCCACCACAAAATGGATGAGCTCCCAATGTTTGCATATTTCTAAACGTACTGGTTCAGTTAAGTGGGTGATTAAGGTCCCTCCCATTAAAGATCCATCCGCTTGTTCAAACCGCATAGGTTTGGAGAGTAACCTTGCTCATTTGCCCAGTTTAAGGGCAATTGGCAAGCTGATAATGCATCAGGAGCATTCTGAGTCCACTACCACCTTCAAATCCATTTGCACCCCTGTCTTAGGGACTATGAGCTTGGCAGTGAGGGGAAAAGGTGGAATGGGTCGACTCACCATCGGGTCATTTTCTCCCTCATCGTCGCTGTCATATGAAGCCAGAGTGGTGGTGGATCCGACTGGAGTTTCCACTCTCTCCTGTATAGGTGATGTGACCTGGGTGGCGGGCTCCTGGGCGATCCAACCTGTCTTTTCTTTGGTCGGCTGCTGAGCAGGTTTCTTTCTTTCTGGTGGTCCCGATTTACCTCTCTGCTGGAGATACAGGACTGGACAATTCGTTGCTCGATGCCCCCACTGGCCACACCTGAAGCATTTAACCAGTGGTGTTGGCGAGGGCCTGGGAGATTCAGGCTTTTATCACTGGAAACTGGCAGGGAAGCAGTACCACTGGAAGCTGATGTGGAGGTGGTTGTCTGACAGGTTCTGGTCTTGGAGCTGGTCCTGGAGCTGCCAACTTCTTTCAACAGGTAATCTCAATGTCTATCTTTACTGCTATCTGGTATCATTCTTGTAAGCGGTCAGGAGCCCTCCCAGTAGATGCAGGTCTGGAATAAGTCATCATCCAATCCCTCTTTAAAATGGTGCACCAGGGATTGTTCTGGCCACCGTTCAATAAGGCCTGTGACTCTTCTGAACTCTCGCACATAATCCATTGCCAGTCTGCCAGCTTGCTTTACTTCATGAATGTCTTTCTCTGCTCTTAGGGCTATGGAATTGTCTTCAAATCAGGTTCTCAACCCTCGGATTGAAATTCCATAGCTCAGGTGCTTGTTCGTTTTACAGACTATTTAGCCACTCAGAGGCCTCTCCTTCTAGGTTAGCTGCGACAACATCAATCATCGCCACTGGATCTGGGTAGATATCAATATTGTGGTTCATCTAAGAACACACTTGATTCAAAAAGAATCAAGGATCTTTGTTTTACCCTGTATTCACTTTGGGAAGTCGGGGGGTGGGTGGGTGGGTTGGGGGGGTGTAATAATGTACTCAACTATAATACTCGCAATATATAAGAATGATATATTTATTGATACAAGAAAGGTTGCTCAGGCAGTACCTCTGGACCACATCTGGAGGGGGTGGAGAGTGAGGAGAGAAGGAGTGGAGGGAAGTAGGAAGATTGTAGGAGAGGAGGATGTAGAGTGAGGGAGGGAGAGAGGGCAGGGGGAGGGAAGTAGGAGAATAGGGAGGAAAGAAGAGGGGGATGTGGTGGAGGGGGTGCTGCCGAGCAACACCCATAGTTATTTTATTTTATGTAAGTTTTTAAAAGAATGTATGTTTTGTTTTGTGTGGGAGAAAGTTGAAAAAGATTGTATTAAGTTGAGTTGTATTTTATGTGATTCTTTGTTTATAATTATAAAACTAATAAAATACTTATATATAAAAAGGAAAAAAAGAATCAAGGATCCCCATCAAATGTGGCTTTCAGGAGGGGAACAGCCATGCATTGTTGTCGGTCTAGCAGATCATGCATTCCCCCATAATGCTGCATCAGGTCATGCTGGAGTCTCTCCCTCATTCAGCTCTGGGACTGGCATGACGATTAGGGTATGGATCAGGGCTGTGACATCAGTGATGAGGCTCAGGGCTCCCTCGATATTGGTGACAGTCAGGGCTGTCCCTATCCCGGTACTGGTCAGGGTCACCCCGGGCTCTGTAACAGCCAGGACTCTCCCTGCGCCAGGACTGCGGTGACGCAGGTAGTGATTGGGGCTTTCAGAGGGGCGATACTGCTCAGGCTAATATACCATTCTCGAAGCGCAGGGCTGTCATGTCGACGGTGGTGGGCTGGACTTGATGATTGTCGGTGATGATCGGGACTGGCTCATGGTCTCTGAAAGTCTGAACTTCTCTCCCACATGGGGCTCAAGGTTAATGCCAGTGATCGCGAAAGTGAGGAGGAAGCCCTGGCCCCTAGCATGGGGCTAGGACTTCTTCTGGTCAAGGAACTGCCCCTGCCTTGATCATCTTCTTTTTTGCCAGTGGGCAGTGGATGGGTGGCACGCTCCTTGGCTCCCACCTCCAACCCTTCAAATATCTCCCTAAGGTACTCGACCGACTGGCTCCAGACTGCAGTCAGGTACTTCCAATCACCTGAGTCGTCCGATGGTGCCATTCTCGTTGCCTCTTGCCTATCAGGAGAGCGTGTTCAGGGAGCTGGCAGCGAGTATTCGGTCTCTGTTGCTTTCGAAGAATCTGTCTTCGGCAGGCTCGTTTCTGATCGTTTAGGATCTCCACTAGGCAGGGCCCACTCAGATGACCATATGGGTTCTTTAGTCTTTGGTCTTGTCTCCATCACCGAAGCATCTGAGGCCATGCTTTCACCCGGCGTGATGGCCTGCGCTCCATCTGCCAACATACCAGCTGTGGCTGCAGTGCTGGTGACAGGGTTCTCCTTCTCCATATTGGGATCTTCCCCGAGTCTTTGTCAGCCTCCCTTCTACTTTGGGCCCACAATTTTAAAGAAAAAGATGGTTTTGGATTAATGTCATGGTTCCGATAGATGAAACCAGTAAAAGAACTTCAAGGTAAGAATTCTTCCTTAAAGAACATTTTATTAGGAAACAAAGTATCGGCACTTATATAGTTAAACCCAAAACTGAGATTCCCTCCCTCCAGACACAAAGTAAATTGCAATTCCCACCCCACAACGCTGTCATAAATCACATTTCCCAATTAACGCAAGACGTGGGCTTTTCTCACCGACCCCTCAGCCCACCAAAACCTTATCAGACCATGTCCCACACTTCTACATTGTTATGGCTAGCTAAACCCTCAAGCATTTACCCCATCCCCCCTTCTACATCTGAACTCTAAAAGAATAGGAATAGCACGCTAGAAGCAAAAGTAAAAATGGCTGCTGATTCTCAGTTGTCAGAGCAACGAAATCCATTGTCACAGCGTTGACAACCAAATTTGAAGGATACGTATGTAACATGGCATGGTGGATGACACCAAACAACATAATTAAAGGTGGAAGAGACTTCATTCCAAACAAAACATGAATCAGCAATTGGATACAATCCAAATCATAAAATGTAATGGCAGTATTATATATTCTGCTTAATTTGGAACATATTTATTTAATACAGATATGAGGATCTTAATTTTTCAGACTGCTTTAGAGGAACTTTTTTTTGTACCTGGCATTTGCTTTTAAAGTTATTTTGAAAACCAAAGAAAAAATGACAAAATTAGACATTGATGGGTGGTAATACTTTTCAAAATTCTATGCAGTACTCAAGGAAACATTTTCCAGCTATGCTTAGTATTTTAAAAGCCTGATACACTTACTAACAGAAATATGTGGCTTTTTGTAGAAAAAGACTTTTCCCTTGTCTTGTGCTTTTGGGACATAATACATGACAAGGTGACAAATGGATTCACATGAGATCCAGTCAAATAGTACAAAATCCTGTGATTAGGTGACTATGTGAACAATGTGTCTAGACCAGCTTCTCCGTAATTGGGCTGTGAAAACAGAGACATGTGCAGAGAAAGTATCTGTATGGCAGATAAATTTAATCTGAATATTTAGATGAGCCTGATATGACAAACCATTTGACAGGAGAAAGTAAGGGTTTTGTTTTATATAAGTTTCATTAGTAGAAGTTGGATATCATTTATCAAAATAACGTAGTACAGCTAGTCCTCGCTTAATGACCAGTCAAAGTTACAACAGACACCCAAAAATCATGACATGTCCTTGAAGTTACAACTGCTCCCTCCCTCCAAGCCATTGCATTTGCAACAGGCTCCTTCTTATGACCAGTTATGCTCCACAGTCACGTGATCACAATTTACAACATTTTTGACATTTTTCTGACAGAAAACAGCAAAAATTCCCATTGGATATGATGAACTGCTTAATGACCACACAGTTCGATTAATGACTACATGGTTCACTCAACAATCATGCTAACTCAGTATACAGCTATTGTAAAAATATTCATAAAATCAATATGTGTCACATGATAACCAGCTTAGCGGCCACAATGATTTACAACCAAAATTTCAAGCCCAGTTGTGATCATCAAGTAAGGATTATCTCTAACCTATTTCTCCATTACCAAGTGATTGAAATATCCATGTCAATTTATTTCATATATTGGATTATGCCCATCTTTTAGATTAGTATTTCTCAGCCTTGGCAACTTTTAAGACATGTGGACTTAAACTTCCAAGATTCCCTATGTTAGATAGGGGATTATGCTAGTGTTAAAGTTGCCAAGGTTGAGAAACACTGCTTTAGCCAAAAGATGTCCAAGGCTGGGAATTTTAAAGCAACTATGGCCTCTCTCCTTGCATTCCCTTCCACAAACCATAAACCACAAAGAAATAGGGAATTCCTCTAGAACAGTGTTTCTCAACCTAGGACACTTGAAGATGTGTGGACTTCAACTTCCAAAATTCCACAACCAGCCAGGTCTGGGAGTTGAACTTCACATATCTTCAATTGGCCGAGATTGAGAAACAGTGCTCTAAAAAGAGACGTGGAGAACTACAATATATTATAGAAAGAAACCAAATAATTAAACATTGCCCTCATTCTATAAAATATTTAAAGGTAATTGTGCTTTGCAATTATCTTTAGTATTTTATAACCTGCAATAAGAGATATAAAAGAAACATAAGGAAAATGAAAATGCTGCTGTTACTGACCTAAATTCAATATATAAAGAATTATTAGCCTGAGATAGTGAAGATGTCAAGAGGGATTCTTATAAAATGTAGATACTAAGAATTTGGAAATGGCACTCCAAAATTACTAGCTTCTGGAGTTAGGAATAAAAATAACTTGGAATATGTAATTAATAAGCACCATTTGTCTAAGAAACATTAGATGCAAAATGTACTTATAGAATGGTCTTTATACATCTAATAATTCTGAGGATAATGTGATCAGAAACACATCAGATGAAATAAGAAATAATAGAAATCACTTTAAAATGGCAATGCTGTAGATATAAATAGTTTTAAATCTGAATACAACAAAGCTTTTTTTTAAAATCTACATAATATTATGGTATTATCAAGTTCCTTCCTCTTGCTAACATATCCAACTTCTGCTTTATTCCTAAACCCAATAAACATCTTCAACATGTCATCGTTATCAGTTTATATTACTGTAAATCAGTTTAAACCTTACTGCCTTATTGGTTAATACAGACATGTCAAACTCGCGATGTCAAGTGATGTCGCGCAACATATCGGGACGGTTTTGCCATTGCTGGCAATGGGGTAGGCGCAGCAGTTTGACACCCCTGGGTTAATAGATTAAATACATTTTAACTGATTACATATATTTTGGTTACAATGTAAATATAATAGATCCAGTCAGAAAGTATTAACTATAATGCATTATAGTAAAGATGAATTATTCCATGACTTCTCCGCTATCTTCAAATATTTGATAGAATGTAAAGTTGTTGTTTTTTTAATTAGAAATGGGATTTGAACATTTCATCAGTATAGTTAATCAGTTATATTCAACAGCACTAGCAGTAATTAGACTAATGGATTAAACGAGGATGTCTTTCAAATAAATGGAGCCAAAAAAAGATGCCCGCTCTCATTATGCATTTGATTTCATTATATATATTTTAGCCCAGAAGATTAGGAAGAATATGAATACTGAAGGAGTTAATATAAAACAAAACATCAGAAATAAATATATTTGCAGATGATATTTATTTATTTATTTATTTATTTATTCGGATTTGTATGCCGCTCCTCTCCGAAGACTCATTTCCTTAAACATCCAAATACAAATATATCTTAATTGAAATTTTAATTAAATTCCATGAAGTAATATATTTACAAGTTAGCTTTGATGTATCTTCCACTGTGTTAATTAACATCCACAAATTATCATGGAAAGTACTATCTTCAAAAGTAACATAGCTCCATATTGATTCATATGCATGGAAGTATTTAAAAATAACTATTTCAAAGCATAGGCCAACTACAAATATAATTTTGACTTTGTCCTGAAAGTCTCTTATTATTCTTGCTGAGTACAATAACTGCAGGTATAATAATTACATTTCTTATAATTTTCTGGTTTTGATATAACTTTATATTGCACACTTCTTGGTTTCATATATGGCAACAATGTTTTGATTTATTTACTTGGAGAAGCATCTCACCCCACATCTCTGCTGTGGCTCCTGCCCTTTGGAACATCTGACTCCCTGAAATGAGATTGGCTCCCATCCTCCTGACCTTCCACAAGAATCTGAAGACCTGGCTCTGCCAGATGACTTGAGGACCCAACAGGGAAGTATCACACTGGAGGAGATTGATGAATTAAGAGGCAATTCCACCTCCAGCCTTCTGCATGCTGTTCTCTCCCTCTCCATCTTTTAACTATAATTTTATTTGGATTGTAATTTCCACTTTTATTGTTTTAGAAGTATTTATATCTTAGGATTATAATGTTTTAAATCATCCATTTCGATACAAGATAGGTGGCAAATAAATTTAATAAATAAATAAATAAAGTATTACTAAATTAATACCCAAATATTTTTTTAAAAAAACTCTAGGTTTAAATACAATGGACATTCAGAAAAACTGAAACAATTTAAGCTTCTCAACTAAGACAACTTAAACATCAGCAAATCTAATAATAATAATAATAATAATAATAATAATAATAATAATAATAATAATAATAATAATAATAAAGTTGGAAGGGACCTTGGAGGTCATCGAATCCAACCCCCTGCTCAGGCAGGAAACCCTACACCATTTCGGACAAATGGCTGTCCAGTCTCTTCTTAAAAACTTCCAGTGTTGGAGCATTCACCGCTTCTGGAGGGAGGTTGTTCCACTGGTTAATTGTTCTAACTGTCAGGAAGTTTCTCCTTAGTTTTAGGTTGCTTCTCTCCTTGATCAGTTTCCATCTGTTGCTTCTCGTCCTGCCTTCAGGTGCCTTGGCTACATATTGAATAAATATTGAATTTCCTATTGGCTAGGACAGCACAGAGTATCTATTGTCTCAAATCCATATTTAAAACTTTTTCTGAAACTTGGAAAATATGGAAGCAAGGTGTCTATGAAGATTCTCAGTCACCAAGGTCATAGTTATCCCAAAGGTGCTTTTTCACGAGGCAACTGGACTTTCTTGTTTTTCTTTGATGACATTTCGCTTTTCATCCTAGAAGCTTCTTCAGTTCTGACTGGATGGTGGGGAATGGAAGGATTTATATTCATTGCAGACAGATGGTCATTTGCATTCTTTTAGAGAGTAATTGAGGCCACCTGGAAGTTTATCTGTGTCATCAGGGTCACCTGAGTAATGCAAATGGTGTGGAGCCTTCTTGGAACAGCTGAAAGGATTGGGTTGTAGGAGAACAAACCCATCAGGACAAGATTCAGCAGTCCATCTGCATTTAAATGACAAAGGCCACTATTTCAAAGACAGCAAAGTCCACATTTTGGACAGAGATGACCCGCTGGTTTGAAAGGAGGGTCAAAGAGGCCATCTATGTCAATATTGAACAGCCCTCTCTCAACAGAGGGGGAGTGATACCATATCATTTATCTCTACTCTACAACACAGTTGTTTGAGCAGTTCCAAAAATGTTCCCCACCCATTTGCACTTCAGAGACAGAAAGTCCATCTTTGTATGAATCCATAGCTCATGAAGATGGCTGAATGGACCTGGAGTTTCTTTATTGTGTTTGACAGCCCTTTTGTGTCAAATGCAACAAGAACTGTCAGTATAAGCAGGACACACTAGCTGTTGAAACCAGCAGGATTGCTAGGAAAGTATGTTGGGTAGTTAGAATTTCTCTCTTATGTTGGGATGTGGGGGTGGGGATGACATGCCCAGCTTCTACATAAGGTTTGCAATCAAGTTAATATGCCATATGCCAACCTGTAGGAACTTCTATTATCTAGATAACAAGTAATGTGCAGGAAATCCATTTTTCTTTTCTTGTTCTTTCATAGGAATGTGCTTAATAGAAAAGCAATGCAACTCACTAAATAGTCAACATCCTTTTGCATTTAAAATCCAAGAAATTGAAATCTTTAGATAAATAGCCCAGGACCTCAATAGCAACTCTGAGTTGCCCTGAGGTCCATAGTCCTTCATTCATGTAGCAATTTAAAAGGATGATCCAACCATGCATATACTGAATAGTTGGGGAATAGCATCATTTACAGAACCTCCTTTTAGGTTTGATAAATGATGGCTTAATTTGAATTTGAATAGAACTTATTTTCTAAAACTGGTGTATTAATTGTTTACTATATTAATTTCCAAGTTTAGGTCCTTCAAATTAGCATAATGCCTGCAGTAGTTAGAAAAAGAATAATTTTCTATTTGTATTACAATTTCTCTTTGCCTTTGTGCAGAGGTTGAATTTAAATAACATGTCATCCTGTTACCTGCCTCATTTCTAAAATCCTACCAATGTTATCAAGATATGTTACAACAACATTTTTGCTTGCCAGTTCAAATCCAAATGGACACACAAATTGAGTTTACATAAAGATAGCCAAATTTTGTGTAGTGGTTTATAGGTTCAGAAAAAAAAACCCTTAATTGCTGTTTCTTGGTATAAAAGTACTACTTTTTTTTTTAACTGTGAAACTAAGATCAATCTTTTTTGTGATTTAGGTCTGGGTGTTATGTTAATTTGAAACACATTCTCAATGTGATCATACAGTAGAGCATGTATCTGAATTATAATTGACCAAAATAAATAGAGCCATCTGGCAGGAAGAAGAGTCATATAATGAAAGCAGGATTGTGCCCTTGGAAAGGAAATATCCTTTCTTACATGCATAATTTGTCAGGTTTAATGTATTATGTTTATTTATGAAACCTGCATCACAAGGATATGATACCATTTTGGACCTTTTGATCCTGCCGATACCTCTGAATGCCAAATGACTAATCAACTAGAATTTGACTGGGGGCTATTGAGGAGTGGCCACAGGAAGAATACTCTCAAATTAAATAGGGATAGAAACATGGATGGTTCTGCCATTCTTACAAAAACATGTTCTTCTTCTGGCTTTTCTGCTAATTTTTAATCGTATACATTGGAAGGCATGAATGATCCTGTGCAGAATATTTGAAAACCAGTTGTAAACCCCCTATTTCAGATAAGACTTTCTACTTGATAGGGTAGAATTCTAGTATTAATTTGAAGGGTGTGAGATGCAAGCAAATTCATTTGATCATCAGTGTTCAAATCCAACAGTTGGCAGTTGGCTGGGTTAGGGTGTCAGTTGCATCTTCTTTTCTTATTGATTATTGCCAATGCAATAAGAATATCTTTGTCCACTGGTCATCCTTGCATAACTCTCTCTCCAAACTCCACATCTTCAGTATCCAGAGCTTGGCGAGGAGAAAATTCCAGTGACCAGCAATAAAGCCAGTTTGAGGTTAACAGATTAAGGCAGTAGACTAGAAAACAGGAGGTCATGAGTTCCAATCCCACCTTAGCCATGAAAACCAGCTGGGTGACTTTGGGCCTAACCCATCTCACAGGATAGTTATTGTGCTGAATATGTTCGCTGCCTTGAATTATTTGTAAACATAATAAAGGTGAAATATAAATAAATAATAAAAATATATCTAGTACACTATGCTGCTTCTGATAAATGCTATGAATGATTAGCTCTAGTTTCTGATTCCTCTAAATATACCTACTGGTTCTTGATATACCATGATCTTGCTTTTCTTCTTGCAGAAGTTTCATTAGCAGACAAGATAACATCATCAGTATATGAGGAAGTGTAATTTGTTGGCTGTATATATGAGGTAAACTTGTCTTGCCAACTGTGATTGTTTTTTATTTTTGTTTTTTATTGCTCTTTGAATAGGTTATTATTTCTTCCTTGACTGTTTCATTTCTCTGAATGTTAGTTAACAGATGTGTAATGAGAAAGTATTGCCCTTTACCTTCACCTTAAGTTACTTTTTTTTTGAACTTATAGCAATGGGCCTGTTAATGGCTGATTTGTGGGGTCCTTGATGCTCTTTCTTACAGATGTTTTTAAGAAACATCATCTGTATGAGAAGGGAGTGGGTTTTGCACTCATTTTATATACTATGGTAGTGACTTATCCTGTCAGTGTTAGTGAGAGTGGTCTTGGTGATTGCTTGATTAGACTGTTGTTTACTGTTTGCTTATTTACCTGCATTAGTAGTTCCTTGATTGTTGGTCTGGTGTTAATCTTGGTGTTAATCTCTGCTCATCTGGATATTAATTGCCAGTGAGGAGGTATTTTAGTCTTTTTGTTTCCTTTTGGACATTTTGATTCTTTTGGGTATTTCTTTTGGGTATTATGTAGAAGTTGTTTATATCTATGGACCTGTTAGTGGCTGATTTGTCAAAGTATCAGGCTTCTAGGAATTCTGTAGCATTTTTGGACTTGACTTGGTCTAGGATTTTCAGTTTCCCACTTGAAACTATGGTTAAGTCTGTCTATATGCTGTAAAATTAAGGAGTTTTCATTATGTCTTTTGACTGGTAGTTGGTGTTCATGGATGCAATCTGTTAGTCTTCTACTTGTTTATCCTACATAGTGGAGACAATAGCTCTTACATTATTTGTTGTAGATTATTTCTGTTTTTTCTTCTGGGGCTGCTGGGTACTTAGGATGTTTTGGAGTGCTTTAGCTAGTTTGTGTGTTACATGATGCCATATGGTTGTAATAATCTGTTAGGAGGGTTTGGCTGATTTGTCAGAGTGTCAACCCTCTAGGAATTTACCAATCCCATTTTAGATATAAGACTTCCTACTGGACAGGATAGTATCCACTGTTACATGAATATGTGTAAATTACTCTCAAGGCAATCCTAAATAACAAAAAATATCATATTAAGTCTATATGTTTCCATCAAGAAATTAGAAATAACACAGCAATTGCAGTACTAATTAAATGCAAAATGTCATTAAGTCAATTACATTTTCTCCTACAAAATAAACATTAATGGAATAAACATTAATGGAATAAACATTAATGGAAAATAACCAAGTTCTCTTCAGCGTGCTCCCTAGTCTAAAATAAAATGTCATTGTTCAGTTTAGAGGGAAAAAGGCTATACCTTTATTTCAAGAAAAAGACAGCATATAACAGCAAATTAGGTCACCATAATCTAATCAAGAGTCATAAAGTGGTAAGAATTTGTGAATAGAGGCGGTTTCTCCAGGATAGGGGCTACGTCTGTTTTTTACAACGTTCCCTTGTTTGTCTTCAAAATTGGTTTTGGGGAAGATTTTAAGGACGTGTGAAGGACTGAAGGGTTTTGAGAACATGTAAAGGAAGTCTAGCACAATATTACGTAAAATATTTCCTCTTCTTTGAGGGGGAGATAGTGGGGATATTATTAGGATTATTTTTACTTAACAAGTAATTAAAGAATGAAATACTGGAAAGGTGATTTAGAACACTATACACTAAAATACAACTTACAGAAAATGAATATCTACATAACGAGATATAGATAGATAGATAGATAGATAGATAGATAGATAGATAGATAGATAGATAGATAGATAGATAGATAGATAGATAGATAGATAGATAGATAGTATGGAATTGGTACCTGACTCAATAGTAGGAAATGTACGAGGGATCTTGGAGTCCTAGTGGACAATCTCTTAAATATGAACCAGCTGTGTGCTGCAGCCACCAAAAAATGCAGTCCTACGCTGCATTAACAGAAGGATAGAATCAAGATCACATGAGGTATTAGCCCCACTTTATGATGCCTTGGTAAACCACATTTGGAATATTGCATCCAGTTGTGGTCATCACAATATAAAAAAAAGGTTGACACTCTAGAAAAAGTGCAGAAAAGAGCAATAAAGATAATTAGGGGGTTGGAGACTAAAACATATAAAGAACGGTTGCTGGAATTGGGTATGCCTAGTTCAATGAAGAGAAGGACTAGAGGTGACATGATAGCAGTGTTCCAAGATCTAAGGGATTGCCACAAAGAAGAAGGAGTCAAGCTATTCTCCAAAACAGAAGAAGCAGTGGATGGAAGTAATCAAGCATAGAACCAACCTAAAAATAGGGAGAAATTTCCTGACAGAACAATTAACCAGTGGAATTGCTTGCCTTCAGAAGTTGTAGGTGTTCCATCACTGGAAGTTTTTAAGAAGAGATTGGACAACTACTTGTCTGAAATGGTGTAGGGTCTCTTACATGAGCAGTGGGTTGGACTAGAAGACCTTCCAACTCTGCTTTCTGTTATGCTACATAATACATTAAACCTGATAAATAAATACCTACCTTGATTTTTTTTTAAAAAAATTGGTTGTTTGTTATAGCAACAAGAGTTTGAGGGGAAAGTTATTGTTAACCACAAAAAGATTTTCATAATGATTAGTACAGTTTTCAATAGTCTTTACATAAAATGACATCAAATATTCCTAGGTAATGGTTTCCCATATGAGGATTTTTTAGTAGTGCTAAAAATATGCTATAACAGTGTGTGCATTAGATCAATATTTAAAACAACTTTATAACAACTTTCACTGATTATTCTTGACTATGAATAGATGAATGAAATGCTATTTCAGTCATCAATCACTAAGAAAATAATTTGAAATTTGTGCTTTGTAAGATTTTTTCCCCCTCTACTTTATGTAGTTAATCAATTTTTATAACACTTTGAAATCTGTTCCTTGTGGAATGTGCTGTTAAGAAAATCTTATTGCAATTATGAGCATATTTATTAAGCATATAGATTATGACATTAAGTATTAAATTTTGCTAAGCATTATCACTTACATTTCAATGAAAGTTAATTAACATTGTGAAGAGAATGGGCTGAGTTAGGATTGGTCAAATTTATTATCTTCTCCTTTTATATATATGCAAGAATGACAACATTTTTTAAAGGCTGGTTGGATTCAGATAGTGTTCCCCACCCACCCTCAAATTGCCTATAAACTATAGTAGCATAAAATGTGCTGACATTGCCAAAACCCTATCCTGCCACCATTTTAATGTTCTAGCTGTTGGTGAATAGATTGTATCTGGATGTATTGAATTATTGTTTGCAGCTAAAGCTATTGGTGGATCTCTCTGAATTTGTTTTCATTCTTCTCATCTCCAGTCACCACCAATCAGTAAGAAAAGATCCACCACCCAGCAATGCAAGGATGAGGCAGGCACTTCACTCTAGCTCTTGGGTTTTTTTCTTCCCAGTGTTTTCCCACAAATTCAGAGTCTGCTTTTTTCAGATCAACCAAGTGATGACTTTACTCTAGCTCACATCACTAAATTAATATAAACCAGGTATTCTGCTTAATACATAGGCAATCATTTTGTTGATGAGAATGGGATGATTAAGGGAGCTTACCAGGAAACAAAAATAAACCAGGAATTTCAGAACAGGGGATCTTTATGATTATTTTTGTAACATAAAATCATTTGGAATAAAAAAGAGATAAAAAGAAAAATAATAGGCAAAAGTCTATGTGATGGGGAAAATTAAGACAGGAAGAAGGGACAAATAATATGTTCAGCTGGCTTCAGTCCTGCTTCAGATTGTAGGCCCTCTAAGTTCTTTCTATTTAATGTCATATTTGTGGAATGAATTAAGCAAGTCATTCTTCCCCAGCAAGCGACAAACAGAACTGTGTCTTAGGGTTGGCAGGATAGTCTTATCTTTCAACTGCAGCCTTAGGAAGTGATTAAACAGGAAGATACCCAGGAGTTGGAGAGATATAGACTTTTGCTCAGTGTGTTGTCCAGCTGGACTTGGATGCTCAGACAGATGTCTTCAATCTAAGGCTAAATCCAGCCATCTCTTTACCACATCACCCACACATAAACTCAAAGGGCAGACTTGATGGACCACTAGGTCTTTTTCTGCTGTCAGATTTCTATGTTTCTATATACAAATTTATTAAGGCATTATCACTAAATGCATTATTTTTGCTATTGAAATGGAGATCCACTTAAGGAACTCTGTTATGCTGCTAATTATGTATACTTTCTTCTTCATCATTTTGATTTTTTTAATTAGTGAATGATCTCTAAATTTCAAAACCAGAGGAGTGTCAGGTCTGGATGTAGGGGTTCAGGTGAGCTTATTGCTGACGTACCTGCCTCCCAGCTGCGTGACATCAGCCCTGCCTGTGCTACTTGAGGAGGTTGCTGGGCTGGCGGTGGAGTTCCCCAGACTTTAATCTGCCGTCGCTTGGTGAGTCCTCGGGGTTGGCACAGGAGTTCATGGCCACCATGACAGCCATGGACCTGACCCAAGTAGTACAGGGTCCGACGCATGAGGGTGGGCACGCCCCGGATATGATTTTCCTTTCGGAGCAGTTGGGTAATGATCTGGCTTTAAGGGGCTTAGATGTCATGCCTTTGTCATGGACCGATCATTTTCTGCTACGACTGAATTTTATGGCCCCAATCCTTCCCCGCAGGGAGGCGGAACCGATTAGGTGGTTCCTCCCCAGACGCCTGATGGATCCAATTGGTTTTCAGACGGCGCTTGGGGAATTACCGAGCTCGTTCATTCACAATTCGGCGGAGTCCCTGGTAGCGGCATGGAATACGGCCGTGAAGGGGGCTATTGATCAGATTGCGCCGCTGCGACCTCTCTCTGGTGCTGGCCCCAGGAGGTCTCCTTGGTTCACCAAGGAGCTCAGGGGGATGAAGCGCCATAAGAGACGTCTACAGAAGCGATGGAGACGAAGTAGGTCTGGATCTGATCGAACCAGATTGAGCTCATTTATTAGAGCCTATTTGAAGGCGATTAAGGCGGCAAGATCTCTGTATCTTTCTGCTTTGATCGCGTCTGCGGAATCTCGTCCGGCCGCCCTGTTTAGGGTGACCCAGTCCCTCCTTAACCCGAGGGGTCCGGGGCCTCCCATGAAGGGTAGTGCCGAGGACTTTAACAACTGTTTCGCAGACAAAGTGGCTCAGATCTGGGCTGACCTAGACTCCAATTGTGTAGCAGAGTCGACTGATAATGATTCAGTCGAGGGGACAGGGGCATGTTCTTGTCCGGTCATCTGGGGTGAGTTTGAGGCTGTTACGCCTGAGGAAGTGGACAGGGCCATTGGAGCTGTGAGTTCTGCCACCTGTTTGTTGGACCCGTGTTCCTCCTGGCTGGTTTCAGCCAGTAGGGTGGTGACACGTACCTGCATCCAGGAGATTGTCAACGCCTCTTTGAGGGAGGGGTCCTTTCTGGCTCCTTTAAAGGAGGCACTTATGCGCCCCCTCCTCAAGAAGCCTTCCCTGGATCCAGCAATTTTGACCAACTGTCGTCCGGTCTCCAACCTCCCCTTTGTGGGGAAGGTTGTTGAGAAGGTGGTGGCACATCAGCTCCAGCGGTCTCTGGAGGAAGTCGATTATCTGGGCCCTCTGCAGTCGGGGTTCAGGCCCGGCTACTCCACCGAAACTGCTTTGGTCTCTCTGATGGATGATCTCTGGCAGGCCCGGGATAGAGGCCAGTCCTCGTTCCTGGTGCTCCTTGACCTCTCAGTGGCGTTCGATACCATCGACCATGGTATCCTTCTGCGACGGCTGGAGGGATTGGGAGTGGGGGGCACCATGTTACGGTGGTTCTCCTCCTATCTCACTGGTCGGTCGCAGTCGGTGTTTGGGGGGGGTCAGAGGTCCACCTCTAGGTTACTCCCATGTGGGGTGCCTCAGGGGTTGGTTCTCTCCCCCCTACTTTTTAACATCTACATGAAGCCACTGGGTGAGATCATCCATCGGCACGGAGTGAAATACCATCAGTACGCTGATGATACTCAGCTGTACATTTCCACTCCTGGCCATATCAGTGAAGCGGTTGAGGTGATGTGCCAGTGTCTGGAGGCTGTGAGGGTTTGGATGGGTGTTAACAGATTAAGGCTCAACCCCGATAAGACAGAGTGGCTATGGGTGATGCCTCCCAAGGACACTTCTATCTGTTCTTCCATTACCCTGGGAGGTGAATCTATAAACCCCTCGGAGAAGGTTTGCAACTTGGGAGCCCTCCTCGATCCACAGCTGACATTGGATCATCATTTGTCGGCTGTGGCGAGGGGGGCATTTGCCCAGGTTCACCTGGTGCTGGTGCACCAGTTGCGTCCTTACTTGGATCGGGAGTCTCTCCTCACAGTCACACATGCCCTTGTCACCTCGAGGATCAACTACTGCAACACTCTCTACCCTTGAAGAGTGTTTGGAGACTACAATTAGTGCAAAATGCAGCTGCGCGAGCAGTTGTGGGCCTTCCGTGTTGTGCCCAAATTTCACCAATTCTCCGCATGCTGCATTGGTTGCCTATTGGTCTCCGAGCCCAATTCAAGGTGTTGGTTATCACCTATAAAGCCCTTCATGGCATGGGACCAGGATACTTACGGGACCGCCTTCTGCCACATACTTCTCTACGACCGGTGAGAGCGCACAGGGCTGGCCTCCTCCGGGTCCCGTCAGCGAAACAATGTCATCTGGCGGGCCCTAGGGGGAGGGCTTTCTCTGTTGTGGTGCGCGCCCTCTGGAACCAACTGCCTCCTGAAGTCCGCGTTTCTCCGACTCTCCCGGCCTTCCAGAAAAATCTAAAAACTCATCTTTGCCGGCAGGCCTGGGGATGATTGTGGTTGATTGTTGAAATGAATGTGTGTTTTATTGTTTTTTTTTAGATATCGTTGTTTGGGTTTTTTTATTGTAATTTTATTGTTATATATATGTTGTTAGCCGCTCCGAGTCCCCGGAGAGGAGCGGCATACAAACCCAAATAAATAAATAAATAAAACCTACCTGAAAAATTCCATGAAAGAAAAGCCATAGCCATGCTGTTCCGCAATGCCTGCACAAACAACATTCGCAGAGGCTCCAATCAATGTCCCATTACCTACAATTCAATAAATAACAAGTAAAAAATCCAGCAGATATTTGGTCTTTAGATCAACTTGTAGACTAAATGTAAATGAGGACAGGAGAGTCATCATTTCACATTCACCTGAAAAGAAATTGACAAAACAATAACTTCTCTGCCTATAAACAGTTGCACCTTTTCAAAAGCAGCCTGTCTTTGGCACTGTGTTGTTAAGATGACACATTCAAAGCAATTTGCTGATTATTTCTTTCAAATTCAGAAAAGTAACATTAAGATAAAATGAAAAGCATCCGAAAAAGACATCACTGTTTTGGAACAATGAAAACAGTGGGGGATCCTTCATTTCCCCAGAAAGTTATGTAACAATAGCACAATAAGTATCTTTAAAATATAAGATACCCATTGTATCTTATAAAATGACTTTTAAATCTACAAACACACACACACATGTGTGGGTACATGGAAATCAGGAATTTCTCCTTCTGCCACAAAATGGAAGAATACTGAAATTTTAACATGTTGCAGTATTTATCTCTATAGTTTCCTTCCTTTCTTGGGTTAAGGACCTTCTCTTGAGAAAAATGCATACATGTAAAATCATGGAATTTCTAAAAGAGTTTTTAAAAATATATGCATATGCAATATACTAATAAAAGATACATTTCTAAATTAGTGAAAAGTAACAGTTTTCCATCTCTAAACTTCTGATGAGTTATATCTAGATATTATTTCATTTTTTATAATAGATTGCAGTACACTGAGCAAAATGTAATCTGTATTAAAGGGCATGCCAGGATTTTGAGAAGAACAGAACAGATAATAAAGTCGCAGGGGTATCTGTTGTGGTGCATGCAAAAAAGGGTGAGGCTTCATGGTTGTGGCCATTATTTTGACTTTTAGACACCCTCCCTATAGACAACCCTGGAAATATGGGAAATGTGGCATAAAAGAAAAGCCTAGAAAGGTAAGTTGCGGCTATGCTTTTTAAAATGGAGAGAGAGTCTAAACATAGAGATAAGCAATGGATTATCCATGGCAAACTATAACAGTGATAAGTCTGACAGTTTCAGAAAGGGATTAATCCTAACAGTAACTGAAAATCAATTGCTATACATCCAGTTTGGTTTGGATTTTCCAGTTGTCACTGAGCAGAATTTGACTGTTCTTCCTCTGTAAAATGAAAAATGACACCTTAGCATTCTTTCCATTGTTTACTTAAGAAATTGAGAGACTCATTGAAGTAGAAAAACATGTTAAGTGTTTTGCACGAGGAAATCCTGTACAGTTCAGAATGTCAAAATGGATTTTGTATGCATGTGTGATTAAGTCATTGACTTCCTACAATATTATAGTGCTGAAGCTGTCAAAATCTATTTAGAAAATGAAGCAAAATACCATGTTCTTCAAATGTTAATTTCATCCCAGTTTTCACACTCAGCATAGCTATATCTGAACAGAAGGAAAAGGTACTTATTTTGGATCATCCTAGATTGAACCCTATTACATCACAAAAATCACAAACTCACCTCTTTTTAATATGTGCAGGATTCAATCACCCATTCACACACTCCATTTTGAAATCTTTGGATATCTCTTCCAGGGTTATGAAGCTATTCTCTAATTTATTTCTCTGAGATCATTTGCTAAAGTCACTAACTGATCTAATGGACTTTACTTGACTGGGAATGGGGGCTACTTCTGCGGATTTTGCTGCGGATTTTGCTGTATTAACCATTCAAAGGCAGGAAAACACCCTTATACACTATTTCTTACACTTGGCTTCAGATATGTCAGACAGTAGGAAAAAGAACCAGAACTTTCCAGACATGGAGACACACACTATTCTGCTCCAAACTTCAGTAATATTTCTTGTTACAGTGTTTTTCCAGCAAATAGTTTATACTGATTTCTATGCAGTGGCCTTAGTTTAGGGGTCGGCAGCCTTAAACACTCAAAGAGCCACTTGGACCCGTTTCCCACAGAAACAAAAACATTGGGAGCTTCAAAACCCTTTTGACATCTAAAATGAAGATAACATTGCATATATCCTTTTTTTACCTCAGTCTGAAGATGAGGAATGGGACTTCGTCGAAACGTCGCCAAGACACTTCAAATCCTACGTGGGAGAAAACCCTAATAACCAAAGACCTACACACACACACACACACACACACACACACACACACACACACACACATATATATGTTTTCTGAGGTTTTCGCGGGTGTTTGTATGTAGGTCTTTGGTTCTTCGGGTTTTCTCCCGCGTAGAATTTGAAGTGTCTTGGCAACGTTTCGATGAAATCTCATTCATCATCTTCAGGCTGGTGCTTTTGGCTTCTGCTTCTAGGAGCAATGTGTGGTATAAGCTGTTTTTTCCTTTTAACTGCCAGTGGGGGTTTGAACTGATTGGCTGGGAGCTTGGCTATGTTCTGATTGGTTAGGGGCTTGGCTGTGCTCTGATTGGCCGGGGGGTTGGCTGTGTTCTGATTGGCTGGGGGAGTGTTCTGTTTGGGTGGGGGC